>PVJH01000401.1:55074-329759 GCA_004026705.1 Nesogale talazaci | reverse complement strand
TTTTGGTTGTACAGGAGTAACATAAATAACTACTCTTTTTGTGTTTGTTGTTGCAAATATATTCAATACCCAAATTTTGTCAGTATAGCTTTTTATAAGTGTAAAATTTACTGACAGCTATTACAGTAATTGGTGATGCAACCCTGTCCTTAATTTGATTTTTTCATCACCATTAGCCACCTCCTTTACTTCTCCTTCCCCTAGTAATGACTAATAAACTTTCATCTCTCTGCATTTGCCATTCCTTGTTTTTTATATGTGAGGTCATATAATATTTGTCTCTTTGCTATTGACTTATGTCACTCTACATAATATCTTCAAGTTCCATCCATATTGTAGTGAGAAATAATGCATCAAGACATTATTTCTTCTTCTGAGTAGTAGTTGACCATTGTATACACCTACCATATTTTGTTATCCATTCATCTTTTTATGAGCATTTAGGTTGTTTCCACTTTAACTATGGTGAACAATGCTGCAGTTAACATTGGTGTACAAGTCTTTGAGTCTATTTTCAAGTCTATTGGGTACACACATGCACACACATATACAATTGAGTCATCTGGTAATTTTATTTTTTGAGGGACCCAGAGGCTTTTCAATGTTTACATTTTCAGAAATCTATCACGTCTTCCCATGCACATTCCGTTGGACTCAAACTTCAATTTTTTTTCCTTACCGCCAGAACATGTGAACAGTTTGCACCCACCATGGGTTCTAACAGTTTACGTGGCAATCGATGATTCATGTCAGTGGCAGAGAAAGAATCCAAGGCAGAGAGCATTAGAATCGTTTGTTTCTGTTTGAATATTAAAAACCGGACTCTGCACTATCGCCTCAACTATCCCATTAAAGGAAGTGCGAATCACACCCTAAGTTCAGGAAGAAGGCTGTCCATGCATTAGGTTTTATGCAGGAGGAGGATGTTGTTGATTTCCCTTTAAGATACGTCATCTCGCTGCCACTAGAGCTGCCACTGGGTAGGGTGGGCTTAGGAGGCATGCAAGGAAGCAGGGAGATTTCCTGGCCCAAATTCATGGCAGCCAGTAGCAGTAGAGAAGACAACTTGTGAGGATGACACAGGACCAGACAGTGCTTTGTTCTGTTGGGCATAAGGTCACTATGGGTTGGCGCTGACTCGATGGAACAAGGCAGAAGTGGAAATGAGATTGGGTTGGGATATGCCTTGGGAGAAATACTGATCGCATTTATTGGATTCCATATAAGGAAATGACCTGGATTACTCCTAGCTGTTTTAAGTAAGTAAGAGAAATAGGATGATGGTAAATGATGATATTCATACTCTATGTTCTACATGAACCAAATATTACTCTGTGTTTTAACATACACGAGCTGCCCAAATCCTCATCCCTACACTTAAATGTAGGTATTTTATCGCCAAAATTTACAGATGTATATTTTGAGGCACTGAAAAAGAAAACAATTTACCCATGATGATCCAACTAGTAATCGATAGGTTTGGAGGGAAGCCACCTGGTTCTGGAATCTACATGCTAACACACTATTCCATGAACTTTTATTTGCTATCACACGCTGAAGTCTTCTGGCGAAGACTTTGGCTTTTCTTAATGGAAGTGAGAGGAAATCAAGTCCTATTTGCTATCATAAGGAGTCTGAAGGCTGAGTGGTTAAGTTCTTGGGATTTCCAACCCATGAGCTTCTCCAGGGGAGGGAGATGCACTAATTTGCTTCTGCAAAGATCAGGCAGCAGTGTGTTCATTTGTCACTGTGGGGGGGAATGGACTTGACGGCACCGAGCAACAAGAGCAACAACAACACTGTCATCTGGAGCCCTGGTGGTTTAATGGGCCATGAACACATTGGGCGATAAATTGCAAGATCAGCAGTTTGAATACACCAGCCGCTCTGCCTTGAAAACCCGTCCTTCAGGGTGGGTTCTGAGTCAGAATGAACTCCATAGCAATGAGTTTTGTTTTGTTTGTTTTTCTCTTCTACTGTTATCTTGACGTCCTGGTAGGGATTATGCATTGGGCTGCTCACTGCAAGGTTAGCAATTTGAGACCATCAGTCATAAAGCAGGAGAAAGACAGTATTTTGACTCCTATAAAGAGTGACAGTCTTGGACACTTGCAGGACCAGTTCTACCCTGTCCTATAGAACACTATCAGTATGTATTGACTCAAAAGCAGTAAATGGGTCATTGATTTTTAGTCTTCACTGTATCCCCAGAGACTAGTGCAGTGCCCAAAAAAATGAGCTTTAAAATCTGCAAAGGTCTCACATTGGTGAGCAGAAACCAAAAGATAAGTTCACCATTCACTATGTCTCTACCACTGCAAGATCACAGAGAAGTAAAAATTGGGAGAGACATCCTTTAGGGATCAAGGAAGCAGAGAACAGGAAAAATCTATGATTGAGGACCAGATGAACCTTCCTTGTACCTCAGTATATTCACCTGTAAATGAATAGAATAAAATTATTTCCTGCTGTTATTTTAGTATGGGACATTTTCTTATCTTGCTGTATAATCCCAAGGAATTGTTTGAGGTTTAGAGTTCTTGCTGACCTTGCCTCCCATCCTGGGCATTCCTTGCCCATTTGTAAGGTGAAAATGGCACAGACTGTTGAAGGGTGAAATAATTTCCAGAAGTGAGTCTACATTTTTTTTGGACCTAGGAAATGATTTGATGGTGTCGATGAATCTTTTTCCAGAAACTTTTATTTGCCTGTCTTTTTTTCTTTTCCCTAAAGAGCCATGCTTGTTTCCCAGTCCATCTGGCACATCTGTGGGATAGCCTCACTCACTGCAGGTGCTGTGCTGCTAATTCAGGAGAGATTTCCCTGGGTAGTGGTGGGAGCGACTCCCTTTCTTGAGTCATTCAAAACAAGACAGGCTATAAAACCCACTGGAGAATAAATACTGTAGGAAGCAAGATTACTTAATCATCCTTTGCATCTCTATTTTCTGTTTTTCTATGACTGGCCAATAACATGAACAGCCCCAGTCATGAATTTCATTATCCCAGTCACTTCCCCCATAATAATCTTGCTGTTTGGTTTGGACTTCTCATGTCATGGAAATGAGAGTTAAAAAAAGAAAAAAAAAAGAATAGTAAATTTGGGGGCTTTTGAGGCTGAGAGTACATTTGACAGATAACTAGTTTTGGGGATGGCCACAATGGCAAAACAAGCAGGTAAGAGAAAGGAGGAGAGTTCAAGCCACACCACTAGGTCAATATTAGTCATAGTTCCAATTGAGGAATAGGCCCTCCTCTATAAAAAATAGATTTCATGTGCAGTCGTTTCTGTTTTCTTTTGTACATGTGGATCTTTTGCTCTTTTCTATTGATTTGTCAATATCTATGTTGAGTCCCAAACTGCACGCATTACTGTGGTCTTATGCATTCCTCCCAGTCCAATTCACTTTTGTCTTCTCTTTTTGTTTCTTCTACTTTCTTGTTTTTTCCTCCTCCTTATTCTTTGCTTATTCTTTCGTCTCATATATTTTCTTTTGTTTGATTCACTTGCTGTTGCCTTTCATGAAAAAAAAAGCCACTGCCATCAAGTCAAGTATACATTGTGACTCCATAGAGCAAAGTAGAACTGTCTCTGTGGATTTGAGACTAACTTAAAAAATCATCCTATTTGGGCCTCTTACAACTCTTATAACAATCCATGTGTACATTCATTGTGTCAACTACTTTTGTACATATGTTGTCATCATCATTTTTAAAATATTCTCTTTCTACTTGAGTCCTTGTTATCAGCTCACTTTTTCCTTCTATCCCCAACCCTCCCTCGCTCATGGACCCTTGATAAATTATAAGTTATTATTATTCTCATATTTTCTGTTGTCTGCTGTCTCCCTTCACCCACTTTTCTCTTATCCATCCCCCTGGGGGTGGTTATATGTCAATCATTGTCATTGCCCCCCCCCCCCAACTCTCCCATTTTCTACCAACCCTCCTGGTATTACTACCCTCTTTATTGGTCCTAGCAGAGTGGTTTATCTCTGCTAGATTCCCTGTGTTGTGAGCTCTTACCTGTACCAGCATACATATTCTGGTCTAGTCAGATTTGTAAGGTAGAATTGGGATCATGATAGTGGGGTGGGGGGAATAAGCATTAAAGAACTAGAGGAAAGTTGCATGTTTCATCTTTGGTGCTATACTGCACCCTGACTGGCTTGTATCTTCCTTGTGACCCTTCTGTAAGGGTATGCCCAGTTGTTTAAAGATGGGCTTTGGGTCTCCACTCCATCATCCCCCTCATTCACATTGGCATCATTTTTGTTTGGGGTCTTTGATACTGATAACTGATCCCACCAACACCTCATGATTATATAGGTTGGTGTGTTTCCTCCATGTGGGCTAAGTTGCTTCTCAGCTAGATGGCCACTTGTTTCTCTTCAAGCCTTTAAGACCCCAATGCTATATCTTTTGATAGCTGAGCACCATCAGGCTTCTTTACCACATATGCTTATGCACCCATTTTGCCTTCAGCAATCTTATTGGGAAAGTGAGCTTCGGAGAATGTCAGATTATTAGAACAAAGCAGATGTCAACAAACCCAGGGACAAGGGAGCAACAAGTGATCTAAAATCGAAGGTAAGGAGGGTGTAGGAAGCCTTGTGGGGCTTGATCAAAGGCAATGTAGCTTAGCAGAATTGCTGAAATCCAAATGAAGGCCAAACATGACACTGTGATAAGAGGAAAGCAAAAGGTACTAGAGGAAAGAAGTAAGAGGCAAAGGACATTTATAGATATCTAAATACAGGCATGTACATATGTAAATATATTTATATATAATGATAGGGAAATAGTTCTACATACATATATTTATATATTAAGTAGTAAGGCAGCAGGTGGACATTGGGTCTCTACTCAAAGCTGTACTTCTTTATCTTTGTCATTAAGTACTTTGAAATTTATTGACTATCAGCAAGCAAGGTGATTATTGTTTGCTTATCACAAGTTGTTAATAAGCTTTTCTCTAATCCTGATGTCAAGTTCTTCTCCATGTAATCCAGCTTCTCTAATAAGTTCTTAGGTATATAGATTGAGTGCCTGGTAAGAGGATACAACCACGATGTACACCTTTCCTGATGTTAATCCATGAAGTAGTCCCTTGTTCTATTCTCACCCTGCCTCTTGATTCATGTAAAGATTTTTCGTTAGCACCTTCAAGTTTCTGGAATTCCTATTCTTCACAATGATATCCACAGTTTGTAATGATTCGCAAAATTACATACCTGGGCATAGTCACCACAACAGAAGTAAATATCTTTCTGGTATTCCCTGCTTTGAGCCCCAACCCATCTGACATCAGCAATAATACTCCTTGTTTCATGTTCTGTTTTGGTTCTGGCTTGAACCTCTGGAATCTTTGTGTAGATGTACTGCTACAGCCTCCACAAGATGGATTGACCCAGTAGCTGCAAACAAGGTCTTGGTCATAACATTAGCCCATATGTCAGACGCCAATCTACAAAGTCCCCTCAATCTCACAAAACAGACACGATGATGCTGATTGCATGAGGAAAGATGAACCAATGAGTGTGTAAACATCTCAGCCCTGACAGGGGTTTCTGCAGCTGCTCCAGCACCCAGGGCTGCATCAGGGTAGATCCAGGTGGCTTTTCCTCAGGGATGTCTCACAGGAAGTGAGCCTTGCAAGCTGAAGCAGGGGACTGGCTGGGATAGCTGCACCCTGGTCTGATTCTCAGAGAGCAGGAGACCCGCAAACTAGAAAGGCAAAATGATTTATCGCGCCATTTATCTCTCCGTTCTTCAATTAATCATACAAGTGTTAACCAGCCAGATTGGCACAATAAACCTTAACTATCCGATTTCTATGGGTCAGAATGAACTTGAAGGCACCTGGCAAACAAAAGTGACAACTAAGTGTGTCACCTTTTGGAAAAAAGCTTTCAAAATCTTTCCAGGTAATTCTGGGTAGCACTGGACAAGCAGCTTTTCATTTAGCAATAGGGGTGTCATGCAGGAACTTCAGGTATTTAGAGTTAAAAAAAATATTTTTCCTGTTAGCATATGCCTCTTTTCTCCCAAGTTTTCTGCTTATGCTGCTTTCTATCTTTTCTATACTCCTCTCTGTCTATTCATATTTGCTAATCAGGTACTAAATGTCCACTTGGAAGCTCCTGAGTTTGTATAGTTGATTGAGGAATCATGAAGTAGGGAGTAGCTGAGGAAATGGCCACGTCTGACTTCCTTTGGTTTCACAAAGGATGAGGCGAAGCCATCTCCACAGTTGCACAAGGTCAATTGCCACAAGGCAGAAATGAAACACACCTCCACCTTCCATCCTTTTTTCTCCTTTTCTGGCCCTAACAGTCCCTCCCCCACACACTCACTATGTCTCTGCTAGATTTGACAATCTGCTGCAAAGGTCACACAGAACCCACAAACTGTATTTATGATTATTAGGTTCCGAGATAGAAAAAGTGCTTGAAAACACGTCTTCTGTGTCATGCTGACACTCATGTCTCTCATACTTATCCTCTCAGCCATGAGATTCCTGGTCTGGGCACTGCTCCTCTGCGCTGCTTCATGGTCTTAGTGCTGTGGTCTCTGGTGTTTCCACCATTTAAGAAAAAGGTCTTGTACATTCTCAACTGGTGGTTCTTTTTTTCTTAATAACGTGGGATTTCTCTTCCAGCTTCTGGGATGGCTCACTCAGATGCAGTGAACTGGCAATATTGACCAGTATCCAAGTTAGTTTACTTGACTTCCTCACACTCCCTATGAGTTACAAAGATTTTAAGCAATTCCATGTTACCACAGTAACTTTACCCATGCTCATTTTCATTTCTTGGGTCATACATTTTCATTCAAAAAAAATATATTTTTTTCTAGTGGGTATGTTTTCCCAGTAGGTCCAATTGTATGGCCAAGCCTCCAATTTTGGCTCTAACTCTGGAGCCAGTCTACCATATGGGATATGAATTAGAACGTTCTTTATGGCATTTCTCTCTGAAGACATTCGGGCGTCAATGTTTCTGTTCTTCTCAGGGAGGAGTCCTTCATCAGGACACAATACATCTTCAGAAAATTGCTGATATTTCTATGCAGCTCCACGTTGGTCCTCGTGACTTCACCCTCTTCTCCTTTCCCTGTCACTTTAGTGGAGTTAAAGGAGTGAATAGCCAGGCGGTGCTTAGCTCTCCGTGGAGTTGCTCTTTTTGTCAACATAACACAGATCTCATTTGCATATCCATCTGCATATACTGCAACAAGTCTGCACTGAGAAAGGGCAATGATGGTGCCGGAAAATAAATATCAAATCTGAAAATTCTTTGTTTTTCAGAACGAATGCTAATGACAGCCAAGCAGCTTGGAATTTACAGATATATCATTTTGATGTATTTTTAATACAAGATTATTCTCATGGATAAAAAATACACTTTAGAGTAAGTTCTCTGATTCAACGCCTCCCCACCCCCTGCCTCTTTTTTTCAGCAAAGACCTTCATTCACTTCAGAAATAGGTTAATCATTTTCACTAACCACTGTGTCAGCCCCTGGGTGGCACACGCAGCAGAGAAGCTCAACTGCCTGAAAGAAAGGGAGTTTGAGTCTATCCGGAAAACCCTTGGAAGAAAGGCCTGGTGATCTATTTTTGTAAGAGCAGCCACTGAACACGGTATGAAGCACAGCACTACTCTAACACACATGAGGCTGTCATGAATCAGAATCCCTTGTTCTACAACTATCATCTGATTCCCTCATCTCTCATCGCTGGGCACTTATGTTATTATTTGATATTGATTGTTTACTTTCCAGTTAACATGACTTTAGGTGCCCTGAAATCCCTAGAGCAGAATGGCTAAGTTGCAATAAATATCCTTCTGAAGACTTTTGAATAAAATCACTAACATAAGTTCTACAATATTAATTATCATTATTATTTTTTTTTGTGGGCATCACTGCATCTGGTGGTCGTGGACGCTACCCAGTGCCACTCCTGAGAGCTGCCACTGGATTTGAACCGCCAAGCCCACAGGCTGCAGGTCTGCTTATGCCACCGGGGCTCAGCCCTCTACAATATTAATTATTCAAATATTATGCTCATTTAAAAGAATAGGAGGGTTTGATTACCCACATTCTCACCAATATACAGCATTTGTATTCTAAAAGCTTATCAAGCACAATGGGTTTTTTGGGGTTTTTTTTGGGGGGAAGGCATCACTGCTCTCCAGTGGTGGGAGTAGGAGGCCCAGCCCCACTGCTGGAATTGAACCTCCGTCCCAGTGGGCCGCAGTCCCGCGCACAACCACTGCGCCACCGGGACTCAGCCCCAAAATGGGTTTTAAAGTGGTGTTTTGCATATTATCTTTCTTTGTGCTTTTATTAATCATATTTTCAAATGGTACCGAAAATCATCTATATACCTACCTATCTATCTACCCACTTACCTATCTACCCACATACATACCCAACTAGCTATATTACTCTGTGCTCTCCCCACCTCCTTTGGATGTATTTATATTTTTACTACAACTTTGTATAATCTAAAAGAAATAACTCTAAAAAGGTGCACAATTAAAAGGATCAGAACATGTGGAACCAAATTCAAAGTGATCACGAGGACAGGCGTCTTGGTCAGAGTGAGACCGGTGGAACACCAGAGGCTGACATGTAGTCCCCCTCCAAGCTGGGATTGAACTCACATATGTGTGAAACAATAACATGTGGGAGGTACACAATCCTTGGAAAAATCAACCCTACAAAATCAAAAGGGCAGCATTTGGTTTGAGATGAAATTCAGAAGCAGGAAGGGATAGAAAAGAAAGGATAGAAAGGGGAGACACTGGGGCTGAGCCCCGGTGGCGTAGTGGTTGTGCACGGGACTGCGGCCCACTGGGATGGAGGTTCAATTCCAGCTCCACAGGGGCAAAGGATGGGCCTCCTACTCCCACCACCAGGGCAGTGATGTCCTAAATAAATAAAATAAAAAAAAAAAAAAAAGAAAGGGGAGACACTGGGGTAAGTGGGCAGAAATGCTGTTGCATTGTAGATATTACAATTAAGGTCATGAAATAAAATGTATATGAATTGTTTAATGGAAATTTAATTTGCTTTATAAGCTTTTACCCTAGTCACAATTAAATTTTTGAAGTATTACTAAAAAAAATTAGTATCTTAAAGTATTAAAAACTCTCCCAGTCCTTCTGCCACAGAGTCCAATTTCACTCATAATCAGCAGCCATTTTTTTAGCAGCCTTGTTTTAACATTTTAAGGTAGCTTCACATTTTATATTTAGCCAAGTGAATGGATCCTTTATTTAATGCCTTGAATTGTAGAGCTTATCAGTAACTTTTCTATCAATCTTAAATCAAGTGTGCTGTGGGCAGAGTTACAGCTTTAGAGATGTCACGAGTCCTATGGGTTGTAGACAGGTTTCTGATAAGGAGATCTGAGCTGTGGGCTGAGACTAAGCTGAGACTCTCCTAAGTCTAACTGATTGGCATCTCTAGCATGGTTGGCTCATGCATGCAGCTGAGCTACCTGGGTAGATTCTGGGTTTGTCATTTGTTTATTATTTGATTTCTATGAGCTTGTTTCTCTCAGCCTTAAAACGGAAGCAAATAATAACCACTTATTTTGTTAAACTCACCCATTCTCTTTCATTGAGTCAATTCTGTTTATAGTGAGAAAAGTGTTTAGCTACATATACATTACCAAAAAGGAGTGATTTATGTGAAAATAGAATTGAAAAATGCAAAATTGTATCTCATGTGCACTGTCATTTTTTTTCTGCATCATAAATTAACCTTCCAATGCTTTTTTGGAAGTCTGTAGAGGAAAATATATTTTAAAAGGTTGATTAGTATTTTATGTATTTTTACTTAAAAATCAGTATATAGATAATATTATATAGCAAATGTAGATTTAAAATTAAATTTTAAAACTGCAGAATGCACTGCAGGTTTAATTTTTATTTTGATAAGAAAGAATTGAGACTGTTCATCCTGGGCACAAATTCTAATTATGTCTTTTTGAGATTCATGAAGTAAAGATACTTGGTTCTAAGAGTTTGGTTTTATTACTGATTTTATTTTTACTATCATGGTGAAGAAATGTGTTTTTCCTCAAAAGTTGTTTCCTAAAAATAATTAAAATTAATATATATTAAAATATATTTATATTGACATATGAATTATGTTAATTCACTACTGAATAATACTGCATTGTAAATATTTTGCATCATCATGTAATATACAATGAAATATATATAACAAGGGTAAATATAGCTTACAAAGATAATCTTCTGTTTTATTTTATGACTTTTGCAGCTCAATTTGAGACAGAAAGCATGGAAAGGATCTGCCCAAATGTTTTCAGCAAAAATTAAACCCATTATACTAACAAATTAATTTTCATGTAACTGTGTTTTAAACATTTTCTTATGATAAAAATATTTGTCAGTATTATAACCTTAACCTATCATTTAAGAATCCTATGAGAAACACTTCTTTAACAAGAATTTGATTGATTTGAACCTCTCATGGTCTCACCTACAATCAGAAGAAAAAACAAAACAAGAAAAAATACAGAATAGCACATTTACTTAAAAAATTTACCCATGTTCAGACATTCTGAGGCAACCTAGTGTTTATGTGTTGGAAAAATAAAAAGATAATGGGTGGGCTCCTCTTCACAGTCATATAAGTGGAAGAGATCCCAGGATTTTTTCCTACATGGGCGAGCATTTCTGTTTTACAATGTAAGTACTCACATAATTTCGATAAGTCGAGGATAAATCTCCAGCACTTAGCCACTTATCAGAAATAGATCTCCCCATTGTGGCTGCTGGAAGAACTCTGCTTCCTGGGTCCCTTGAGACTCCACCAGAGGCTGAGGACATTGCAAGGTGTTTCCATGGACTGAGTTGGAACACTTGAGAAGATCACAATACATTTCCTTGAATACGAGACACCTTAGTCTCATAATAGACATTTTGAAGACAGTCCATTCTGAAAAAAAATTATAATAGCTCTCCCTCGAGAGTCAATTGCCTTTTTCTTCCTCTGTTGTTGAGTCACTTTTTCACTGAATTGTTCAGACAGATTTGCTCATCCTCAGGACTAAGTCATCTGATGCATGACTTGAGCTCAGAAACTTAATCACTCTCACCCCTTTCCTTTTTCTCTCCCATGGTCTCAAGATAATCAGGCGTAACTCCAAAGAATATGAAAATGCAAGTAGAAAACATCTACTTGGTATGTTTAATATATTTACATATAAGTTTATATATGTATGCATATGTGTATATCAGTATCCCATTTCAAGGACAAAAAAGCCCAGAATTCTTAGGAGAGGAAAGAGAGGATGAGAGAAGAAACCCAAGCCAGAGAGAAGTGAAGTAGATATTTTGAAGTTTGCGGAGAAAAGTTATTTTCAAGGGGAAAAAAATTGAGGAGATAATGTTAGCCAAAGGGTTAATAGGAGGCAATGAGTTTTTCGTGACTATAAAAGGAAAATCTGTCCTATGGAAGAATGCTAACACTGCTCAGCAATTTCAGAGTGCTTTTCATCTTCAAAGGGTCTTGCATGTTGACTAATTAATCCTTCCAACACCTTTGTGACGTAAACACGACAAACAAGGACAGAAGTGAGTCTAAAATGACTAATCCACCAAGTTCACTACTAAGTGAGGAAGACTTAGGAAAGCTTGCCAATACCCAATGAGTAATGTGCTATCTGTTAATGAGGGGGATTTTATACTTGGATCTTTGACTTATAGTGGGTGCCTGAAGTGTTCTCTAGTGATCAAAACCAAGAAGCAAAAGGACAAAGTTTCAAATTTTGTTTCCCCAAATGGAGTCAATAACAGAATTTTAAAGAACTTATCACTGCTTGAGTTCAGATAATATCAGGCAAATAACTCACATTTAAATCATAAAGATTAGCCACAGCTTGGTCATTGCTTTTGATGACGTGAAATCAATACATTTAAATTAACACTGACTGTCTTAAATTTTTCCTGGAATAAGGAGAATACCAGTTGTCCAGGCTGATTTTCCACTGACACTCTGGCATGTAATTCACATGTTCTGCCTTCAGTCATTACAACAAAGAACAAGCATGCAAAACCCAATTAAAAGGTAGATCTGAACACTTTACATTCTTGCTCTTATTTTGGATAATTATAACTGAGGCTATGCTTCTGTTCATGTTAGTTGTCATGGAGGGGTTTCTGACTGATGGCGATTCCGTGTGTTACAGAATGGAATTGTTCTGTAGAGTTTTCTCAGCTGTAATCACAACAGAAGCAGAGAATTAGGCCTCTTTCTCTTTGGCACCAATGGGTGAGTTTGAGCTGCCAGTGTAGGGTTAGCAAGGAAGCATAACCTGCTTGCTTGACTTAACCGAAGCCATGATAAATCTCCAAACCCCCTGCCACGACGTCCATGCCTAACAAACCCACCCGCACCCAGCTACCAATCAGAAGGAAAGGAGAATTCTGCCCGTAATCTCACTCCAGGAGACAATTAGCCTCCTGTGGTGTAGTGGGTTATACGTGGACTGATAGCTAATGACAGGGTGAGCAAGTTGAAACCATGAGCCACTCTCTGAGGCTTTCTATTTTCATACAGATTAACAGTCTTAGTTAGAATTCCATAGGGGCCAATTCTACGCTGCTCTCTGGAGTCGCCATTTGCTGACCTGATGGCAGTGAGTCTGAGGAAATAGCAACATTTTTGTTTGTCTTGCCTGAGGATTAGTTTTAAATTTGAATGATCTGACATTAGCTTGCAGTAGAATTGGTCTAAATGCTTAAAAACTTCCGATTTAGACTTTATGCTTTAGAATCGTCATTTTCACCTCTGGTTAAACTCGTGAAAAAATTCCTGCAGCAGTTTTATATTAGCTCTACCTTTGTGAGTATAGCAATCGCCTATAAATATATAATTCACTTAATATTAACCAACATGTGTATTGCCTTCTCTTAGTGGTAATATTTTATCCCAGAATCAGGATGCTGAAAATATTTTTTCTTTTACTAATATGATAGGAAATGCTATTGGGAAGCACACACCAAAAACTGCTAATCAAATCATTACAGAATACGCATTGTTGGATAGTGGTCACAGACTAGCGTTATAGATCTAGCGTTAAGAGGTGAGTTGATTTTTATCATGATTTTCAACTAGGTAATACATTAGATATTTTAAAACGTGCATTGAATGGAAATAGCACCTTAAAATCAGCTATGGCCCAATCTTATTATTTGTCTCATCAGCAAATGTTTGTCATCCCACTCTGACATATTTGCTTCCTTCCCTGAATTTGGATTCAATTTAAAATCTTATGCCTGTGGTTAGTGTTTTAAAGGCCTGTCTCTTTCCCTTTTCTTTGCCTGTCTGTGTAGCACGGTGACATCTGTCTATTATTACCCCACTGTGACAGCAACATATCTTTTCCCGAACTTGCAGAAAAAAATAGCATGAGCTCAATCCTACCCTGGCACGATAATAACAGTCCCATGCTGTTGACACCCTGAAGTGAGACTAGCACGGAGTTCCATTATCCACTTAGAGTAGCAACCCATTCACTGCAACCCAACGTGCCAACAGCAGCGAATCCCACTGCTTGCACACTTGCTAACATAGGCATCACCCTTCCTTTTCTTTTCCTGGAGGACATCATGAGCAATTTAAGTGTTACTGGGTCTCCTCTAGGATTGTTACTGAGGCCTTTGGTAAGGTATGGATCCACAAATGATGAAACGGCTAAATCTATGAGCTGATTGGCTGTTGTTTCCTTTGGGATTATCTTGCATCGGATCCAGGTTTTCTGTGTCGCTGCGTAGCTTTGGAGTCAATTTTTGTAAATCCATTTTCTCATGCTGATTTTCAAATCAAATGTCAAACGTTGTTTCTTCCTCATTTCTTCTTTCCTCTTCTTTGGATCACTTACTTAGATGAACTTTTTAAATGTAATTAGCTTGAAAAAAATCACTGAGAAATTTCATTGCCCTTTTAATTCCATATGTCATGGATTGTGAAGCCCTCTTTTGTGTTAGACTTTTTCATATAGCTAGATAATTATAACTAAGTATAGATTTACATCGATATGCATGTCAAGCAGTCAGATGCTCTATCACGTCACCTTTCCTTTTGGATATTGTTACTTGTGCTCATTCTTCAGCACAGATCTCCCTCGTTTTACTTCTCTTCCTCCTTCTGTTTCCAGTCAAGCAGCACCATTTGAGGAGGCTCACTGTAGGTCCAATAGTGTGGGATCATGTTGAAAGAGTCCACACTCTTCAACTCCTCAGAGCAGACAGTTCGCATGCAATTGTAAATTTTAGAAAAGCTTACAGAGTAAATATTAACATACTGCCATCAAGTGGATTCTGACTGATCGTGACCTTACAGGATAGGGTAGAATTGCTCCTGGGGTTTTTGAAAACTGGAACTCCTTATGGGAGAAGAAATCTTCATCTTTCCCCCACTTGGATGTTAGCAGCCCAGTACATAATCAACTGCATGGTAGCTCCTCAGAATAAACTAGTTATTTTGCCAATAAGCTACTGGAAAAAAAGCCATTTTCATACTTATTAATTTCATATCCAGAATTTAGTTCATGCATGGTGCTTACCATATGTGTTGCAATAAATGACATGTCCTTTAATGTTAGACTAAGAATTCTGGAATGTAGTCAGAAAGAAAGAGGAATTACCGTTTGTTTGTTTGTTTGTTTGTTTGTTTTGTTTTTTAGGAGTGACACGATGGGGAGCATGTGTGGGTTAGATTAAGGGAACCCAATTAGGAGGCCGGAGACACCTGGTACAGGGAGTTGGCAGCAAGAATGTACACGGGGGACAGATATAAAAACTCGTGTAGAAGTATGAGTGCATAAACTTGTTGACAATGTGAGCATTGATGTGCCCAAATTTCTACATGTTTCTGAGCCTAAGGAACTAGGATATTTTAGTTGAACATGTAGAAAAATGAGTTTGTAATTTAGAAGGATATTTAGAGGAAAATTGTGTATTGAAGAGTAATGCACATAGAGGAATTCATCGATGACTTGACAATGAATGGGAACAGTGTCGAAACTGACAGGAAGGAGAAAGAAAGATAGAGAACACATTTGTAGAGGTCATATATAAGTTGTGACAAATCAGGTAAAGGTGACTCCTATTTTCACTTAAAAAAATCAATGCCCCCTCAGATATGACACGAGAGCAGTAGTGATTCAATGAGATACTTATTGACTTCCATGTAAGGGACTCATGTTCAACTTCTGGCCAAGGTACCTCATGTAACTAGACTGACTGTCTGTAGGGTCTCCTGTATCTAAATGTCTGAAAGAATTTCAGTTGAACTTCCTGTGTAAGGCAGATGATGAAGAAAAGCCCATCAATCTACTTCCATAAACCCACCAAATAAAATCCAAGCGGATCACAGTAGGTCACTTCATTCCTGGTCAGCATTTCATTTTGTTGCACATCTGGTTGCTAAGAGATGTGGGCTAAGTTGACAGCGGCTAACTATCACCACCTGACCACTAACTGTACAAGGCACAAAGAAACCCTGGGCATGTGATTGTAGATAGTGTCTACTATCTGTAAGGTTATAGAGAAGAAACAGAACATGAAATGAATTGATTCTGTCTGTTCTTTCAAACTTATGTGTGTGTGCGCATGCGTGTGTGTGTGTGTGCGTGCGCTGGCCACACTATAAGTTCTGTCAGCACAGCACATGGAGGCTATCTGACCTTCATTATTACTGAAAGATACGGTTAACTCTTTATTTTTTCAGGGTTGAAATGATTAAAACAACTGCTGAAAAGCATTTGCGGAATTTTCAGATTCCAGAGAGTTTAGGGTACATGAGCAGAGCGAGGGAATGTGTTGGTGTTGAAAGTAAATGCTCTTTTGCGTCAACACACACTTGGGGAGCCAATAGTCTAGGATAAGATATGGATGCTTGCTTTGGACCTCTCGTGATAAGTGTTAGGACTGGGGTTTGAATACTATAACAATTCTTTGGGCTTTCTGACAAGGAATGTTTCAAAGCATGCAGCACTGTAGCAGGCTTATCTGCACACTTCCAGGACAAATACAGAAAGAATTTGTCTATATTAATCTTAAGGCAATGCATTTGCTTCTGCTGTCAGTGACACTTGCTGAGAAAATAGTAGTTTTTAAGAACTCATTGGGGTTGGAATCAAACCATGATTTGGAAAATAAAAAGCTAGTTCATTTGTTTGGAAGTTTTTGGTAATATTTCAGAAGTACTTAGCTGACAAGAATAGAATTAAAAAAAATGAACCAACGGAGAATTTTTTTAAATGTAGACATTGTAGTGACTCTACAACTCTTATAGTTGTAAATAAACATGTCTCTCTACAGTCTGAGTCATTTATTAGAGGACAGATTTAGTGTAGCCATAAGACTTTTCTGAAGAGTTATATAGTCTGACGTATTCAAGTCTTTATAAAACTCACAGCAAACCTACTGCAATTAAGTCAAGTCAACTCAAAGTGACCGTGTGGGACCCGACTGAACTGTGCCACTGGATTTCATCATAACTTTTGATGGACGTGGACAGCCACACTTTTCTCCCACAGAGTCCTTGAATGGGTTGGAACGACTGGTTGATTGCTGCATTTAGCAGCTTAGTACTTAACCACTGCCCCATCATGACCACTTAGAGTCCCCATAGGTCGGATATAGTTGAAGATCTATGGCGGACTTTGTAAAATCTTCTCGTCAGTTTATCTCACCCCTTCATTGAGCATTCATTCACACACACTGTGGTTGTATACTGCATTTTAAATTAAAAAGTAAAGGACAAACAACCCCAACGTTCTGCTAAATAAATGATATGTGGTAAATCAAGCATCAACAGTCATATCTTTGTTTTAAATCACAAGTTGGCAACTTGGTGCCTGTCAGGCTAAAGCAGGGGTTCTCACCTTGACAGCACATGGACGTCACTTGGGAACTTGATAAAGTACAGATGTCTGGGGCCCACTGACAAGTTCTGATTTAATTGATCTAAGATGCAGCCTGGACATAGGGATTTTAAATACTCCCCAGGTGATTATAAAATACAACCTGGAAGGCACCTCAGGAAATTCAATCCCCTAAAGTAACTCCTATAATTAATGCTTTTAAAACATTCTGACCTAGTTTTCATATCATAAATAACACCTAATTTTTGTACATAGGCTGGTGTAAATAACCCCGGTGAAGCAGAAGCCTACACAGAGCCCTTCTCATGCCAAGATCAACCCTTCAAAAACCCCAGCTCCTCCATGGGAGGAAGACAAGGCTGTCTGCTTCCATACAAATTTTTAATCACAGACCTGGTGGTGCAGAGGGCTACATGGTGGTCTACTCACCCCAAGTCCAGCAGTTCAAAACCCCCGTCTCTCCAAGGAGAAAAGATGAAGCCGTCTGCTCCTGTATGATTTTATATGTTCAGAAATCTTACAGAGCAGATTGACTCCAACCTAGAGGATCATCATGATCTGTAATACAGTTGACGGCAGCAGTTGTTGTCAAAGGAGTGATTTATGCATATCCAAAAATTAATTTGGTGTGTGAATTTTTAGATGAGGATGTAAAAGTACAACTTTATTTTTCTCTATGTGTACAAGTTTCTATCCTTAGAGCTCAATAGGAATTCCTGGCTGATCCAAATGACTTTCAATTGAAAGAATCAAGGTTTGAGTCCACCCCAAAATGCCTTGAAGTAAATGTTGGGCGATTTGTTTTCCAAAAATCAGAAATGGAGGTGGTAAGGGGCATTTATAGAGGAGGTAAGGGGAATTTATAGAGGTCTAGATGCAGGCATGTACACAGGTGAATGTATTTATATATGATGATGGGAAAATAGATCTACTTGCATATACTTATATGGCTGATATTAAGACAGCAGATGGACATTGGAACTCCACTCAAGTACTTCCTCAATGTAAGAACACTTCGTTCTATTAAATTGGCATTTCATGATGCTCACCTTCCTGATACTATCACTGAGACAAATGTGTGTGTATAAGCAAAAGTGGTGAAGAAACAGAGGGTGCCCGGCTATTAAAAGACATAGTGTCTGGGGTATTAAAGGCTTGAAAGCAAACAAGCAGCCATCTAGCTCAGGAGACACAAAGCCCACATGGAAGTAGCACACCAGCCTGTATGACCACGAGGTATCAAAGGGATCAGTTTCAAAGAACTAAAAATCATAACATTGCATGCCTACCTTCCTGGTATGATCGCTTATGATAAATGTATGCATAAGCAAATGTGGTGAAGTAAACAGATGGTGCCCAGCTATCAAAAGATATAGCATATGGGGTCTTAAAGCTTTGAAGGTCAACAAGCAGCTGTCTAGCTCAGAAGCAACAAAGCCCACATGGAAGAAGCGCACCAGTCTGTGTGACCATGAGGTGTCAAAGAAATCAGGTACCAGGTATCAAAGAACTAAAAATTTCACCATTATAAATAAGAGGGAGTACAGATTGGGGACCCAAAGCCCATTGGTAGGTGAAGCAACATGCCCTTACATAGGTGACCCAGGGAGGAGGTGAGCCAGTCAGGGTACAGTGAAGCAACAGTGAAATATGCAACTTCTCTCTAGTTCTTTAATGCTCAAACCCTCACCTCCCCACTATCATGATCCCAATTCTACCTTACAAATCTGGCTAGATCAGGGGATGCACATTGGTACGGAAAAGAGTTGGAAACATGGGGGATTCACGATAGAGGATCCCTTTGGGACCAGTTGTGTGAGAGGCGATGCTGAGAGGGTGGAATGAAGGTGGAGTAGAGAGGAGTTACCAATTGCAGGGATCTTTAAGTGACCCCCTCCCTGGGGTAAGGACAGCAGGGAAATGGGTAAAGAGACATATCAGATAGTGTATTATATGACAAAATAATGATAATTTGTAAATTATTAAGGGTTCATAGGAAAGGGGGAGTAGGGAGGGAGGGGAAATATAAGGAGCTGATGCCAAGGGACTAGGTAGAGGATGGGTGTTTCGAGAATGTTGAAGGCAACAATTGTACAAATATGGTCTCCATGTAATGGATATATATATTGATTGTGATAAGAGATGTATGAGACCCCAGTAAGATGATTTGAAAAAACCCAAACCCAACCAACCAACCAACCAACCAACCAACCAACCAACCAACCATCCAACCAACTAAATGAGCCATTAAACACCCTGCAAGACACAGTTCTACTCTGATACACAGGAAACCGCCATGATTCAATTCAAGCATGAATTGAACCCATCTACCCCACTGCATCGAGTTGATTCAGACTCAGAGGGTGCTCTAAAATCACACCAAAGAGCAAATTCATGGCCATCAAGTAAATTCAGACTCATAGTAAACCAATCTAAAGCCCAGGATAAAACTGCAACTTTTTATTGGAGCAAAAAACTTTATTCTGTTTCCTCCAAGTGTCTGGTGTCTTTGAACTGCTGATTTGGTGGGTAGCAGTTCAACCACAACATCACCAGTGTCCTAGAGTGACTCTGCAGGACATAGAAAACCAATGGTTGGAGTTTTCAAGGATGTACTTTTTTGGAAGTTACTGCCACAAATATCTCCTACCGAACTGAGATAGATTTGAATCATGGACCCTCTGTGAACAGTTAACCACTTGTCCATTGCAAAACCAGAGAGCCTTACCTAGATGTACCCCTCCTTTATTTACAGTAAGGATGCCAGGGAAAAAGTTACAATGAAATATAAAATAAAGAATAAAGGAAATATGAAATATCCACTTAAGTTTTAATCTCACATAAACAACAAATATTTTTAAAGAACTGTTTTATAATTAAAGTTTCTAGAAAAATTGCAGAAAGAACACATTCTGTGTCACCTTCCCTTCTCCCAAACATTGTTCCCATTACTATTAAGATCTTAAATTCCTGCGATAGATTTGCTATAATTGATGAACTATTATTGATTCCTAATGATTAAGGTTCATATTTTATATTAGGATTCAATCTTTGTGA
Organism: Nesogale talazaci; assembly: GCA_004026705.1. Lineage (NCBI taxonomy): Eukaryota > Metazoa > Chordata > Mammalia > Afrosoricida > Tenrecidae > Nesogale > Nesogale talazaci. The sequence goes on along the minus strand of PVJH01000401.1, from coordinate 309,768 downwards.
ATATAGTTTTACATGTTTAGACAAGTGCATGATGTCATGTAATTACCATTACTGAATTCTATAGAACAGAATTTTGATCAACCAATTTTTTGATTTAGTATAAGATTTTCCATGCATTATATAGGCTATACCTATATCCAAAAAATCTACTTCATTAAGAAATTCTAATTTAAAACGCAGCACAAAGTATGGATTAATTGTTCTGCTAATTTTACAGGAAGGAGATTAGCTACTTTTCTGCCCTGCTTTGGAGGCTGAGTATAGATATCCTCCAGTTTATGACATACTCAAGTTATAGTAAACTCTATTTATAACCATCCGTCTTTCTAGCAAGATGTAATATATACAATGGCGAACACACAATTTGGTGATGTTTTTCATTCTCAGATGTTCACTTGCAGATGCTCAATTTATGATTTACTGCTTAAAGCGCTGCTTACAATAAAAGGTCCTTTAATTTTTTTTCAAGAGTCACTCAACTTATATCACAACCAATTTAGGATGGATTCCTCAGAAAAGATCCCTGTTCTAAATCAAGGACTGTTTGGATTGGGAAATTTCACTCATGAAAACCTTTTGTTACCTTATACCCAATCATCCATGGGACCATTTCCTAGAGAGCTCATCAGCGTTCAATCGCACAGAACAAGCAATGCACCCAGTGTGTCTAAGTCATTTAACCCAATTCAATGAATGTCTTGGACTGAATCATTGAAAAAAAAAATCCTTGTTTCTAAAATATTTATAGAGGAGATCAATTTTAATTTCCTTTACCTCTTGAGCACACAGCTTGTAATTCCTCCAGTAGAGTTTTATCAACTTTCTAATGCAGTTCTGGGGTAATTGCGGGTGCCAAAGGGGTTCACTTCTCCAAACTAAGTTGTCTGAGCTGTCTTAATCTGTAGACCAATTTGCTCTACAGCTCCCCAAGGAAGGACTTGTTGATTTTGGCAGTGTTTACCTTTCCTACAAACAAATTCAACATTTTCCAAACCTGCTGGTTCTTAAAAGTCACATGAGAGCCTGGATGCGGTAAGGTGGTGGGGGTGTTGTGTGTGTGTGTGTGTGTGTGCTTCCTTCACTTAGCTTTGGAATTCCCCACCCCCACCCCTAACTTTTGTTCTAGGAAGTGCTCTGTGGTCCTCAAAACTGCTAGAGGAAAAACCATTGAGGCAAGATTATTTAGGATCAGTGTAAAAGGCTGTAAAATACCTGATATATTCTTTTCTATAACAAGAAGGGTAGACTCTGTCAGATAAAAAGATGAAGTATCTAGCTTTGTTTAACAGTACTAGAAAACTTTGCATGGAGTAAAGGGGAAAGAAGGGATTTAATGTTTGTTTTCTCCTAAAGTGAAATGTTTTTTAAATGTTATTGCAAACACAGAGCAGTAACATTAAGTATATCCTGTACCTTCATGGGACTAGCTTTCTTTATAGTATTGCTATTCATCTTTGCTTAGGAAAGCTTGAATTGGTATCCTGCTGTGTCTTGGTATCTCTTCTGTTAATTAAAATCATTACTCCCTCTACCATCTCCCCAGCCGCTCCTCTCTATCCCCTAAACTAAAACCCATTTAGCACCGGGTGGCAGTAATAATAAGCCCTGTCACATGAAGGAGTCATCCCTTGCAGCCACTAAGAAGGGGCTGGCATCACTATTAATCAAGGCATTCTAATTTACCTTTTATGAAGCAGAGCGTGTAATGTGTTTGCTTGCTTATGAAATTTTCTTGGAGAGAGAGACAGGTCATGTTGAATCAATTCTGACACATAGTGTCCTTAAATATAACAGAACAAAATGTCCAGTCTGTAGAGTTGGCAGCATGCTCTTGTCTATCATTGGATCTACTGTGCCAATCTATCTCACTGAAGGGCTTCCTCATCTTCGTTGGCCTTCTACTTCAAGCGTGATGTCTTCTTCCAGCAAATTGAGCCCTCTTGATCATGTGTAAAGCAACTGAGCGGGCCAACATTCTGATGGAAGCCATCAGGCTTTCATAGGCTAATTTTGGAAGCAAATCGCTAAGCCTTTCTTTCTGTCTTCATTTGTCTACCCTCCAGAAATCTTCCCTCGATGCAAGATTTGACAGTGGCATAGCTTCCAGCATCACGACAACATGCAAGTCACTATACTATGGTGAACTGACAGACAAGTGGTGGATATAGTCCTCATATCTACTCTTTCACTGATAATGTCCCATAATTAATTGAATATGGCTTTGTGGGCAATGCACTAAGAGAGACAGTAATTTTGCTTATCAAGATCATCCTGATTGAGCGTTCTAGGGCAAAATGGCAGACTTAAAACACACACAACTACACCTCTCTCTACAACAACCATGAAAAAATCAAAAGTCAGGAAGGACAGGACAACCTCTGCTTTCCCAGAACAGCTTTAGAAGTGAGTGATTCAAATTCCTTATCTTCCAAAGGCTGAGGGACAGAGCAGGGAGAGAGAGAAGGGAACCAGAGAGAGAGGTGCCCAGATTTTTTACCCTGCCTCCAAGCTCCCAGCTCTGAGTCAACCACACTTCTGGGGCCTCCTTGGCACCAATGACCATGTCTGAGAACATACTTCTGTGATGCCAACATCTATGTTTGTTCAGCCCAAGCAATGCCAACAATTAGGCTAGGGAATGACCCTCTAAGACCTCAGCATCCAGTGCTCTACCAGGCTTCATTTTCACAGTCAGACACTAGGATCCAGAATATTCTTTCTGGAGTCAGAAATGAGTCTCTAATATTTCTTTTCATACAGCACACACACAGCCAACCCACTACTGCTTTAGGTGTACACGTGGCACTAGAATCCTTTCACTAATGTTCATTCAGCTCCCTCTGACTATATCTATAAAGCACCCAGAGGAAAAAATCCATACAAACAGACCACCCATTTTCCCCCTACTTTTCCCCTCTAATTGATAGTTCCCCCCTTTTTTTCTCCTTTTCAAATCACATTTTTCTTTTCTCCCTTCTTTGTATTTTCTTTCAAACTTCTTTTTCTTTCTCTATCTCCCCTTCTTCTGTTTTCTTTTCCTCTTCTTTCTTCCTACTTGCTCCTTTCTTTTTGAGGTGTTCATTCTTTCCTTCAAGTACTACCTCACAGAGTCTACTTCCATCACACCACTCTGCAGGCCAACCAACACAAACAGTTGCAACATAATGCCACAAAAGCAGCTATCAATTACAGTACGCACACACAAACAAGGCAAACAAATACATACAGCTGAACAAAACTCAGATCGAAAGGAAAATTCTGAAGAATCCTAAAACAAACAAATAGAATTCAGAACAGTGGAATTCAGTTATTGCCTGTGGATTCAGGACATGCTTAATAGAATAATGGAAGATAGAAAAACTATAAAATTCACAGCAATTAGAAGTCCAGAAGATAATTAATAAACTAACAGAATGAAACAATATCATAAAAGAGCAGAGTGATAGAATTGAAAAAATGGAACACAGTGAAGACAATTTCCATGACTACACTGATAACATAATGAATTATTTAAAAGAGCAAATGAATTCAAATAAAGCCTCAGAATTATAGGGGAAACTATCAAGAGGAACAACTTGTATTTCATGTGAGTTTATTGAAGGAAGAAATTAACAACAAAAAAAGCTACTGAGGAAATAGTACAAAATCATGGAGAAAAGTTTCCCTAGCACCGAAAAAGACAAATAAATTCCTTGATCAAGGAGCAACTATTCCAACTATTCTGTCTACAGAATAGTCTACTATTCTGTTGTAGACAGAAGTCACAGGACTTTGGTTCAAATTTCTCATTCTTGAGGTTGCTCAAAAATTGGTAACTTAATACCATCATATACTTGCCATTTCTACATTTTTTTTCTTTTTGTGCCATGGTTCAGTTATGCAGACTACTTTTGCCTTAGGGAATGAATTCAATTGCCAAATTTATAGTGTTTTAAAATGTGTTAATGACTTAAATTTCTAATCTGTATAAATGAACTTTCCATTTATTTTAGTTTAATAATCTCTCCTGTGTGACAGTGAATAAATTAATGATATTATTAGAATTTTCATGTGTTTCACATAGATTACTTATATTATTACTTAAAAAGCTAGTAATACTGTCTCCAAAGTGATCCAGGGATATATAGAATGGTGGATTTTGATCTAACACTAACCATAAGCACTAATCTAAGAACAATTAGATTATGATGGGCCCTGCTAGATTCTTGCCCTCATGAAGTGATCACTGACGATATAGTTGCTATTGCAAATTGTGGTGAAGAAATCAGATGGTGCCTGGTTAACAGAAAGAATAGTGACTGGGTTCTTAAAGGGTTGTCTTAAAACAAGCACCATCTAAGGGAGGTGTAAGCTAAGTTCACATTGAAGGAGTACACCAGCCTGTGTAATACGTGGCTTGTTAATAAATTCATGACCTGAAGAGAGAATCCTATTAGAGTCTAATTTGTGAGCACCTGGTTTGCAGAAAGCTATAGACAACAGTGAAAGTCCCAAATCCATTTGTAGAATCCCCATATCGATTAAGTCTCCACTTAGTTCCCTCTGACCATTGACCAAAGATGTGAATAGTATTGTCTTTAAACAGAGTGCATTGGAGAGTGGATTCATTCCAGCTTCTGATCAATTTAGGAAGGGAAAATCTACCTTAGGGGCTTAACTGGGAGTATCCTTGATGGAGATCTGTATATTGGGGTCTTACAGTCATGAGTCATGTTCTGGCTGTGTTGGGGAATTACCTGGACCAAAATCATTAAGTTTCTCTGTGTTAAGTAATACACATATCCCCATCATGACTCTGATTCTACTCTGAGAGTCTCATGAGTAGTTACTGTGACTATATTCATTGACATTTCATGTCATTTTAAAAGTTACATATTGAAACAAACTATTGGACACCATTATGACCTCTCTCTAGTAGTCTCCTTCACCTGGATGAAAAGTTTCTGAATTAATGGATGCTCACTTAAAAAAAATACTGATAATAATAAGAAGAAATGATGAAATGCAAAATGGTGTCAGTAAACCACCTTTCAGATCTGGAACTGAACTCCCCACCATGTTAGAATGAGCAATCATTCAATAGCAAAAGGGCAGCATTTACTTGAAAAAGAATTTCAGCAGACTAGGAAAGAAGGAGGTATGGAAACAGGAAACACATGGAGGGAGTGGGACGAGTGCTTGTACAGTGAGGGAATTGCAATGTACAAGTTGAGGCAAACTACATAGGAATTGTTGAATGTATTAACTGATGATCTGCACCTAACTAAAAAATGATCCTGATCTTGAATTTGCATCAATTGATAATTTGCATTAATTTCTTATTTAGTATCTCTAGTATTCACACTGCTGATTAAAATAATTTTATTTATTTAATAAATACTGTATCACTTTATTCTATAAGTGACATCATTTATTATTCATTGTTTAGAACCCAGATTTAATGTTGGAGGCTCTCCGATATTAACTATTATCTTCACCTGCGCTCGCACTGTGCCTCCTGCAGATAGCATCTCCTGATTTCTATACAGAGCAGTTACTCTGCGATTTTTGTTCCCTCTGTCTTGGTGTTGGGGGTGGAGGCAGGAGTTACCTTTCCTCCATTATTTTTTTTTTTTTGCTTCATCTGTTTTCTCTTCCTCCATAAATTTTCTTTGAAGTTTAGATGTTTCTCTCCCATGTCTCTTTTGACTTGGCCCACCTTTGGGGTCTGTCAGGTCTTTTCTAGTATTTTTTCATTTCCTTTTTTTCTTTCTCTCCAATCTGCATTTACAAAGCAATTTCCTATCTCTTCCAAATCTCTTTGTGGAGGGATTACATCCTTCCCTTCTTGAACCATTCCCTCAGCTCAGAAGATCTGCGAACAATGAAATTTACTGTTCTTAATCTTTGAATATCTTTTGTCATTCCAGCAATGTTGCGGCATTATTTTGCTTCTGTTTCTCAAATCAAACTGATTTTGGGGGGTGCAAGGAGGGGTCTGATTTATAATTCACTGCTAAAGGTAATATAAAATGTTGGCAACAAACCTGTTTTGCTTTGATTTAATGCTTCTGAGTGAACATTGAATCTTGGCCAAAATCACCAATTTTTTGGTCAAGATGCCTATGCCTGACCTGTATTTAGCATAACACTTCTCCTATCCCATAAGTCCTGGGGTAGAATTCTCACTGGGGCTGAAAACCAGAGTGCATTTGTAGTTGGGACCCAGTGGAGCTACTTCATAGGGTTACTAGCCAAGAGAAATGTTTTATTTGGGGGGAAAATGGAAAGGTGAATATTCTTCTCCTCCTTTCAGCTTACAGAGTAGTAATCATTCTACTTTTATTTTTAAACAAAGCATTATTTTTAGGGAGGCACTGAAAATTACAGAGTTTTGTTTGTAAGATGATTGCAATTTGAAGTTCTCGAAACTCTTGTGACATCTTTTTGGACCATTTTTTTTTTCAAATTTTATACCTCGTTTAACTTTGAACCTTTGTATTTGTTTGATGCTGCATAATTTGATGTCAAACAGATCAAAATGAAAGTAGACATTGCATTGCAACTCGGGTTACTAACCTTCCTGGAAATATTACTACAATCATTCTCTCCCATCTCCTTAGATAACTTAGAAATTTGACTATTCAGTCCTCAGGTCCAGCAAGTCCAAGTCAACCAACCAACCAGCCAACCAACCATAAAAGCCCACTGTCATCCATTCAATGCCAACACATAGAGATCCTTTATCGGGTTACTGAGGATGTCATATTTTGCAGGAGCAGCAAGCCTCATCTTTTTCCTTTAGAGCCCTTGGTGACTTTACATCATTGACCTGGTAGTTAGCAGTGCCACCCAGCAGTGCCACCAAAGTTTCTTCAGGTTTCATTACATCACTAATGATATAGCATTTTATGAAGCAACACGTTTCCTCTCAAGGGAAATGGTCTGTGATGACTATAATCATCTAATGGGCTGTCCCAGAAGTGCAGGCTCAGGTTTGAGGAAACTTGAGCACATCTGCCCTCTTGCTGAAGAACATCTGAAACCACATAAACTTCTGTCTGCCAAATAAGTCTACAGGGACATTCTGGCATCCTGGTTATGACTTTTATGTGGATGGCCATTAACAGCTTCACAGATACAATGAAATCTGACCAGGAACCATATTAGACCATTCTGTTAAATTTGTGTTAATAAAAATCATGTCACTGTTCATTTCTTAATATTCTTGGGTAAAACCAGGTCTAAATCAAGTTTTTTAAAAAAATGGTTGTCCCCTTTGTTTTCTGTCTTCATTGTTCTTGTTCTAACAAAATAAGTTTGATTTGGGATCCCCTAGGTTTAAGTCAAACCAAGTATCATCCTATCCCACCTTTACATTCTAGTGTTGAAGAATCAGCTTGATATAATCCATAAACTTTCATAGAGGGTTTCAACTTCCCTGTATTCATACTTTGAGTCATGTGTAGAAATTGGCTCACTGAATCAAGTCACCCTACATTTTTGAAGATTTGAACAGCCCTTAATGAACACAGCAAAAGCTAAACATCACTTGGGAAAAACTAACCAGAAGGTTGCACTCACTTGGAGATGAACGTGTTTTATTCAATATAGCGAGACATCAGGATGTGGTAGTCAGGGTATGGGAACAAGGGAAGCCTTATAGGGCGAGCCACGAAGCCTTTGAAACCATAATTTACTGGCTACCAGATGCAAGGATACATTTTATGGCAATGTGTCAGCAAATGTCTGAAGATGTTTCAGTAACTTTTGCACTTTGTAAGGCACTATGAATGCTATCATGGACATAAGGTTTAGTTTTCGTGTCTCCAAATTTCAAGCCATCTGGAATAATATCATGTAGTAGAAAATATTTATTATAAAAGATAAAGATGAGATTAACCTGTAAATTATGTCTTTATAAAATTGGAGGGTTTGGATCCAAAGCCGAGGTAGAAGTTAAGAGTCTCCAGTTCAAGGAAAAATTGCTCCACAGTTGTCTGCACTGGTTAGCTTAATTGAATATTATTACTAAAATTTTAAAATATAATGGTTACAATAAGGTGTCAGATTAGTTAATTAGAGAAACAAAATCCAGAGACACTCATATGTTTAAGAAAGAGCTTTATTTCAAGAAGCAATTAGAAATTGATAAAATATCCCAGCCTAGTCCAACCCACGTCCATAAATCCAATACTAGTCCACCAATACTAGTCCACAAGTGCCTTGCAGACTCACACAGTCACACACAATGCTGCAGAATGCCGGAAGGACTCAGGCCAGTGTGTGCAAAATCTTGTGGGACCAACGGCGGTGGAAGCATCACAGGGCTCTGGCAAGTCCCAGGGTGGTTCACCAGCAGGCAGAGGAAGGCAGGTTTGGTGGGCGGTGGGGGGGGGGGGGGGGGGGGGGGGGGGGGGGGGGGGGGGGGGGGGGCGAGAGGGGAGGAGGGGGAGAGTAGTTTTTCCAGGGCCCTCCTTATAAGAAGGCCAGGCTCACAAGGACAGTCTGACTGACAGACTAGACTCCACCCCTACACTTGTATGCATCTTCAAGTTGACATGACAAGAATAATAATTGTAAGGCTCAAACCATAACAATAACTATGAGGATGGTCCCAGACTGGGCAGTCTTCCTGCTGCTGTGCGTGAAGTTGCTATGAGGCAAAACTGGCTAATGACAATGATCATTTTTTGGGAATTTGTGGGTGGTGCAGATGATCACAGAAGAGACCCCGGCACACATGCAATTGTGATAAGACAAAGGCAGATAGCATCTTGATGTGGAAAATGGCTGCTTAACAAATCATTGAGGTTATTGATCCCAATTGAAGGGAATGTATATGTTCACCATAAGCAATGTTAACTTTGAATAGAGTGGTGGAGTGGAGGGGGGAACCAATTTCAGGGATCTGTGTGTGGCCTCCTCTCTGAGGTGCAGATGGCAGGGAGGCGGGTAGCGGGACATGTTGGATGGTGTGCGATGTGAAGGAGCGGTGACAATTTGTGGGCTGTTGGGGGCTCAGGGGGGAGGGGGAGTATGGACGGAAGGGAGGTGTGGGAGCTGGTGCTGGGGGCCTGAGTGGTGGAGGGATATTTTGAGCGTGATGGTGGTGTGGGTATAGGTATGGTCTGCATGCAATTTACATATGTGTGGATCGTGATGGGAGTTGTGTGAGCCCCCAATAGAATGGTTTATAAAGTTTCTTTTGAATAGATAGAGAATTTGAATATCAAAGGAAAAGTCTTTCTGGACAAAGGGCAAGAAAATATTGCTTAGTGAACCCTATTCTTTAGGTTTCCATGGTGTTTTTTCCCTTCTTGCTTTTTAGTGCAGTCCCTTACATCTCATCACAATCCATACATTCATCCAGTGTGTCACGCACATTTGCACATATACCAACATCATAATTTTCAAAGCATTCTTTTCCCACTTGAGCCTCTGATATCAGCTCCCCACTTCTTCCTCCTCCATTCCCTGCCCTCCCTCCCTCATGAACCCTTGACAAGTTATAGATTATTACTTTTATATCTTACATCATCCTCTGTCGCCTCTCACTCACTTTTCCATTATTTGTCCTCCTGGAAGGGGGCTATAGATTGATTCCTATAATTGATTTCCCCTTTCTCCCTGCTCCCTTCCCAAATCCTCCCAGCATCTCTACTCTCATTGTTGGCCTTGAGGGTTTTATCCATCCTGGCTTCCCTGGGTTACAGGCTCTTATCTTTAGTAATGTGCATACTCTGGACTAATCTGATTTGTAAGATAGAACTGAGGTCAAGATAGTAAGAGATTGGTGGTTCAAATCCAGCGGTGGCTCTCAGGAGCAGCTCTGGGTAGCTTCCATGACCACCAGAGGGCAGTGATGCCAAAAAAAAAAAGATAGTTGGAAAAAAGGAAGCACCAAAGAACTGGAGGAGAGGTGTGTGTTTCATCAGTGCTATACTGCATCCTGACTGGCTCAACTTTTCCCTGTGACCCCTCTGGGGGATAGTGTACAATTAAGTAGAGATGGGCATTGGGTCTCCATGTCAAGCCCCACCCCTCCCATTCACATGGGGTATGATTTTGTTCTGGGTCTTTGATGCCTGATACCTGATCCCACTGATACCTCATTATTGCATTTTCTTCCAAGTGGGCTTTGTTGCTTCTCAGTGAGATGGTCACTTGTTTATCTTGAAACCTTTAAGACCCTAGACACTATATCTTTTGATAGCTGGGCACCATCAGCTTTCTTCACCACAGTTGCTTATGTACCCATTTTGTTTTCAGTGATTGTGTTGGGATGGTGAGTATCACAGAATGCCGGATTGTTAGAACAATGTGCTCATTGAGGGAGTACTTAATTTTTAACAATACCTATGAACACATAGCTCTATTTGCCCCTCATTCTCTATATATTTACATATGCACAGGCCTATATTTAGACTTCTATATATATCATTTTCTTCCTGTTTCTTTCTTCTATTTCTTTTTACTTTCCTCTTGTCCCACCATCATGTTCAGTTTTCATTTAGGTTAAGTAATTCCTCAGTACTACATTGCCCTTGATTAATCCCCAGCAGACATCCTATGCCCTTCTTTCACTTGTTTCTTTGTCCCTGGGTTGGTTTCCCCTCCCCCTTTTAAGCTATCAATTGGCAATCTCCCGTTCTTAGTCTGTCTTAGACTGGAAGTCCCATTGAATCCTGAGCTCTACAGGTGATCTTTCTAGTATTTCCAGTTTCATAGCAACAGACAACTACCACATCCAATGGACCGATAGACATGCAATCCCTCACAGAATATAAAATACATATATTTAGTATCAGTGAGGGGAGCAAAGGTAACATTCAGAGCATGACTAGGGAATGAGAGGTTGTTTTAAAAATACATGTGAACCTCTAGAAATTATATACATGAATGTTAAAAATTGGAAACAATAGACTGTTTAAATATCAAAAGCTATGGAGGGTTTAAATAAATGATTTGAATATGTAAACCATAATGAAGCAAAAATTATTTTGTATGTAGGGCTAACAAAAGTTTTCATGAAAGAGAGAAAAATAACATTATTTCAGACAAACCAAACTAAGTAATGTGTTAAAATGAATATTTTTCACAAAAGAAAGTTAGAAATCACCTGCTCTTGGTAAAAAGAACAAGAATGTGTGTGTGTGTGTGTGTGTGTGTGTGTGTGTGTTTGGAATCTAAAAAGCAACATGACTTGAGTTTGTATCCATGCTACATATCCCATTGTGTTTTATATACATATATGTATATATACACACATACATATCAGAAAACAATGCACTGCAATAATGGGCTCAAAGAGAAGCACCACTGTGAGAATGAGGCAGAGATGGACCATATCTCCTTCTGTTTTACACAGGGTGGCTATGAATTAGATCTTTCTAGATGGCACCTGACAACAATAAAGAGTTCCTAGTGGAACCCTGGGTCAGTGTTGGGCAAACCACAAGATAGGCATTTCAAACTTACCTGTCAATGGACAGGGAAAAGATGAAGCTGTCTGCTTCTTAAAAGCAAACAAAAATAAAACCTACAGGCTCAGAAACCTGAGTTTCCCATGAGTCAGAACCAATTAGAAGTCAGTTGATTGTAGATAGTTGTCTCTGCATGATTCAAATAATCCAGAGGAACCTCACAAGAATGGTATAAAGACCTACTTTCAAAGAGGGAGCCATTGAAATCCTTCAAGGACACTGTTAAATTCAACAACACTCTGAAGAAAATGGTGTTGAAATGAGTAGACAATCAGTAATTTGTTCAGTGACCAGTGTCTATGTGTGTTTTCCAATAATGGTTCAACAATTTGAGAACATAATTAAGAACAGTGATAAAATACATTTATAGAACATTAAATATAATAATTGAAGGATATGAGTATTTTTGAAAATTTATGCATCTGAAGATATGCTATGCCATTGGGAAAACATCAATACACTTCTAAGAATCTTTTGTCATCTAAACTTACATTATCTACTTTCAAGACACTTAGTGCAAAAAATGATTTTTAAATCCCCCTGATTTGAAAAATGTAAGACATACTTCTAACTAGTAAGTCAAAATAAAATTGAAATTTCATATTTGGAGTTCAAAAATAATAAAAGCAATATGTATCAAACATGCAGGATCCTACTTAAAGACCTTAAAAAGAAGCAAAACTAACATTAAATGTTTAAAGTCATCTTTAGAGAATTGGGAAAAGGAAAAAGAATAAACACTCAAAAAAAGCAACAACGAAAGGAAGAAAATCACCAGTAGAGAGTAGATTTTAACAAAATATAAATAAAATTAACTGGCATCTTTCCTGATTTTAAGCCATACAACATCCTTTTGTGCTGTTTGTCTCTTGTCTTGTGGATGGGTCCAACAGAAGCATTTTAAAGAGTTTTGGAGTTTCTAATCTTCATCATCTTTTCTATTGTTTGTTATGATCCACAAATAGGTTGAATACCTTTCCACAATCATTGACACACAGGTAAACATCTTTCTGGCATTCCTTGCTCTCAGCCAACATTCATTTGACAATATACTGGTATCCCTTGTTTGATAATTTCTACGTTCTGTTGAAACACCATACTTTGGAAAGGCAAAATGATGTATCTCTCCAGTACATTGGTCAGGGGGGCTTTCCCACAAATTTCTTGGCATTCATTGACGGAATTCATGCTTCCAAAACTGCATCAGTTTTTTTAAACATTATAATTCACATTGTGTCAATTTCTGGATTCTTGTTCTTTGCTAATTTCTTCAATGAAGCACTGATTTCTGAAATCAATAGTATTGGCTCTTGCTCATATGTAATTTTTTGAAATGGTTGAGTGTCAACTGATTCATGTTGGTAGAGGGACTATGTGTGTCTCCAGTCTCCCTTTGAAACGTCCTGTGACATTCAATATTTTGCCTCCAGAACCCTTCAATATTTTAAATCCAGGCTTGCATTTTTTCTTTAGTTCTTTCATATTGACATATGCTAAAAATTTTCTTCCAGGTCTTTGAATATTTCTTTTTTACAATGCTTTATTATGTCCTCTAGATCTGCCCTTCGACTTTTTGTGTTCAACTTGTTTACTTAATCATTAAAAGTTTTTTCTCATACAGTCTACTTATTAATCTTTCTTACTTTTATTGTGGTTCTTACATGTCTTATCACACTCCATACATTCATCCAGTGTGTCAAGCACATTTACACATATGCCACCAAAATCAAAGCATTCTCTTCCCATTTGAGCCCCTGATATCAGCTCCCCATTTCTTCACCCTCCTTTATGAGCCCTTGATAAGTTATAGCTCATTTTTTTCATATTGTACCTCTTCCTCTATTATTCTTTTCTGTTATTCATCCCCCTGGGAGGAGGTTAGAGTTTTATCCTTGTGATTCATCATTTATTACATTAGCTCTTGCTACTGTACGTGCAAGAGAAAGAGTTAGAGATCAGTCTGACATCCATTTTGGTTTTGCCTTTCTTACAGGTCTTTTTGGTGATCTTTTGCTTGATTAGTATTATTGATGTCATCTTACAAGTTATCTGGCCTTCAATCATTAGCATCCAATGATCCAAATCAGGACTGAGCCCTGGTGGCATAAATGGTTGAGTGTGGGACTGCAACCCGTGACTTGCTAGTTCAAATCCAGCGGTGGCTCTCAGGAGCAGCACTGGGTAGCGCCCAAGACCACCAGAGGCAGTGATGTCCACAAAAAACAAAACAATGATCCAAATCAGTTCTTGGTATTCTCTTAAATTCAGAAGGGATGTATTCCAGGTTGTATTTTGGCATTATTGATTTGTTGTAATTTTATTCCGCTTCAGCATGAACTTGCATATGACCCATTGATACCCAGCTCCACAGTGAGTCCCTGGACTTGTTTTGTTTAACGAACTTGAACTTCTTAGTCTGTTTCCATGAATACAGTCAATGTGATTTTTAAAATACTCCATCTGATGAAGCCATGTGGAGGTTGCTGTTAGTTGTTTTTTTAAAACATTTTTTCTCTCCAATTTTTTCCCTCTTTTCTCTGAGCCTGTTCTTGTTAGGGGACATCCTTTCATTTCCCTCTCACATCTGCCCACTGTACAACAGGACGACACACTTTCCCGGCGTGCACCTTCCTCGTCAATGCTTGAGGTCATAGTTGCAGCCACAGTGTAAGTCCATCTCATTGTCTTCTTCTTCGTCTCTGCGCCTTACCAAACACGATGTCCAAGGAATGGTCTCTCCGGACAGCAGGTCCAAAGTATGCAAGAGGAAGTCTTCTTGTCCTTGCCTCAAAGGAGCACTCTCGCTTTACTTCTTCCAAGACACATGTGTTTGCCTTTTGACAGGAGATCTCTAGTTTCATTCTATATTTTAAAATTCCCCGTCTTTGTTTCCAACATGCACATTCAATCACCATTAATTACAAATGCATTATGGTTGAAGACTTCACCAATTTCAAAGAAGCTTCAAAGAAGCTGGTAGATTTCTTCATTTACTTCACCAATGGTTTTAGTGTTTAACTGAAAAATTTGAACAATAGTATGAACAGCCTTTTCTTTTCTTTTTTTTAAAAGCATGATACAGGAGTAGATTTATTAGAGCTTCTCCACACTCAGACATTATACAATGGCCACAGAGTTAAAAACCATCACTGTTATTGCTGTTTATTTCACAATAATTGGTTTTGTCTTAACAGCTTTTTCTTTTTTTTGTGTGTGTGTGTGTGTGTTTTGGCATCACTGCTCTCTGGTGGTCGTGGGAGTTACCCAGCACTGATCCTGAGAGCAGCTGCTGGATTTGAACTGCCAAGCCTGTGGGCCACAGTCCCACACTCAACCACTTACACCACCGGGGCTCAGCCCAACAGCCTTTTCTTATGAAATTATAGATACACATATCACACTTAGCATTATATTTCAAGCTTGATCTTGAAATACTCTTTTTGACTATGAATGTAATGCCATTCCTTTGATAGTTATCATCTCTGCCATAGTGAACTGTAAGCTTTTCTGATTCTAAATTGCCAAATCCAGTCTATTTTAGTTCATGGATACATAGGGTATCAATTTTTATGTATTCTATTTCATTTTTGATACCTTGTAGTATTTCTAGCTTATTTCCTACATTTCATGTTATTAATGGATGTTCCACATTGCTTCTTCTTAGTTTTATTCATGTTTCATCAGTAGATAAAAGTCCTGAAAGATTTTCTGAATTGGAGTCATTTAGCTAATTCTAATTGGAGCAGGTGGTTCTTCCCTTGTAAGATATTTAAGGACTTGCAGCCCAAGGGCTTCATTTTGGGGCACTGTATTAGAAACGGTTCCCCTGCTAGCCAGAAGGTTTTCAGTAGGGAATCCTTCTGAAGTAACCCACCTTCCTTCTAGTCTGGAAGCTGCCTGAAACCACTTCACCTTGAGGGGCTCTGGTTATTTACCATATGATGGCATAACTTCCAACACTATAGCATTTCTTAACAAACTGTGGGACAAGTGATGGACTATGACCAGTAGCAAAATAATATGGACCTTTAAACAGCACCCTGCCCCAATGTGATTATCAGATAAAAGCAAAATGATAGATGATACTAATGTGACCACAGGATCTTGAAACACACGCACAGAAAGAACACATGGGATAATTCAATGACAGTAGCAACTGACTAAACCATGCTGAAGAAGGAAATATACACAATTAAAATTCTAATTTTGGATAGATTTATGACTCCTTCCTAAAAGTGATGCTAGCTGAAATTCAGAAAGCAATAGGTAAGAAAGACAAAATTCTAATTAGATCACAGAGTCCTTAAGGATGTAATGGGGTGTTTTAAATTGAGTAAAATTCATACTGCTAATATTTTCAGTCAAAAAATTCTAGAATTTAGTTATTTTCTGGAGAAGCATATAAAAAATAGCTTGCAACCTCAATGAAGTGTTCTTTCAATGTTGACTGAATAGCAATAAATGCAATATGATTTATTTTGTAAAATATTTAGACAGGGTTTTTTTTTGGGGGGGGGGTGGTGCGAGGGCATCACTGCCCTCTGGTGATTGTGGGACCCAGTCTTGCTCCTGGAGAGTCACTGCTGGATTTAAACTGCCAAGCCCATGGGCCACAGTCCCGCACTCAACCACTATGCCACGGGGGCTCAGCCTGGACAGTGTTTTATTACAGGTTTCAGTATGCAGGGGAGGGAAGGCATTATTTCATCATCATTTGATTATCTGTTCTATTTCCATTCTATTAAAAATATCTTACTTGCATCTCAGGCTTTACAGACTGTTACGTTTCAAGAGGCAATATGATGTCCTGCTTGGTTCTCTAACATTTTCTCCACGAAGTATGAGGGAAAACTAAGGCGAACTCTAGGTTACAAAAACAATTTGACATGCCATTGGAGCTGCTTGGTTATTTGAAATAGTCATTGGGCATCCCACTGAAGTACAATATATTCTAATTTATCATAATAAAGTTTCAACATAGTTATATTCAGAAAGGCAAAAATAAGACAAAAGTAAATCCTATTCTTAGATAATGGATAATAATTTTTCGTGTTTCAATTTATATGCACAGTTTTTGTTTCCCCCACTTGGCAAGTAATGCCAATGCAATCACTTACAATTTGAGAAAGTCTTATCTTAGCACATACACAAAAGAGGACCAATGTCTCATTCTGGTGTCAGAATATTTTGAGAATTCTGATTCACATAGGTGACTATCAAATTTTACGATACTTTCCAAACTGTCAGATTCATGATTGAGGAGAAGTGCTCAAAATGCTTCCGGGAGTGGTGGGGGTGGGGGGTGAGGGGTGGAGGGCGGTGTTGGCTGGAGTTCAGAAGTCATAAACTGAGAACCCAATCCACCAGTGAGAAGCCCTCCTCTCTAAAAGCAAACGTTATAAAATGGGCCTTCTCTGGAGGCTCACTAATTATGTCACACTGAGGGAATGCAAGTTTTTTTTTTTTGTCTCCTAGTGTTCACAAGCCATTGCAGAAGAGATTCATGAACTCTATCTTTTGGATCACCTTTTTTAAATAGCAAAAGTCAGGGTCACCACAGCAAGGGGTTCTGATCACTTGATCATCATCAATTACCTTGTCTGGGAATGCTCCTTCACTCCTTCATTCATTCAGAATCCTTCACTCTTCATTACAAAAAGATAGTTTAAACTTTTCTTTTTTCACAGGAAATTTAACATATACCAAGTAAAGATAAAACTTATTCAACCTTTTTTTCCTCTTGTAGGAATTTTATTAAGGGCATTTGCAACATATCAAAATTTTCCTTGATTGAATATATTCAGTTTCAAAAATATAGCTGGTTCAAGGCAACTCTGGAGCAATAAACACATAACTCAAGATTTTCTCTATTGTGTTTACATAATCTGGTGTCAATTTGGGACTTGAGAGGATTAAGAGTGAAGGGGTGGAGTCTAGTCTGTCAATCAGATGATTGTCAATGAGGACTCTGTGTGGGCACGGCCTTCTCCTGAGAATTGTGGGAAATCTCGATTTTCCTCTTTGGACACTGGAGAGACTCTTTCAAGTCCCTCACTTGGAGACTCTACTGACAAGGTTGACTTATTGTGAGACATCCCTGATGAGAAGCCACATGAGCCTACCCTAATGTAGCCCTGGGTACTACTGGGGAGGCCACATGGAGAGGATCCTGCCAGCACTGAGATGTTCATATTGCCACTGAGTCCAGACTTGCTACCCACTGGCCTGTGATCACCATGCATTCAGTGTCACTGCATGTGTTTTGTGTGTCTGAAGAGGACTTTATAGATTGGCACAGAACATATAGGCTTAAAAAAAAAAGAACATTTAGGCTAAAATCATATTTCTGGGCTTGGATGAGTTGGGCTGCTTTCTTAATGTACAACTACCCTTTACATAAAACTCTCTCTTATCCACATGAGTGTATCTATCGATTTGTTTCTCTAGTCTACCTGGACTAACACACTCTCCTTCATTCATATTATTTTCATATCTCCTCTAACTCTTATAAAGTAATATTATAATTAAATCTGCATTTAAGAAATCTGCAAGCACCTCCCCTCTCCCTCCAACTATAAACTAAAAAATCCACTGCCTCTGAGCCTATCCTGACTCTTGGTGACCCTGTAGTGCAGAGGAGAACTTGCCTATGGGTTTCTGCGACTGTAATTCTTTATGGGAGTAGAAAGCCAGGATGAGAGAGCCTCATCTTGATCCTGAGGAGGGACTGATGGCTTTTAAGAATGGATCTTGGTTAGCATCCAAATACATAACTCACTGCTCCCACAGGGCTCCTGTTTCTAATATCCATAAAAGAATACATCTGTACTAGAGCAAACTTTCAGAGTCACATTTTCATTTTACTACAACATTTTCTAAAACATAAGCATACAAATCAAGATTTTTATTGTATTATGACTAGCTCTCATTTTACTAACTCAAGAAATACACTGGAACAATAAGACTTTTTGGGGTTTTCTGGCTGAAAGTAATGTTGATTTGTCTTTAACATGTGTATGATCACTTTCACAGCTCGTAAAAGAATGACAATTTCAAAAAGTTACTGTTCAAGGCAATTTCTTTTCTTTTCTATGTTGTTTTTTTACACAAAGAATTTCAATTTTAATCCACAAATAATATAGCTTGCATTTATGTAAACTTTATCATGTGCCCTTGTGCTGTGCTGTTTTTATATGCTCTGTATATTGCTATGCTCAAGATAAAAGCATTATTGTCTCCTGCCAAGTGCATTGTGGGAGTCTCAGCAACAACACTGTAAATCTCACCTGAGTTTATTTCAGATCATTGTGATTTTTCTTTTTTTTTTTTTTTTTTATTTTTTTTTTAGGCATCACTGCCCTGGTGGTGGGAGTAGGAGGCCCAGCCTTTGCTCCTGGGAGCCGGAATCGAACCTCCATCCCAGTGGGCCGCAGTCCCGCGCACAACCACTACGCCACCGGGGCTCAGCCCATTGTGATTTTTCTTGTTATCAATAGTGTATCTGAAACTTGTTAGATTTTACCTGTCAACACTGTTCTCATTTGAAGACACATTTTAGAATGTGCTACACTTACAATATAAGAAATGAAGAGTGGAACGGGATTTAGAAATACCAGAATTCTGGTTCTTTGGAATTATCAAGGGTCATTCAGAATGGAGAGCTAAAACTAAGCATAGCTATTCTGTCACAGAATTTTTTTTGCTGATCAGTTACAAACTTATTTGATTTAGGGGGTTCAATGCTGTTTTCTGCAAATAAAATAAAACTCATTACATTTAGAAATACATTTTAAATTCCAATTTGTGATCATTCATACCCACTTTTTTTTAGAAATCAAAATTGCAACACATTTACTTTGGGATTAACTATATAAGTAAGTTGGCCATCAATTTTTCAAAACACCTACTATGTCTATATTATTCTTGTCTTCCTGGCTTTCACATGTAAGCAGAGAGACAAGCATAAATAATTATATTAAGTAAAACTCGAAAGAGGGAATTCTTTAGAAACACATTTGACAGGATATTTTAACATTTCAGACTTCAAAATGCTATTTCACTATATGTACCATAAAATGTGTGGAATGAGCACAAGGCTCAACGTGCCTACAGTTTGGCATTGGAGTGCTGAATAGCATCAGTGGTTAAGTGCTGGACTGCTAATGAGAAAGGTTTACACCCCTCAGAAGCAACCTCAGAAGTCAGTGCAGAGGATCTTGAAAACCCTTGGGAGCCATCCAACTCTGCACACAGGGGCACCTAAGCCAGGGAGCACCGGAGAGACCTGAGCGACAGCAACAATGATGCTTGCTGTATGCCCTAGTTTATGAACAAATACTTCTGGGACATGTGTGTGTGCCCTGTATGTAGCAAGCAAACAATGGAAAGAAGATGGTGGTCTTTGGGAGAATTGGGAAGGGCCAACAACAGGTGTTGCTGCTCTTTTATTTTAATTAATTTCTGTATACTTCTTATGCTGACAAGCAAAATGCATGGAAATATAGACTATCCTTCTCTGCTGATCGCTCAGAATTTTCTTCCAAGGGTGTTCCTTGGTTGCCAACCTACTCTTTTTCCAGGACTGTATATAGAGCTAAGGTCATGTCCACAAATATTTGAGGTTAAGCTGTAAAATATCTCTGGAGAACACAATTCCATCCATAGCAAGTACCAAGTAATTTCATTGGCATATAAAACCCAAAATCAAAACAAGCAAGCAAACAAACAAACAAAGATCACTGTAATGTAGTTAATTCCTGTCCACAGTAACCCTCAGGGACAGGGTGCAGGTGCTCCTTTTGAGTGTGTGAGACTGTAAATCTTCAGCGGGACCATCTCACCTTTTCCCCTCTCTTAGTAGCCCAACATTTACCCAACAGTACAGCAGGTGTTCCTTTCTCTGGCACATTAAAACTCAACCCTGTCAGAAAATAAGTGTTTAATGAAATATTTGTCTGCTTTTTAAAAATCCTACATTTATTGCATTCCTGATCATTCAATACATGCTGTTGGTAACTCTGTACGAATACATAAATAAATAAAAATTAATTATTCTTTGAATGTATCCATATGGAAACCATGCCATTATGTATTGGATTTAAGTCAGCACATCTAGCCATTCTAATCTCTTTGGCACTCTTTGCATGGGTTTCTAGTAGGTTCTAAGTTACACCCACTCAGTAGCAGAGGCATTTACCATTTGTGGGGAAGTAGGATTGTTTTCTTGCCAGAGGTAAATTTTGTAGCTAGTGAAATTTCCCAGTCAGAACTGCTGTCAACTTGAGTGGACAAGGGGAAACCTATCTGAAAAGGCATCTGTTTGATTTGACTGTGTCATCTTCCCTTCCGGAAGTGTCATGTCAGACAAATGATGGTGCATATGCCTTCAGTGTTTTTGTATCTTTTCTTACAATTGACATAAAATGACATCTCTAATCCCTGCGCACTTTGGGTTACAGCCCCATATGTCAAAATAAAAACCAGCAGGAAGGGTAGAAAGTCTTCTAAACAACCTCGTGGTGTCTGGATCCACCTCCTTTCAGACTGACCAGTAGGCTCTGTGGCAGATGCCTCCTTTAAGAAGGAGTCAGTGGGTTATCAGGCATCTGTGAGTCCTCACTTGGATTTATACAGATCTTTAATGAGCTGTCAAGAGTTACAAGAGTATTTCAGGAAAAAAGAGAAATGTATGACTGTCAAATGTTTAGTGAATTTTAATATTACACTCACGTATTAGAATTTAGATGATTTTGACTAGGGAGTAGAAAATCATTTTGTCTTGTTTATTCTCATATACTTTAATTGAAAGGGACCTCTAAGGGTTAATATTTGAAAATGGATAACGATAATGCAATTTTCGAATAATGTCTATGGTTTTCCTTAGTAAAAAGCAGTTTTGAGATATTCATGGTTTTGAACTTGTCAGTCTATCTGGAGTGGAGGATTTATATGAGCAATCTACTCTGTGGGAGAAAGCTGAGACTCTACGCTCCCATAAAGAGTCATAGCTTCAGAACCCAAAGAACAGTTCTCCTCTATCCTATTGTGTCACGACTAAAGTCCTGATGAAGAAACTCCGAGGGGGATTATGTAACTTGCCAAAACTAATGATGGTTTTTGTTTTTGAGGCTGATGAGTCAGTTCTGATTCATAGTGACCCCTGTGTCTAGCAGGACAGAACAACGCCCGGGTCCTTCAACATCCTCACAATTGTTTTACACCTGAACCCATTGTTGCTGCCTCTTGTTAATCCACCTCATCAAGGCCCTTCCTTTTATGATGCATCTTCTCTTTAACAAAACACAGTGTCCTTCTTCAGGAACTGGTAGCTCCTGTTAACATGTTCAAAGTATCCGAGACAAAGTCTTGCCCTCTTTGTTCCTAACAAGTCTTCTGGAGTTACCCCTTGGCAGTCCATAGAGCCATCTTTGAAATACATCAGCAAATGGTAAAACAAGGATTAGAATCCACGCAGTGTGAATCTTTATTAAGGCCTGTCCATATTTCCGGTGTGTGCTTTACTGGACAAACCTTATCATCCAAGGAAGATTTATAATGCCTTAGACTTCTCTATATTGCACACAATTAAAGCTCAAAGGGATTTGACTAACTGGCTGTGTGAGTGATATAGCAAGTTCCTCTCTATTGCTGAATTATCAGCTCTAAGACTCCTCACTAAAAAGGGGAGATGAACTAAATAATCTCTGAGGATCTTCCCAATGCTATAAACACTCTATCGGCCTGTGACGTTTATACTTTCTCAAGCAATTCACCTGGTTTCACTTGACCTCCAGACAAAGGAAAATTGGTTTAAATTGTACCAGAAGGATTTCTTTTTGTAAGAATGCTTTCCTGGTAATAAGGTAGTAAAACACAGAAAAGAGAAGCTTTTAAATCTTCTTACCTAAAGCTCTGTGAGAAGAAGGTCAATGCTACTACTTGGAATTGTCAGTGGGCTGTTATTGCCTAGAGGCTGAGAACAAACTAGGTTATAGATTTCTTCCAGCTAAATGGTTCTATTTTTCAATGATGTTAACTCCACAGAAACTGTGAGGATTTACCATCCTAGTCAAATAATTAGCCTTTGCATCAAGCTGTGATTTGAGTGTTGGGAACGGGAAGCGTGCACCAGCAACAGTCACAACCTCTTCTTCCCCAAGAAAAAGGCAGGTGTATAAATTAAAGGGTGCTTTCTGGGTTGCAGGAAGAAAGGAGATTACTATGGTCAGCATTGGCCTAAGGCTAAATTGTGAAAGAGACTGAATTTCTTCGGGATGATTCTAGCCCCATTATGAGGTGACTTCAAAAAGTTCATGAAAAAAAAGGGCTTGGAAAGATAATAGCATTTTTCCATGAGCTTTCTGAAGCCCCTTTGAGTATAAGGTTCCCTCTCTTCTCTGTAAACACTCTGTGGACTCATGACCAAGAATTCCCCATAAGCGCTTCTAGGCCTGGTCCTTAACTCCACCATTTCCTCTCTTTCGAAGCCAACATTTTGTTAGGAAAAGCAAATGACATTTTAATCTGTAATACTTTTCAGATAACATTAGTGGTTTCATTGTTTTCTTCAATATGAAACACTAATACTTAACATTCAGGAACCATTTTTGACAAAGGAATAAGATATTCTTGTGTGCAATTGGATGCAAATTCACATTGCATTAGGAATTGGTTTTTTACCCCACTTACTGGTAAGAGTCAACTTGCATGGCATGGGGAGAATTAGAGTTAACAAACCAATATATATTACAAAAATATAAGGGAGAGGTGGATCAACTTACTGGATAGCATATTTGAATGTAGTTGGTCGTTAAGATTTCAATGAAAGTACTAAAAACTTATGTTTAGATGTGTTCAGAGATTTCTGTTGTTTTTTAAATGAATAGTGTTAGTGGGAGAATGAAAATAATAGGGTGAAAGAAATTTAACATAATCAAGAGTAAAAAAATGTTCCTTGTAGTGTTCAAAACCTAGAAGGGGTCTTTTATTCATTAATATCCTCACTATTGAATTAATGAACCACATTAACTTAAAATAAAATGAAACCTATAACTAAGTACTTGTGCTTATATACACTGGAAAAACTCTCACATATGTATTCTGTCTTCTGATTACATGCTACTTATTAACAACCATGGAAAGAGGTATATCATAATTTGTTATTTAAAGGCTGAGATTTCCCCCTTACTTGAAAAGTTTCTTTCTTCTTTTTCAAAACTCGGCATAGCTCGCAACTAATTGCCAAAGACTTATTAGTCTCTTGGAAGTCTATGATATATTTTTTAATGAAGTCCCAGAAAAATGTATTTGAAATATATAATTTTCTTTACCAATATTATAACATGCTTGTGTGACAGAGTTAAACATTCCCTTCTAGTCTTGAGATTGGCTGTTCGAGTCCACTCAAAACCACCTTGCAAGAAAGCCTGCTGGTCTATATTCATAGTCGTAGTCATTGAAACATCTACGGAGTGCAGTTATACTCTTTCACCCACGGAGTCACCATGGATCAGAATGGAATGAACTACAACGTCTTTTCTTAATGTAAAGAATGGTTGGGATCTATTGAGTGGAATAAATAAACAATTAACACAAAAATTGGAGGTTCTGGTCCACCCAGAAGCACCTTGGAACCCGGCCTGATGATCTATTGTTGAAAGAACTGACCTTTGAAATCTCATTGGACACACTCTGACTATGACACGTATATGGTGTTGCCACGAGTTAACATGGGTTACACAATAACTGGGAAATATCCTATATATGCATTTCAGGTATTTTATTTATACAATATTTAAGGTTTACAACAGTGTAAGTGAAAATATTTTAAAGAAGTTGAGGCCCAAATATATATGTCACTTATCATTTTATAATGAATAATTCAATAATGGAGTTGTTGAAGAACAGATGCCTTTGAATTGTGGTGCTGGAGAAGAAAAGTGCAAGTCCCACAGGCTGCTGAAAGGATAAGCTGATGTGTATTGGAAGAAATAAGGCCAGGGTGCTTCACAGAGGCCAGGAGCACATCTTCTCACGTACATGGATGCACTGTCAGGAGAGATCAGTTCTGAGAGAAGGACTTCATGTAAAATGAGAGACTTGTACAAAAGAAGAGGTCCTCTGTGTTAGCTCGGATTGTGTAGAGAAACAGATACAGAGACACTTACATATGTGTAAGAGAGAGCTTTCTATCAAAGAGCAATTGTACATTGAGAAAATACCCCAGTCCAGTCTAGTCCAGATCAAGTCTGTATGTCTGTTCTTACCCTAGTCTATGGATTCTCCTGCAGACTCACACAGCACTTGCAGTGATGCTGAATGCAGGAAGATGACAGGGCGGTGGGTGAAAAGGCTTGTGTATCCACTGAAGGCGGAAGTATCTCAGCACTGGCATGAGTCTCCACCTGGGTCTTTCAGCTCCAGAATTCGGGCTGCCATTAGTTTGGCTCCATCGGACTTGTCAACAGGAGGGTGAAGGAGAGAGAGAGAGAGAGAGAGAGAGAGAGAGAGAGAGAGAGAGAGAGAGAGAGAGAGACAGACCAGCCCCCAGGGAGGAAGAGAGGAAGCTTTCAGAATCCTCATGTGAAGGCTTTGCCCATAAGGAGGTACTGGGTGTAGTGACCTGATTGATAGTCTAGATTCCACCCCTTCCCTCTTAATATCTTCAAGTTGACATGTGATTGCACAACGACCATAGCCCTCAAGGAGATGGACTGACACAGTGGCGAAGTCAATGGGCTCAGCAAAGGACCGACTGGGAGGATGGCACAGGATCAGGAAGTGCTTCATTCTGTGGTGCACAGGGTCACTATGAGAGTCCACTTGATGGCCCTACCAAGCATAACACGCCTTTTTTTGCTGGTGTATTGGTATAAAAAATGGGGAGGGAATTCAAGGCAAGGAGATTTCCCTCCTGATTAATTTTTGAGGCTAGTAGGACCAAGCCTTTTCCTTACTTCTCATAACTACTGATAACTAACAGTCTGATCACATCATCTGAACAGAGTATTTTCACATTTAACTAGCTAGCCAAAGATGATAGATTTTTAAATCTATTTTCCAGGAGTCTTTTGCAATGATCATGTAAATATTTACCAATGACTTTACACATGACATTTATCTGGGCATCTGATAGTAAGACATATAAGGGATCAAGAATCCTGGATAATTACATTTAGCTAATTCAAATATATGCTACATTACCAAGTTTATCATTCAGCTTCTATTTTTGCTGATGTTTGTGCTTCTCATGATCATCTCTCAGCATTGTCAAGAATACTGTGAGTTTCTATTATTCTTACTGCGCTCTGAGACCCCCTTAGATGCTGGAAAACACAATCTGAACATTTTGATTCCGCTCAATCCTTAAACGAAAATTCTGAATGTTTTTTTCTGATTTAGGATTGTTCTGGACTCTTCATGAGCTGTTGAAAACCTGCTGAATCACCACAGGACCTTGCCCACCTTTGGCTGTATCATCAGTAGAAATAATTTTCTGGAAAGGACACCATACTTGATGAAATTGGGGATGAATTAAGGAACTTTTTGTTGAGATGTATTGGCACAACAGCAGAAATGATGGATTTCAACATATGGTTGTGACAGAGAGGTATTATGGGCAATGGTTCCCTCTGTGGCACTTAGGCCACAAGGAATCAGAGCTGTCTGGGAAGCAGGCACCAACAGCGATGCCTCCAGCTATATGAGTCCCATGAGATGGATGGGGAGAATCGACTAGCTGCAGGGTGACAGACCATCTGTCTGTTTCAGCCTTGTGATAAAGTGACCTCCACCAGGGTGCTATGGGCAGTCTGCAGAGCTTGTCTCTTCTACCGGCTCGAGTTAGGACTTTAAGGACATTGTCCTCTTTCTCTCTCGCTCTCTCTGTGTTTGCAGTCTGATTTTAATTCATTTCTTGTTCCATTTTTTCAAACCCGTGCTAATCCCAGACTCATAACTGATATGTATTGGCTCAGAGACTTTGGCTCTGTGAAGTACATTTAATGCAGCTTGGATTCAAAACCAGGTTATTTCAGTTGAAAAGCGTGTATCTCTGAACATTTATTTAATTGGGTTCAGAATGAGTCAAGAATGTAGTTTTATGCTGTTTTGGAGCACACAAAAGGCATGCACCAAAGAACTATATTTGTTGAAACATAAAAGCCTTTAACCTTTACATGAATTTATAGACAGTTGCTTATTAGTGCTACTGAGGCCTTGTAATTTCTTGCATAGCAATTTCATACTATATTTATCCTTATTTTAATAAAGAATAACCCTTTGTAAGTTGTTCAGTTGTTAGATGCTAGCTGCCATGAAGTGACCAGCCCTTATTCTAAGAGACAACATTGACACTAAGGAAGAGATGCCACGCAGTTCTCTGTCACTCTCAAGGCGGTTGGTTCATTCACCAAGATCGTCCAGGGTTTCCACTGGCTAATGGTCAGACCAGTTAGCCAGGCCTCACGGGCCCCTCCTGCCCCTGCGACCCCCAGATGCCTGCCAAGCCCACCCAGACCTATCTGATGGGATCTGTCTCAGCTTCAGAAGGGAGTTATTGTTTAGTTAATTCAATAAAATATTTATAAATTCTTGGAAATTTTAGTAAAAGCATCAACTTTTTTTTTTTTTGGTTCTCTTTTCTCTTCTACAGGGCTTTCCACGGATCTTTTGTGTGTTTATGATATTCATATGCCCAAGCATTTGAATGTCAAATTACTGAATTGAACTCTTTCTAGAAATATGTCTTCTCTACAAGAACTGCTGGGGAAATAGGAAGTAAGTACAGAGTCATAACAAGTAATCCTCATGCCTTACTGAGGGGAGTCAAAGAAAGAAAAAGAACCTCTGTTCATTATCACAACCCCGTTTTGTTGTCTTTAACTGATTGCAGCTTGCTGCCCCAAGTCCTTTTGCCAAAGGTCTTCCTGAGGTCAAGACCACTGAAAGAGCCCAGGGAATAACCTTCAGAAAAAGGATACTCCAGAAGGCAATTTACTCATCCAACCGGACAGAGAAACCAGTGAGGATTTCGGGAGGGAAAGCTGAAAGTGAATCATAGTCTCTGGTTCTCTAGCTAGATATGTGATAATGAAGAAGAGAAGTTAATTAGCAGTAAATCTATCAGGCCATTGAGCTGGTGCCTGGAGTAATTAGCTTTTTGCTCTAAATCCCTTCTCTGGACCTCACATGGGCTCTGTTGTCCTTCCAAGCTAATGAATTCTTCTGACCTCCCACAAGAGTTATGATTCACTTCAGAACAGAACAAGGATCACCTTTCTAGGTGCAGGATTCTCAAGCCTGTGGGCTTTTCTTGCATTGCTGTGATTGGGACCTTGCTGGGGAAAGAGACAAAGTTGCGAGGAGGATCTACCAGTGCATCAACCTCCACTATGAAGACATGAGTGAAGGTAACCTGGGCAGAAGAAAATAACAAGACATGAGGGCATACTTTATGAACCTTTGGGAATGGTCGTCATTTATCTTGTTTAATTTTTTTCAGACCTCTAAACATGCTGATTACATAATTTGACAAAAGCTAGTGATTTTCTTTGAAGGAGTCTGGATATTACTTGAGATAAATAGAAACTTTCCTAGCTTCTTTTAAAGCATTGGGTTCCTATGAAAAGGTTGGTGGTGCCATCAGTCTTCTGCCATCAGTCTTCTGTTCCCCGGCCCCCCTCCCCCACTTCTCTTCGGGAGAAATTTAAAGCTCTCTGTCCTTATTATAATGCACAGTCTTACAAAACCAATGGAGCAGATTCGATGGCAGGGTGTACAGGAAAATGGCATTCTGGAGGCATAATAGGAAAGAAAAAGAAATCTAGGATTTTTATCATCAACAAGATATGTAGAATTTATGACTTTCTGAAAGTAGAAAATGTAAAATTCTGTGATGTTTTTCTTTAGAATTTAGTTGTTTGATGAATTGTCTATGCTAATTTTTTTCCTAACCACCAGTATTCATTTTTCACGAAACTATTGGAAACTCTTTCCGATAGCTTAAAATGTCTGATGATTGGGATGATTTTATTAGATTTGCTTTGATTTTTTAAAAACTTTCATTTGGTTGTCAAATAAGCAGAAATTAAGATCTAAACTTAGTTGAACAAAAGTAGCTTCTATAAGTTTCAATGGTGAAATTTCTAGCTTATGTGAAATATATTTAGGAAGGCTGTGAACAGAGACACCATTAAATTATGATTCAGGAGAAAGCTTACAGAGCAAAAATCGGTGTTCCATTAAAAAATCCACACATATTTTGTTCCGTGTCATTAAGTGCAATTCCTAAAATTTAACATTTATCTCACTTCCTCCCTGCTTCCTGCTTCCTATTTCTATTTCTTTTTATCCCAATCCTTCTGAATGTTGTCTTTGGGAAATGCTATCCTGTGTGATCACAAATAGTCAATTATTCTAAGACGTGCATACTTCCCTAAAGTTATTGCTCTGTCTTATAGTCCTGTCTGTTTGTTTAAAATTGAGCAAAGGGCTGTTCTAGACCAGCAGCCTGGCTAATAGGCAGAGTGTCAGTGGTTTCACCAGTCACTCGAAGACCAGTAAGCCTGACCTTTTTAATGATTGTGGGTTTGCTCCACCCACACCTTTCTCTCCCCACCCTCACCTCTTCACCCCGTGGACATTCTGTTATGATTCCTTAACCCTAGAATTTGGTCAAGGTAACCAAACGCTGTCTAGTTCAAGACTTGGGTCAAGGAAACTGATGTTCATAGAACCCATGAATCCATTGACTATTTCCGTTAGTTTTCTACTTTCTTCAGTTATTTTTCTCCAAATGGGGAAATAACAACAGCTTCATCTTAGATGCCCACTTGTGAGTTAACACCTAAGCACCTACTCACACAAGAATTGCCTCTGTGAAATGTTTTGCCATTTGAACTTGGTGTTCACCAACACCATGATTCTGAGTCCCAGGTCCAGTGTCTCAGTCCTTCATGGTGTTTGGCTATGCCTAGGGAATTTCCTAAATTTGGAAGCTGTAAACTTTACTGCATTCAGGGATATATTTGCTGCATAAGAAAATACACATTTTCTGTCAACCCATAAATTTGTGAGTACAGTCCCATGATCCTTCCCACACTCATACAACCTGCTTGTCTATGTATACATCTGCTCCAAGATCACCACAGTTGTATAATTGTGCATTTAACTGTATTTGCCTCTGTTGTCTTTAACTCTTGCTTTCCTCTCACTTTCTTCTTATACTTTCATTGTTTGATTAAACACCTTCACTTTCTTGTTCACCCAAGTCAACATGTATCTTTTTTCTAGTGAATAATTTGCCCTTCTTTCCTCTCCCACCCTGGTAGCCATCAAAGAATGTTCCTTTAGTATAAACATTTTTTCTTGACCTTTTATAACAGTGGTCTCATATAATAGTGATCCTTTTGTGATTTTATCATTTCACTCAGCATAAGATCCTCTAGGAATACCCATGTTACATTGTGTTTAAGAGACCCATTGTGTTCCTTAAGGTTGCGTAGGAATCTATTGTGTTTATTTACCACAGTTTGTTTGTGCATTCTTTCTTTGATGAGAATTTAGATGATTACCATCTTTTTGCTCCTGTAAACTTGCTCATCCTTTAGTGAACATGGATGTGCATAATCTACTTATGTAGTGTCTTTTATTTCTTTAAAATACATAGGAAATTGTTGGACTTCTGGATTATGTAGTATTCCAATTTACCACCTTTTAAGGAAGCATCCTATCATAATTCATCATGTTTACCCTCTTTTACTAACCCATCAGCCACATATGAAGGTTTCAATGTCTCTAAACTCTCTTCAATTTTTATTGTTTTCAGATTAAGAAAAAGAAAAAAAATGAACCTCTCTATAGGTGGCTTTCATGTTGCTGTGATACTGGAAGCTATATCACTTGTGTTTCAAGTAGAAGTAGCATTACCCAAATGAGCAGGCTTGGGCAGAGCTTCTACTCATGGAAAAGATTATGAAGGAGGACTAGTCTATACTCTTTATAGGATGTAGGCACTGATTCAATGATAGACTTCCTCTGCATTAGTTAGGTGAAATAGAGGGGATTGGTTATTTTGAATCAGACCATCATATTTCACTATGCCCATAGTGACAAATTCAAGCATAGTGGCATTTTACTCAGGGTCCTAAAGGATATTTCAAGAACTGCCTTGAAGTACAATACTGTCTATGACAGGGAATATTCTATGTGCACATAAGGCAATCAATTATTCAAATTTACAGACCAACCATTCAAGCTAATGATGAATAAATTTAGGAATTCTATCAACTTCTTTAGTCTGAATTTGATCAAACATGCAATTAAGATGTAACAATAATTACTGGTGATTGGAATGGGAAAATTGAAAGAATAGTAGTTGGAAAATATGGTGATAGAATTGAAGCTGTGGTTTCATGATACCATTTTGCAAAATCAACAATTTCTTTATTGCAAATACTTTTTAAATGTTATTTAAATTATGACTATCGATGTGACCTTATCCAGATGAAGTACAAATGAATCAAATTGATTTTAACTGTGGGAAGATATGATGGTGACATTCAATATCATTATCCAAAACAAAGCCATGAGCTGACTGTGGAATAGACCATCATTTGCTCATATGTAAGTTCAGGATATCATGAAGAAAATTAGAACAAATTCATGACAGCCAAAATGTGACCTCTAGTATATTCCACCTAATTTTCAAGAACAAAGTTGTCTCATTGATGACACTAATGACAGAAGCCCAGATGACCTGTGGAATGACATTGAGAAATCAGTCATGAAGAAAGTAAAAGGTCATTAAAAAGACAGGAAAGAAAAATCACCAAAATGAATGTCAGAGGAGACTCTGAAACTTGATTTTGATAGTAGAGTGATTAAAACAAGTGGAATAAATGAGGAACTCAGACAGATGAATAGAACATTTCATGTGCCAGGTCAAGAAGACCAAGTACAGTATTATAATGAAATGTGAGAAGGCCTTATATTAAAAAAAATAAAAGGAAGAAAATAGAAAGAATTAAGAAAGAATTAAATTACAGCATATTAAATTATATTTAATATGCTGTATTAAATGACAGCATATATTAAACTGAAAGAAAGGAAGAAGACATTCTAGCTTGAGTTACAGTATTAATTGCTTCTATGGGTAGGAAGCATCAAAAGAAGATGGATGGAATACACAAAGCTGCTCTACCAAAAACTAAACACACCAGTTTAAATGGAACTAGTATAAGAGGTAGCATATGATCAAGTTCTTATGGTATTGAAGGAAAAACTCCAAGCTTCGCTGAAGTAATTAGATAAAATCAGATATTGAGTGTATATCAAGTTTCAATAAGCTGATGAAACACTGCACATATACTCACCTATGCCAAAAGATTGGAAAGACAGTGACCTGTTGAACCAATGAGAAGAATTCATATTTTTACCCATTTCAAAGATGGGCAACCAAGAGACTGCATAAATTACAGAACAATTTCATTAATATCAAATGCAAGTAAAATTCTGTGGAAGAACAGTCAACAATTGTAGCAGTATGTCAGGAGGAACTTCCAAAATTCAAGTCAGATCCAGAAAAGGACATGAAATAAGGGATATCTTTTTTTGTCATAAGATATATTTTAGTAGAAAGCAGAGAATAACAGAAAGTATTCACTTGTGTTTTATTGATTATACAAGGCATTGGACTCGTGGATCATAACAAACTGTGGATTTTTTTGAAAAGAATGGGAATTTCACACTCTGCTTTGTTCTCATGCAGAACCTGTATGTAGACCAAGAGGAAATCATTCAGACAAAACCACAAAATACTGCATGACTTACAATCAGGAAGGGCATATGTCAAGATTGTACCCTCCCTCTCTACTATTCAACTTGCATATTGGAAATACTCCAAGAGACTGGGCTGTACGAGGAAGAACTGAGCATCAGGAGTAGAGGGAGTCTTATTAAAAACCTAGAATATGTAGGTAACACAATCTTGCTTGTTGAAGAACTTGAAATACTTACTAATGAAGATCAAGTATCAAAGTTTTCAATATGGATTTTGAATTAAGATAAAGAATACCAAAAGCCTCACAACGGGGTCAATAGGTAGTAGAAGAGATTAAAATTGTCAAGGATTTCATCTGGCTTGGATTCATAAGCAATGCTCATGGAAACAGCAGTCAATCACTTTCTTTAGATAAGTCTGATACACAGGATTTCTTTAATATGTTGAGGAGCAAGAAGGTGACTTTGAGGTGGACACTGGAGAAGGAAAACCAGAGAAAAATCAATGCATTTGATTTACAGTGCCGGCAAAGAATATCGAAAGTTCCATGGTCTGCCAAAAAACAAACTAATCTGTTTGAGAAGAAGTACAGGTAGAATACTCCTATGAAGTTAGGATGGTGAAATTTTGTCTTCCATACTTTAGACATGTTATCAAGAGCGATAAGTCCTTAGAAAAGAACATCATGCTTGATAAAGAAGAAAGGCAGAGAAAAAAAGAGAAACTTCTCAATGATGGGGACTGACCCCGTGGTTGCATCAACGAACTCAAATATCACATTGCCACATGATATGAAAAGACTGTGAGGATGGCTCAGGTTCGGACAGTGTTTGCTTATCTTGTGCACCTTGTTGCTACAAATCTGAATTGAATTGATCACCCCTTGAAGCAACAATGGTATAATTATAAGCACATGCTCATATATTTGTTGAAAACCTGGATACCTTCTTTGGTAAAGTTTGTTCCTGTCCACTGCTAATTTTTTTAATGGAATAATTTGTCTTTTTGTAGTTAAGGTGATTGAGTTCTCAAAACTCTTAGAAATTAGTTCCTTGTGTGATATGACATTGCCAAAAATGTTTTCCTGGTCTGTGACTTTTCTTTTGATATATTTGGTGACATCTTTTGATAGTAATAGGTGTCTAGTTTTTAGTTTTCCTTCTGCTGTTGTATGTTTTCAGTTATGTTTGATAGTGCATATATACCATATATTAGGACCTCTACATTTATTCCCATTTTCCCCATTGTATAGCTTATGGTTTTACATTTAATCTTTGATTCACTTTGAACTTCTCCAGCAGTTTTGTTGGCATATTTTCACGTATAATTCAATAGTTCAATCACACCAAAAGAGTTGTACAGTCATCACCACAATGAGTTTTAAAACATTTTCTTCATTCTTGTACTCATTGTTATTACCTCTCTATTTCCCCCAATATTCCCTGACATACCCCCACAGAACCATTAATCCAGTCACTGTCTCTAAATGTTTATCTATCCTGAATTTCACATACAGAAGATAATTAAAAATCAAACCAACAAAATTAGCAAGATTCCAAATTGTTCTTATATTGGGGCTAAAATAAAGTGCAAATCCAGAATCCATTTATGCATCTACAATTTTATATGTCTTAGATTCACTTTAGAGACATTATTGCCATTTTATGTGAAAAGATATTATCAATCACCTCCCTGGGGCATCACTGGCACTGTCATCAAGTGAATTTATTTAGGTACATGATGTGAAGTATAGTTCTTGTTTCATTAGTTTGCACAATGATCACTGATCTTTCCAGCACCACTTGTTAAACAGACTATCTTTCCCCTTTAATGATTTGGGGGCCTTTATCAATGATCACCTCACCATAGGTAAATGGATTTACTTAGAAGTTTAAGTCTATCCATTGGTATGGGTCTTCATACGAGCACCAGGCTGTTTTGCCTATGATGACTGTTGCTGGCTTGAGATTTTATTTTATGTCTACTCTAGAAGTGCTCTGCTTCTCTTGGATCTCTTTCCATCCAAAGAAAGAGGGTGATTATTTTTCTGAATCTTAAAGACTGCTTTTATAATCTTGATCAGGATCTCATGATATGTGCTGATCATTCTGGATAATATTAGCAGTTTTACCACCCTTTTACCTTGTAGGCCAGATTATATGTAGTGATAGATTGACAAATAGACTGTAATATCTGGTCTGTGAAACATCTGATGGCCCCTTTCAGAATTTTAATCAACGCTTTCCTGTCGTCTCCTACTCTTAGATCAACAGCCTGGCACTGAATCATTCATTGGCTCTTCTTATTCCCTAAGCATGAAACTTGGTGAGCAGCACACTGAAACCAGAAAGAATGAGCTCTGATTATCTTCAAGTTAAGTCTTGAGCGTCTTACTTCATCTCTTATGCTTTATTTGCCTCCTCTTTCAAAAGGGGATAACAGTGGTGACATGTGAAAGGGTGAATGTAAAGAACTTAGTGCAGGGCCTGAAATAGAGGGCAGAGCAAGTGGCACCTTGAGGGGGCTTCTTGGGTCTTTACAGGTGTCCTTGAATGACACAAATGGTTAAACGCTGGTCTCTTAGTAATTGGATAGCAGTTCAAATCCACGCAGAGGGGCCTCAGATGGCAGGCTTGATGATCTACAGCTACAAAGTGATATCCTTCAAGACTCTAGGGTAGTCGTTCTCAACCTGTTGGTGACAACTCCTTGTGGGGTCAAATGACCCTTTTACTAGGGTCTCCCATTACATCACAATAGCAAAATGACAGTAATGAAATAGCAACAAGGTTAATTTTACAGTTGAGGGGTTAACCCACCACATGAGGAACTGTATGAATGGTTCACGGCGTCAGGAAGATTGAGAACTCTAGGGAGTGCTTCATACTCAGCACACATGGGGCCATGAAAGGAAGTCAACAACAATATCTACAATATTTATAGCAACACTTTATCTAATTTAATTTAAAATAGTACATTTTAATAGGCATATAATGAACAGATGCTGGGCCCCTTTCTCCTGTGTCAGTGTTTAGGAAAGTGTCCCCGGGTGTCATGTGAGGTGTCATGCACACTGTCTTAGTTAAGGCAACACCTGGTTCGTGTTCACCAAGTACACAAAAGAGATTGATTCCCTGACAGAAAGAGGAAGCCCAACAAGTCAAAACATTGCCTCCAAAGCTGGGTTGAGGTTATCCTGCTGTCAGACATGCATGTTTTTACCTGCAGCATCTTTCTGGGAATGTGCGAGGCAGTGCATTTAACCAGGGTTTTTGGATAATGTAAGTAAAACAAGAGTAGCCGCTCAGACACATGAAAAGAATAGCTAATACAGACTCTCTAATAAGCCAGGGCTTTTTCAAAGGTGTTTTCTCTCACCTGGTATAACACATATCATTTTTTTTTATTGTGAAAACAGAGAGGCGAGTGTTAAAAGAACCAAAGTGTGACACCTATGGAGAATGAAGCCTGTCGACCCTAACAAGCCATCTTGTCAGGGCCTGCACAGAACCACACCTTTTAAGCATCCTTCAAAGGGGAGGCCTCTCAGTTGGTTCTACTCCCCAAAGAAGGGTTTTGATGTAATAATGTAAATTCCAAAGAAAACATCAAAACTTCATGTCTGTCATATACTTCTAGAATGACCCTATATTTAAATATACAATGATAAAGCTTTTAGCAAAGGCAGTGAGCAGAAGCACGTGAAAGGAGTGTTGGAGCAACTATTTTCAAGGGAACCCCCTCCAAAAAATGTTTCTAAAGACATACTTCCTGCAGCTTTTGTCTCTCCTTTTATATTATAGTGAATTTCTTTTCTCACAGTGGGATTTTAAATTAATTTATAATTATACACACTTGCAGGGGATGAGAGAGAAATGACCTAATTACAGACCAAATGGATACCCTCTGGCAATCCTGCAATTAGAGCTACTGGGGCAGTAGATGGGCTTTATCATGCCTTGAGTGGATGCAGTGTTTAGCCTGGCAGAGCACACCGAGACTGGTTCAGATAGTCCCAGCTTAATGGCAAATCTGTGCACATTTTTGAGGGATGGGGGAAGCAAAAAAACATAAACCAATAACAAATAAATGAATCTTGAAAAGTGATTGTGAAACTAAAATGTCCCCTGCCCCGAACAGATCCAAGTGCAAACTGTGATCATTAGAAGAGAGAAATGAAACAAAGCATTTTAATGCTGTCTCTGTATCGAACTAGATTCTAATTAGTTACAATTAAGCTGCCAAGGAATAACAGCGACAGTGACAGTGAAGGAGAAAGTGCCCAGTGCTAACATCATTCCCACCATTTCTTTAGATTTCTCCTTTTTGCTGAGATTTAAATGGAAAGGGTAAAGGAAGCAAAAGGTCTTAACAGGTATCTAACAGGGTCATTCAAGCAGCAAATCCCCTTTCAGTAATTCTTTGGCCATCTTACTTTGCTTTCTGCATACTCTACAGCAAGGGAATAATTACTTATCTAATGTGCACTCAATGCTTGCCCCTTCTTCCAGCCAAGAGGGCATTTCCCTGCCTGCTGCTCTGTCAGCACCAGCCCCCAGAAGAGGGCACTTACCTTGCAATTTGAAAAGAACCACAGACTTTGTCTAGTTAGCAAAAATATCCTCGCTAATATGGAATCTCAAACGCTCATGGGAAATAACAACAAAGTGACAAGCGTGTAAGTGAGTGGGGAGGAGGGAGCGCTAATAAAAGTACTTTTTGTAAGACGAAAGAGAAAGCTGAACAGAATGTAGCCTTAACATGTCAATACTGAGTGTATCAGAGTCTCTTCCAGAGACTGCTGGAATTGAACCTCTGTCCCAGTGGGCCGCAGTCCCAAGCACAAGCACTACGCCACCGGGGCTCAGCCCTAAAGTATGGCATCTTTAATAGCATCATTGGTACATGGATATGGCATTAAGGCAAAACTGTATAACATTCTGATATTGAAATTATGCTTATTTAGTGAGAGCTAATGTTTCGAAGGAAAAAAAAATTGATTTAGATCTTCCAGCTCTAGTTTATGTAAGACTGCTGTATTTTGAATAAAGGAAAAAAATGTGCTTTCAAATACTTACCAGAACCTCACGACTTATAATCATAACATATTATGATTTTTAATATTTTCTAACATAGAATACAATTTAGAACTGATAGCAGGTATGCCCATGGTATGCACCATGCTACTTGCATGACTAGAAAAAGCGTCTTTCTTAAAACTAAACAGCCAACCAGGTTTTACAGGAAAACAGACTTTCTGTAAGTCCTACACCTGAGTCATGAAGAAACATAATTGGATAGCCAATCTTGTTAAAGTATTGATCAATAAAAAATTCAGATTCCTTTATAAAAGCGCTAAGGCTTGCTAAGCTAAACATTTACTCTTTGGGCAGTATACAGTGTGTGTGCTGGGCCAATAATTCCTTGAAATCAATGTAATGGCTTCTTGTTACAGCTGAGGATTGATATTGCCACATTCTCTAAACTGAGTATTTATTGTCACTCCTAAAACCTTCTATAATTGAATGACTTATTCTTTCAGATGTTATTCCACCCTACTTGCGCATTATGATTTACTGGACAGACACTTTATGTCCTCTAAAAGTGATTCCTTTCTCAAAAATAAGTTTCATTCTATTGTTATTGTCTAGAGGTCCTGGCTTTCTGCTTCTAAACTTGTAGCAACCATAAAGATGAAAACATTTTGTTGGCATTCAGTACTGCTCATTTTTTCCTTCAAGGATGATACTGCTTTTGGAAAATTGATATCTAGTCTGAGGGAGAAGAATTTTTTCTCAACTACTACTCTACCAGAAGTAGAGCTGTTGTTTGAATTTTGACCTCTGCCTAACATTTTTTCTCTTCGTAATTTAATTTGGGAAATTATTCTCAAATTGTATTTCATATCATGATCATGTGGCAGTTAACTGAAAATGCAGACGCTGTCCCCCTCCCCACAAAGATTTAGTAGCTCGTTGAGAGCCATAGAAGGAGCCCTACTGCAACAATGGGTATGTGTTGGGCTGCTGACAACCAGCCCACCTGCCCATCTGTAAGATAACGAGGTCTGACCCTTATGGATTGACAACCTCTGAAATACAAAGGGGAAATCCTACTCTATGCCACAGGGTCGCTAAGAATCACAACAGAGTTGACTTCATGGCAGAGGGTTTGGTTTCAGACAGAGGTAAGGCACTTTTGTTGGTAATGCAGAACGGAGCAGCCTCCATTTTAAGATTGAACAGGATCATCCTATTCTACAGGGGGAGGCTTGTCCATGCAAAGCAGAAATAGCTACTTTGAAGAAGAGGAGGAATCTTGAAGTTTAAATGACAGTTTTAGCTATTACCAAATGGATGAACCTGAAACTATTGAAGAGGAAAAGCAGATGAGGAAATAATCGAAGAGCGAAATAATTGATAGAGGTGATAGCGGATTGGGCATTTCAGCAGCTTTACCCAGTGAAGTGAATGATTCGCGGTGTTGGGGACAAACCAACCTCAAACTGTTAGCAAATTTTAAATGGGTAACCAGCCCCACTTGCAGGTATGGAAATAGGCATGCAATGTGAGCGTCAAGTGGGCACGTTTGATAAACAAGAGTTGGCACTGAGGGAAGAGCTGAATGCCAGGTTCAAGTGTCCAAGGCTGACTCTGATTTCTAATAAAAGGGGGTAGGGATGAGAATTTATTGCTGCTGTCAGATGGATCTTGGCTCAGAGCAGAGAATACCAGAAAGATGTTTCCTTCTGTTTTATTGACTCTGCCAAGACATTCGACTGTGTGAATTGTAACAAACTATGGACCTTGAGTAGAAGGGGAGTTCCAGAACGCTTCCTTGTACGCATGCAGAATTGGACTCGGTTCAAGAGGCAGTGGTACTAACAGAACAAGGAGATAGCGCAGAGTTTAAAGTCAGGGAAGCTGTCAGTCAGGATCAGATCCTTTCATCATACTTATCCTATCTGCATGCTGAACAGACCCTGCATTATGTGAGGAAGGGTGTGGCATGAGGATTGAAAGGGGTTTATTAATAACCTGGTAAATGTAGGTGACATACTTTGCTGTAGGAGGAATCGAAGCACTTGCTGATGAAGATCAAGGATTGTAACCTTCGGTAGGGATAACAACTCAATGTACAGAAGACTCAAATATTTCAACCGAACCAATAGGTAGCATCAAGAATGAGAAAAAGTTGAAGTTGTCAAGGACTTTGCCTTGCTTGTATCCACAATCAATGCTCATGGAAACAGCAAGAGATTAAAGGTCCACTCCTATTTTAATAAACACAACTCTGCCTTTATCTGTAGCTATATCTATAAAAGTGTTTTTGTCTTTATTTTTTAATCATTTTATTTAGAAGTTTTTGTTGATAGCATTTTACATAGCTAAAAGGGTCCACTAGTAAGAAACAATTCCAGAATCTATAAAGAACAACGATTGACAATTTAATAGGATTAAAAATTAAAGATAGGGGACTGAGCCCTGGTGGCGTAGTGGTTGTGCGTGGGACTGCGACCCACTGGGTGGGAGGTTCAATTCCAGCAGTGGGGCTGGGCCTCTTACTCCTACCACCGGAGAGCAGTGATGCCTCCCCCCCCCCAAATAAATTAAAGATAGGAAGTAAAAATATTGCTACACAATCCTAAAAAACCTTTATTAAACAAACAAAATCAATATGTGAAACGATTGTTTCTTGAAATAGCCTCGACATAGCTCTATACTTCTGAAGGTAGTTTTTCATTCTCTGTTCTCAGAAATCTGTGCTCTTCAACTGACATCACTTTGAAATGGCAGTTCTGACATTCTAGAGATGACTTAAGTCCCTTTCCCTTGAAAGGTTCTTTGAGTTTGGAGACCAAGAAAAAATCTGAAGGTACATTAAGTCTGTCGGGTGGATGAGGTAATATTTCCCAATGAAATTCTCATAAGAAGTGCTAGAGAAACGAATCAACAAAGGTGATAGGAAAAAAAAAGTTCCTTGGTAAGATTTTCCTGAAGTTTTCTCACCAATGCCGTTTCCTTTTTTACTAATTTCTTCCTAAGAAGCAGATCCATCAAGATGAAACACCTCTCCCCACCACCTTAGGAAAGCTTAGCTTTCCCCCATACCAAAGCTTAGCTGACATCTGAGCTGACTTACTTGCCTTGAATTTAACTGGTGCAGCTGGTCCTCTTGGAAGGTACTGTTTTAATTGAACCATCTTTTTATTAATTGGTATTTAATATATATATCATTCCATATTTTGATGTACAACTGCTACCTCAGTTTCCAAACATTCTTTTGTACATGGACTTATTGATAATTGGACCATGTTTTAAAGTCAAGCGGTTCTCAACCTGGGGGTCGTGACTCCTTGGAGGGCCGAATAACCCTTTCACAGGGGTCATCTAAGACCATCAGAAAACACATATTTCCAAAGGTCTTAGGAACCGAGATACCACTCCTCTGTCCCTTTCCAGGCAGGTCCATCCACATGCAGATATGCCCACATACTGGTCCCTAGTGTGAAGATTGCTACCCATGCTACACCATGCTTGAAGACAAAATTTCCTTTATTTGTAATTAGAATTAATATTTCACAATATATAATTATATACTGTTTTTGAGATTAACCACTCTGCTTTAATTATGCTGGATTACTTAGAAGGAAAATATATCACGAATATCAGATATTTACATTATGGTTCATAACAGTAGCAAAATTGCAGTTCTGAAGTAGGAATGAAATTAATTTTATGGTTGGGAGTCACCACAACTTGAGGAATTACATGAAAGTGTCATAGCATTAGGAAGGTTGAGAAGCACTGTTAAGGTCTGCCAATGAGACTATAATGTGTACTACTTAGAGAACTTGTCTGCAATCATCCACTGACATTAGAGACATATTTACATATGCTTTGTTTGTTTGGTGTAAACTGTGCACTATGAACTGGAGCCCTTTCAACTCAAATAGAAGACATTAATTAATTACAGAGGAAATTATGGTAGAATTTATAATTAAGACCCAGGGTCTGCAAAATATAGCAACAGCAACGAAACTTAGAGAAAATTAGAAAACAAATGTTATTTTGATTTTGAGCTAATTTATTTCTGTTTGCATTAGTGTGCATATCTGTGCATGTATGAACTACACATCAAGAAAAGTGAGACTGTAAAACTTCAAAACAAAATACTTCCAAGTAAAATATTAACTAAAGGGCATTAAAAGTTCTGTCCTCAGATCCTTACTCTTAAAAGTAAATTGTCAGGCCTTCATTCTGTGGTTGAATCCTGTGATACGAAAATAACATTGAATGCTTTTTGAATTCCTATGGTTTGATATTTGTGAAAATTACAAAACGAAAAGAAAATAAAGACTATCTTTGCATGTGCACAAAATGCCCTGCCCTGATGATGCTGTCAATTAAGTGTTGATTTGTGAGTTACAAAATCGGAGGTTCAAGTTCCTCAGCTGGTCCATGGAAGAAGGATGAGGGCATCTGCTGGTGTTAAGATGACAACCTTGGAAACCCTAAAACCCTGTCTACAGTCACGTTAAATGAGAGTCGACTCAAGGGAAGGGGGTTTGGCTGGTTCTCATATAGATGAAGGTAATATAATTCTAAACATTGTTCACTTCTGTTCAACCAGGTAGCTTGCTTGAAGAGTAATACACAATGAAATTCTGCCTTGTGGCTTTATGGAACTGATGTAGGGGATAGGTATGAAAGTAGATCTAAGGTATGGGAGATGCTGTTGTTCCTAAACTGGGTGGAGATTTCCCCCATGTATTTTTGAGGTGGTGTTTTATAATGTACACACAAACTAGCTATTTATCATGTGGTTTAAATATTTAATTAACCATGGTTATTGTTGCCAGGTACCCCTGTGCCCACTCCAACTCAAGGTACAACAAAACCAGACACTATCTGACTCAGCCATCACAGCAACTTATGTAGTGGAGGGGCTTCTTCTGGTTGTCCAACCTGCCACTGTACCCACCCCACCCGGAGGCGGCATTAGCTGCTTTACCACCCCCCACCCCCCCCGGCCATCAGCAGGTCACAACCTCCGGGACAAGCCTATCCACCCCAGGAGAGACGGAACGTCTCCCGGATCCAAGGCGGCGGTCTCCTCTGCTCTCTAGGATGGCTGCCAGCCAGAATCGACTTGAGGGAAGGAAGTTAAGAAAAAGAATTGATAAGAATTTTTAAAAATCATAAGATCACGCATAATAAAATAATTCAAAATAAATATTGTTCAATCATGTGAGGCTTATATAATATCAGACAAATGCAGAACTGAATATTCACCATATCAGTGAGAGAAAATATTA
Organism: Nesogale talazaci; assembly: GCA_004026705.1. Taxonomy (NCBI): domain Eukaryota; kingdom Metazoa; phylum Chordata; class Mammalia; order Afrosoricida; family Tenrecidae; genus Nesogale; species Nesogale talazaci. The sequence goes on along the minus strand of PVJH01000401.1, from coordinate 267,206 downwards.
CAATGTGTTGCTGTGTAGGCAAATTTTTAAAAGAAAGAACCCAGAATACAAATTATAAATAGACCTCAACACTCATAGTTCTAAAAAAAAAAAAAAAGAAAACTACAACTCTTAAGTTACCACGACATGATTCCTTGTTTTATTTGAATAAAGGATGAAAACACTTTCTATGTGGCTATGTCTTTCTAATCTAATAGATTAAGGCATAATAAACTATATATTTAATAATAGGAATTTAATAAGTAAATTATATTAATTCACAAGACTTATTGCATAGTCATGTTCCTTGATAGACTGGAGATATATCAGTCAATATAGACTGAAAAACAGAATTTAAACGGAATAGTCACCACAATCCCAATTTTACACTAAACTACATATTTCTGTCTCCCACTACCTTTTTATTTCTATCAACACAAAGACCAGTGTAGCTGTTCAGTCATTTTATTTTTATTATGTTTGTGTATATGACTTGCACAAAGTTTTTTTGGCACAGTTTTATGTGCAAAAAATTAGAAAGCTATTTTAATGATAAAAATTACTCTTCTCTGTCCTGCCTAGTCTAGTACCTTAATACCTGGAAAGACACAATATGCCTACATTGATTAAGATAATCGCACCTGTAATTTGTATTCAATGACATGCTTGCTTCAATGACTCTTAAGTCAAGGGGGTGCATTTTCAGGAATTTTTCATTAATAAAAATTGAAACCCGTGTGGTTTGGGTGTCCTCTTCTCCTTCCTCCTCCTCATGCCTACAGTGCTAATGTAGGACTCAACTATATTTACATCTACTTTTTCTTTTGTGGAGATTCTGTTCCTTGCCACGATAGGTTTTCATTCTAGGCTCGACTGTCATATGTCGTTTTCATTTGCTGTAGCTTTTCTCTTTTCATCCATCGCATTGTGGTCCTGTCATGTGTGAGCCTGGCAAAGTTGTCCTGCACCTTTAGGGCTTCTCTTCTTGTGGGCCTTCTTCACTATTTTCAGCTCCACGGCTACCATGGCCCACAGAGGAGAGCGAAGGGAGAGCGCCCTGGTGTCTGACACAGATAAAGCTGTCAGAAACACCCCGCCGGGCCAAGCTCCAGGTCCAAATAGGTCTTGTTAGATCTGTGTAGACACTTTGGAGCTCCTCTCTCTGAACAGGCATTTAATCATTGTACAGATGTGAACCATTTTCCCTTTGCCCCTCAACTCTAGGTCTTGAGATCACAAATCTGTACCTCCTGCAGGCATATATCTTTTATTAATGGAAACATCAAAATTCTGGCTCAGCTTTGGCAACTCGGTTTGTAGCGAATTATTAAGCTATTTTGAGTGCTCTAGAAAAGTAAGATGCATATCTGGTACAGGGGGGAAAAAAGGTCATACAGAGATGGAAATCTAATCAATTACATTTTAAATGAGAACTTAAATGCCCTGTTAGTCTTAACACTATAAGAGAGAATACTTAATAGAAGCAAATTAGACCTATGTGGATAGTTCTCTGCCCATCCCATAATCAATTAATAGCTCCTGGTATTTGAGCTATCTTCGGTGTAAGAAGAGAAAAAATGATTTGCTCCTGGTCCGCGAAGTTTAAGTGTCACCACACAGGGTTATTTGTGTTGTTTTGTTTGTTCTAAAATTCTGGTTTAGTAATTTATGATCATTCAAAGGACACTAGATAAGGTAAAGAAAGCAAAGCTGCTCAAGGAAAGGAGAAATATGAAGTTTCTTTTTCTGTGCCAAGCAGATCAGAATATAACCAAGGCTCTTTATGTAAAAGGAACCACCACTGAAGCTTGTGGCAGGACACAGCATGACTTTGTGCAACTGGAAGACTGAAATGTGAAAAATCAGTGTGAGGCAGATGCATTGCATCTCAAAGCCAGTTTTCTCGGGAGTTTGAGAGTTAGAATCTTTGTGTGTAACCCATCTGCTTGCATGGATCATTGTTCTGAAAAATTTAGTATTTCTCCAATGTCTTCGTTTATCCAGTTGTCTGCATTCAATCAAAGGGAGGGCTAAATTACATGTTACATTGACTGTATCTTCTATTATGGGAAGATAAAAGAGAAATACTGAATTTTCTATAATGTAAGGAAGAAAGATGATGGATATTAAAAACCAAACAAAACAGAAATAACAAGCAACCTTTAATGAAAGTGGATTGGATCTGGAACCTTTTCTTTGGAAATTGAGAGTCCTTATTGAAATCACCTAGGAATAGCTGAGGAAAGTGAAACAAGATCTTCTAGTTAATCTGGATAATTTGAAGGCTCCAAATTAAAACTAATTTAGAAGCTTCATAAAATGCTATGTGGCTAAGCTTAATTCCCTAACATCACACAGTTCACAAGTCAATTTGAACCTGCCTAGTCTGAATCTCCGGTTCCTGGGTGCGATGAACGGTGAAGTGTTCACCTTCCAGTCTACAGGTTGGTGACCCTACATTTCCCAGAGGACTTTATAAGAACAGATGTAGTTCTACTCTATCTTATAGGTTAGCATTGACCTAATAATACTAGTGAATTTGTATATTTTTATTTTATTTTTTCAGTTTTTAGATTTACTACCCCAAGGAAGGCATTCATAATATTTTGGTATTTTAGCTAAGATACATTAGCTAAATATATGCAAGCATTGTGACAGGCAAAATAACAACCTCTAAAGGATAACCACATCCGAATCTTTTAAATCTGTGAATACATATTACCTCCAGGTAGACTTTAGCTTTCTCATTACCTGATTCTGAGATTGGGAAATAACCAGGATGACCTGGATCATAGATAGACATGGGTGAGGAGTCAGAGGAGTTAGTACCAGAGAAAGATGTAATTATTTTAATGGTGGAAGATGTAGCCTTGGCCCAGGGAATTTAGGCTACCTTTAGCTGGAAAAGACAAGGAGCCCGATGCTCACCGACAGCCTCTAGAGACTGGAAGGAACCCGGTCCTACTGATTTCACGCCTGAAAACCCCACTTTGGATTTCTGACTCACAGAATTGTAAGATGATAATAAACATGTGTTCTTTTGAACCTCTACATGTGTACTAATGCAAACCACATCTAGTCAGTCTTCTCCTGTGAATGCATTTGCTGCAGCAATAAGAAACTGATGCTATTGTTGAGGGAAATCAAATGATTTCTGACTCATAGTGACCCTCAGTACAACAGAAGAACTTTAAAAAAAAAACAAAAAACCAGAGACTGCCTGGTCTTGCATAATCCTCACCACTGTTCCTTTGTTTGAGGTGACTGTTGCAGCAATTCTGTCATTCTGTTTCTTTGTAGGTCTTCTGTTTTTCTTTGCTCCCTCCATCTTACTGAGCAGAACATACTTCTTCAGGCTTAGTCTCTCCAGAGAACGTGGTCAAAGTCTGCGAGAGGAAGTCTCTCCAGTCTCCCACCTATGGATCTTTCTGGCTGCACTTCTTTCAAGACAAGTATCTTTGGTCTTTCGACAGTCTGTGATCTATTTGCTATCCTATGCCAACACTGTAATTCTAAGGTGGTGACTCTTCTTTGGCCTTTCCTACTCATTGTTCAACTTTCAGATGCATTTAAAATACCTTATTTCTTTTTAGCATTTTAAAGAAATCTTTGGGGTAAAATGTCCCCATGAAATATGTTTTGATTTCTTTAATGTTACTTTCTTTATAATGAACATAAGTAAAATTAAATCTTTGACAATTCCTTTTTTTTCATTTATAATGATGCTATTAGTCCTGTTATCAAGATTTTTTGTTTTCTTTATCTTTAGTGTAACCAATGTTGAAGGCTGGGGCTTTTTATCTTTAATAAATATTTCAAATCCTCTTTGCCTTCAACAAGCAGAGTCTGCCATCAGTGTATTGCAATTTTTTTCATGAGATTATTTCTGATCCTCTTCTTTTGTATACAGTCCCACATTCCAGGTTATTTGATAATCATGCAGATTAAATGTGGACAACCCTGACATAGGATTTTCCTTATGTTAGTCCAGGAAGGATCCCTTTGTCTGATTCAAATGATTGCTTATTGTCATCTATACAGGTTCCTCATGAGCACTGTTAAGTGCTCTGAAATTCCTGTTCTTTGCAGCACAGCTTCGAGCATAGCATCTGCTTGTTTAAATATTTTTATTGATAATCTGTGAAATCCTGGATCTGTAGTTTATGCCAAAATCACATGCAGCTTTGATACTTTCTTTCAGTTCTTGATGGCCTGGTACCCCAGGAAATGGTGGAATGTTCACTTTTTTTTTTTGCATAGTAACCCTGTATTCCCTTCTTGCTCTCTGGCTGTTTCCTGCATCATTATCTCACCCATAGAATCCTTTAATATTTCAAGTCAAGATTTGGGTTTTTGTTTCAGTTCTCTCCCCTCGAGAAGAGATGAGCATATTCTTCCATGCTGCTTTTCTAGCTCCGGGTTTTGGCATATTTCTATGCCATACCTTGCTTCCGGAGCTTCCCTTTGAACTCCTCAGTTCAACTCTTTGATGTCACCATTACCTCCATTTGAGTTAGTAGTACATTTGCCAGTCTACATAAAAGAGCAAGTTTCAGGGTCTTTATGCTCTTCCTTTTGGTCTTTAAAAGAGACTATGTGCCATCATGTATGATGTCCTTGATGTTGTATATTCACTTTCAATATGCCAAATCTATTCTTAACATGGTCCCTTAAATCACATCGAATAGCCTGAAGGCCATATTTTGGTTCTGTGGACTTCTTCAGATGCACCTGGATTTTGCATGTGAACCATGAATGAGGCTTTCATGTGAACCATGAAGGTGTCCCCTGCCTTACTTCTGACTAATTGTTCTGGATTTTTTCCATCATCTCTTTCAATAGATGTAATAAATTTGACATTAGTGACTGATGCATCAATATGAATAATAGTGATATTTTTGGTCTTCCTTATTCTTTCACTGGCCATGTTGTACTACTTGAGGATAAATCTTGAAATATTCTTTTTGAATGGGCACACAGTGCTACTTCTTTTTAACTTGTCATTTCTCATCAATAATAGTCCATCTTGTCACACTCGTGGCTTGAATATCAATTAAGGTATAATAAACTTACTTTTAATTGGCTGAAAAAAAGAAATTACTCTTAAGTTCATGTACTCTATTGTTGTTTAAATTGGACACTGAAAATATATTCAAAGATAACCTGTCTTTAGGCTTTAAAATATCAAAAAATTATCAAATCAATGATCACTTGAGAGAAAATAATGAAGTGTGGAAAATAATCATGCCAAGTTACATGATCATTATCACAGCATGCTTAAAATTCTGCCCTTAGGAAAGTACATACACAGTGAAGGGATTAAGTATCTTAAAGGTTTTCTAAAGATTGAAATTGTATTTGAAATAATTTACAACAGCACAACTTGAAGCTTTTATACTTACTATATTATTGATTTATCTTTGTTTTCCAATTTCCTCTTTAAATGAATCAGAAGTGTAATATGCATATAAAATTCTAATAAGTGCATATATGAAAACAAAATCAGATTGAGTGTCCTCCAGTGGACTTTGACGTCTAGCTTAGCTTCAGAAACAGAGTGGAGCTGCCTCACTGGACTCGAGGCCTGCAACCTGTATCAGAGCAGATCGTCAGGGTGTTTCTCCTGTGGAGGTATTAGTCGGTTTTAACTGTTGACCTTTGGGTAGTAGATGAACCCTTAACCATTGTGTCACCGGGAGTTTAGGAGCTTACCTATATTTCTGGCAAGACATAATATTAAACTTATGTTTTTGGCATATTTTAATTTTGTCTATTAGTACATGGCCCTCTCTGTATAAAAGTGAACACATATTTGCATATTATTTTACACCAGAGTTAACCATCCAAACACTGCATTTTCTAACCATTTCCCCCGCGACCTCTACCCCCTCCGAAAGAAAAGCCATAGCAAAGGCAAAGGCGACTAACTTGGTTTTAATTAAAGGACTAGCACATACATGCCAAACACATGGCTTACATGTTATTGGTGTAAAAAGGAATTCATGTACTTTTTACTCTATGTCAGAAAAACATTTATTTTTTCACTTCAAAAGCTGCAAAAGTCTACAGTATGGCACACAATAGAATCGGTATTTGAACCCATCAACTAACTCTAAAGCCATGGCAACCCTAGGATATTCTGCTCTTCAAGTACACTACTCTCAGAGTAAGTTGCTGAATATTTAAGTTGAGCTTATAACTTCATGGGGAATTAATTTCCACTGTGAGGCCATTAACTTAGTTGCTACTTTAATTGCTAGAAATTAAAGTTAATGAGTACACCGAGGGGAAATAATTATTTGCAAGATGTGTTGGTTTATCCCCCATTTTTGAAGACTCTTTCCTTTAAGGTCAAAAATAAGCCAAACTTCTTGTCATCGAGTGAATCTCAACTCACAGTGACACAAGAATGTCAGGCTAGAACTAACTACCACTGTGGGTTTCAGAGACCTGTCCCTCTTCCAGGGAATAGAAAGCCTCATTTTTCTCACGGAGTGGCTGGTGGTTAGAGGAACTGTGGACCTTGTGGTTGGAAGGTCAACTCCTAACCAATGAACATCAGCGATTCTTTACAAAGGAAAGGTTCATTCTTCCCGTTCTTGAGCATGAACTTGCAGGAGAAAGATAAGGCTTTCTGTTCCCATAAAGATCAATAGTCTTGAATTTTCACAGGGGCAGATCTACTCATTTTCAGATTGCTATGACTAAGAATTGACTCGATGGAAGTGTGGAGTTTTTGTTTGTGTTTGGACTGGCCTGGGTGGCTTACTCCTAAGGAAGGGGAGGTAATGACAGTGACAGTGTTTGATTTCAAAGATTGGTAATTGAAAACAAAACCCCCTTTTTTTTTTCAGCTTTCTCCATTGTCTGTCTCTTAAATCATTTGCTCCAAGGGAAGCAAGCAGCCATGTGACGCGAACATATGGCGGTTCACACAGAAAGGAAATGGGGCCTTTTGCCAACAGTCCTGTGAGTGATTTATCTTGGGAGCAGATTCTCCAGTCCTAGTTAAGCCTTCAAATGACTTGCCCTGGCCAAAATGTTGACTACAGTCTCAAGAGAGACCCCCAAACCAGACCACTTAGCTAAGTTGCTCCCAAATTCTTGACTTGCAGAAACTGAAAAAATAAATTTTACTACTGTTGTGTGTCTCATAGGATAATTTGTTTCACTGTGATATCCAAGGAGAGGTGTGTTTCCAGAACATTTTCATCCAATGTCATTGTTCCATGATGGACAAACAATATGGTAGAAAAGAAGAAATGTAGGAAGAAATTTAAAAATGAAATTCGCAGCCAACTGAAGAATGGAAAAGTGGAGATGAGAATGCTTGATTCAGAATTTAAATGAAATAAGAAAAGGATTTTAAGAAATGAATTTTAAAAACTCACTACTATGAAGTGTATTTCGACTCATTGTGACACACTAGACCAGATTGGTACTGACCCTGTAGACTTTTCAAATTGCATGCTTTATGAGAGTAGAAAGTCTCATCTTTATCCTGCTGGTGGTTTCAAACTCCTGACTTTGTGGGTAACAGCCTACAAGAGTAACCTACTGCAATGCCAAGGCTAACTTAAGAAATACTATAAATATCCCAGGTGGAATACTGCAGTTTTCCAAATAGCATTTATATTTTTAAGGACCATTTTCCTTGAAAAATACGTAGGTGGACCTATATCGTATATTCCTGGAATTTCTTAAGTCAGAAACCAAAGAGTTACACAGATTGTTCTTTAACTTGCCCTAACTGGCCTCAAGTAATGCGGATTTCATAATTTAACCAGTTTTACAATCTGCCTTCTTCTCCCCTTACAATTGCTTCAGTAGTTTTATAACTTGTTCCTCTGAAATTGCATCTTGACTACCTTTATTCTGCCAAATAATGCCCAGATAATCTTTCTACACTGCAAATCCAATCTTAACACTAATCTCTTTTTAAGACGAAGTTCAAATCATTACATGATATAATGACTTTTTATGATGTGGCTCCAAATTACCCCTTAATTTTGTTGTCTGATATTCTCTCATATTTATCATCACACCCCCATATTTAAAAATCTAAGAATTCTATGAGTGCAATGCCTCTCCAAGTTCAGATTCCAGCACTACAAGTTATAAGGGTTTGTCTGTGGGGTCATAGCTAAATCTACAATTCAATAGCCTTAGTTATAAAAGAAGAATCATCATAGACATGCTAATAGGGTGATATCTATAAGTAATGATCCCAGAGTTTAAGTACTGGGATGTGATTATGATAAGGAGTAAATGCTTAATACATAGTTTTTATCTGCACATGCTCTTCCCTTTTTTCCTCCTCATTCTTTGCATGGCTAACTCTAATTCTTTTTCAAGACTTAATTAAGATATTAATTACTTGAAGAAGATGACATCTCTTCTTTTGTGTTTTAACCATTCAGCGCCATTTTACTGATCATTATAAGGTAGCTTTATTTTTCCAATACAATTCCTTTATTTGTAACACCTACAAGATCTGCAAATATGTTTATTAAAATGTTTGACAAATAACTGAGCTAGTAAACCAACAGAACTGGGAACTCGCAATACCCAAAGCTTAATTTAATTGCACTTTTATATTCCTGAAGCAGATGTTGTTGCTGCTAAGTGCCAGTAAAGTGGGTATGAACCACAGTGAACTGACATACAACAGAGACCACTCTTTGGATTAAGGTTTCACTGACATGAGCCATGGTTTTTTTCAATAGTCTCATATGCACGTGAAAGTTGGAGAAGGAAGAGTAGAGGAGAATTGATGCATTTAAGTTATAGTACTGAAAAATAATACTGAAGATACCATGAACTGCCAAATAAATAAATCTGTCTTGGAACAAATAAATAAATAAATCTGAACAAATAAATAATAAACAAATAAATAAATCTGTCTTGGAAAAAGGACCAGGCAGCATGTTGCATATGGCAAGAGTTCCTCTTAGTAACTTTGGACATGTTATTAGCAGAGACCAAACCCTGGAGAAAGTCATCATGTTTGGTAAAGTGAAAGAGCATGGAAACAAGAACAATGCTCCATGAGCTGGGGTAACACTGTGGCTGCAACTATAGGCTGAGACACAAACCATGACTTTGGTGCAGGACTGAACAGCGTTTCATTGTTTTGAATACTGGGTTACTACAAGTTTCAGTGGATTTTACCTAATAATAACATGTATATACACACATACATGTATATATACACATATATTTATTCATATGCATACATATATTTATACACAGAGAATTATTATGTCTCAATTCCAATTTCGACAAATACTTGTATCAGTAATATCCAAATACTATATTGCAGCAAATATACTTCCTAGTCACTCTTCAGACCTGAAGGACTCATTTTTTCTCTTTTAGACCTCTCCAGTGAAGTCCCTTCTCCCAAGGTCATGATTTCTTCCTAGCAATGTCTGCCTATAATGACTCATCTTTGGGGAGCTAAAGACTCAGCTCTTTCTTTTTCAACCTAAACAATTGGAGGAACAATTTCTAACAGGATCTATTGAGATCTCCTTGGTATTGACTGGCCAATTTAACTCTACTCTTTTTTGTTTGTTTGTTTTACCCTAATCCTAACCCCCTTCTACTCTTTCCTTCCTTTACAGATATTAATTCAAAAAAGCCCTCACTGTCTTTGAATGGGTTCCCACTGTAGCGACCCTTCATTTAGGTATCCTGTGCCTGTAAGTTTTAAAGGATTCCAAGGTCTTTTCTTTCTCTGGTGGAACAGCTGGTAGCTTTGAGTCACTGAACTTGTAAGCAGCTCAGGACGTAACCCACGACACCCCAGAGATCCCCATTCATCTTAAATTTGCCGCATGCTAATCCCTGTCTCAGATCATCTTTCTGGAAAGTCTTTCCTACAGCATGTATGAAATCTTCAAATCAATAGTATGATTGGATTTCCATAACAATAAAACTGGACTTTTAAAAATGAAGCATTTGAGCACGGATTCCATCATTCATTCAGCCAATAAGTTGCCAATACATTACTATACCAATTCATTTGCTTTTTAAAAAGAGGTTTTACTTTTGAGTATGGGTTTAAGTTTACAAAAAAAGAGAGCTCGCACACACCCTTCACCTTATGCACATTCAAATCTCATTAACTTCTTGCATTCCTGCAGTCCATTTGTGGCAGCTGATGGTGATATTACATTATGATTAACAAAGGTCAATATAATTTAAATTACTTATCTTTATGGCATAACATGTGTATACTGAGCTGCTTACCACAAGGGCAGCAGTCTAAACCTACCAGTCACTCCATGGGAGAAAGATTAGGCTGTCCAGTCCTGTAAAGAGCTACAAATGGCACATGGCATGGGGTAAATCTGCTGCACAAATCATCCTAAAGGTGTTGAAAGCAAAGATGCTACTGTGAGGACTAAGGTGTCCCTCAAACGAGCCATAGTCTTTCCAACAGTCTCTATGCATGTGAGAGCTGGACACGGACTATGGAAGGTCAGAGCAAAATCTATGTTTTTGAAGGATGTGCTGGTGAAGAACACTGAAAGTATCATGGACTGCTCAAAGAACACAATCTCTCGGTGGTAGACCCACCTGGAGGCTCCATAAAAGCAAGGACAGTGAGACTTCCCCTCGTGTGCTGTAGACATATTGTCAGGAAAGACCAGTCCCTGGGAAAGGGTATTACACTTGGTTAAGAAGAAGGATGACAAAAAAGGGAAGACCTTTGACAAGATGGATTGACACAGTAAGTGGAATGAGGAGCTTGAGTATAATAATTGTGCGATGCCACAGGTCAGGACAGTGCTTCAGTTTGTTGTTGAAAGGCTAACTATGAGTTAGAAACTATTTGGTGGTATAGGGATATTCCTGGAATGACCTGTGGATCTTGGAGAAAGGCACTGAAAGTCTAGGATGCTGCTGTGACTCCTGCAGCAGTCTTGAAGCTGCTGGGTATCCACACCCTTGAACTCACACTTTCAAGTCTCCTGGAATATTCCAGTCTTCAGGCAGGGGAAAGTCACTGTGTATCCCACTTTTCCATGACTCTCAGAAAGCACTCTAGTCTTGAGGCAATAAGACTCCAGGCCAGCTCACCTGATACACCTTAAACCTCTGAGAGACAGCCTATCAGAATGCTCTAGCTTCCCCATAGTAACAGCTAAGATTCTGTAATGATTGGTTGGTAAAATTCTGTAATGTGATTGGACAAAATACCCTTATAAGATAATTGGGGACAGCTTGTTCTGCCAGCTACACCCTATTTACATAATTCATCTGGTAACACTTCATTTACATAGCTCACAGTGTGGGCCAATCGTTTTTCATGCTGCAAAACCATGATGAAATAAGGATATGTTTGGAAACCAGGAAGTATGATCTGATTGATCAATGAAGCCTACATAAGCCTTACAAAAGCTGTAATAAAAGTTAGATCTGTTCCTTGGAGCTGGATCTCAGGAGTCTGTGTGTATGACTGCACTTGACTCCATCCCCCTCACTTCTCTATGTTTTGGACCTGTTCCCACAGTAGTACCTGGCAACAGCAACGATTAAGTCACATTGTGGCCCGGTCTTTTTATTTTACACACCTATGGATTTTGACAAACGTGTAATGTCCTGTGCTCACTATTGCCATATCACAGAGTAGTTTTTTATGCCATGGAAACCTCCTGTGTTTCACCTCCTGTGTACATGATGCTTTTACACCATAAAATAATACCAGGGTAACAAAGAATTACCTTCTTCCATTAAGTCAAAGATACATTTTAAATTTCTCTACATTGTATCATCTCCACATGAGGATTATTGTATAATTGATGTCATCTTGGCATCTCTGTTGTCAAGATAATTCATCTGATGCTGTCATTACTTGTAGAAATACAAGCTTGATGGTTGTTTCTAGTAGTGAGGATATACAATTGGAAGCCACCAAGGTTTTCAGTCAGTGTACGACGTATGTATGCATACCTGTGTGTGTGTGTGCGCACATGTGAATTTACCTTTAAAAACAGTTGGACCTATTTTCTTGTAAACCAAAGAACAGAAATCGCCTCTGAGGGATGGTGGTATGGATGCTAAATTTTAGATTATGACCATTCTAGTATTTTGTATCTACACTTCCTAAACTGAAATGCAATAAAACTTTTAAAGAAAATTTTGCAGTAAACAATTAAGTGGTTAAAATAAAGATGAACACTTCTTTCTAGAAAATAGTTTCAAAATCTGAATTTATTAACAATTGGTTCAACATATAGTCATGATTATGATGATATAAAACTGGACAACTTTGTAAAAATCATTTTACTGGGGACTTATACAACTCATCACAATCCATACACCCATCTGTTGTGCCAAGCACATTTGTACATCTGTTGCCATCATCATTCTCATTTTAATTCTACTTGAGCTCTTAGTATCAAGTCCTCATTTTTCCCCTTCCTTTCCATCCCCCTCTCTTATGAATCCTTGATAATTTGTAAATCATTATTATTTTGTCATGTCTTACACTGTTTGACATCTCCTTCACCCACTTTTCTGTTGTAAGACTGGACAACTTTTTGTTCCGCTTTAATTTCAATGGCATGAGTCCAAGCTCACTACACCTCAATGAACAATAAGAACATTATTCAGTCTATTTACTAGAAAAGTCATATAGTTGAGGAAATGTTACTCTGAATAGATTTGCCAGATTTCCCCTACCTCCTTGACTCCTCATATTTATATGTTTTCTTCTTACTGTAATTGTACAAGCTAAAAATTAAATTCTGGATATCTGGATTTTTAGTATTGGTATTTATTCAGCTTTGTCTTGTGTACCATGCTTTCTTAGGTTAATATGCATTCTTCTGTCCCTAAGGAATTATTGATTTGGATGTAGCCAGACCTCTCCAATATTAGTCAGTTTGCAAATGCTATTTTTATTCAGATTAAAGAACTTGTGATTCAACAAGTCAATAGCATATGGAAGATGCCAGACTGACTCACTCCCCAAGTCGCCTTGCTGATACCCTGGGGTGTGCGATACACTAGACATAGATTATTCAGCCAGACTGCACAGCACTCTATTTTAATTCCACTTACATTAATAGCTATGCAGAAGGTCTTAGAGCAACAAATCAATTGAACTACAAGGGATGTATTGAATCATTGATTTTGAACACGCAGTCATAGTACTTTGTAAGAAATAAAATATTGATCAAAACAAAATAAAGCGATTTTTCTCTTCTTTGTTCATGCAACATTATTTTGACGTTTTTTTTTAATATTAGCCAGATGGAGATTTGCCAAAAATTTTAAAGGATATTTGTTATGTTTTGGAGACTTTCAATAGTGGTTGGAAAAACTTATGAGACTTCGATTATCTTTTTAAATGGCATTATCTTTAAATATTCAGCTATTTATTGGTGGGATTATGTAGAAATAATTTAGCCATCATACTTATTTCATAGTCTTGTTTCACAATAAGGTTTCATTTCAGTTACATTAAAAACCAATTAAAATTTTTTTAAAGAACTGTCATATAGAACTTCCACTTATCAATGGTGATTTTCTTGAAAGTTTCATACTGTTAATAAAAAGATGGACCATTAACAATCTTCCTATAATGATAGTGACACGTAGTTATAAAATTCACAGCTTTCTAGTCAAGCCAAAATGTTGCAAACAAATGGACTCTATTCAGTCGTCCCAAGGGTTTTGGGCAAGTTTATCTAAGGTTCAGGCATCCCAAGCCTTTCAGAAACGACAGTGTCTTCTGGGTCCAGTGACAAAACCGGAACGCGGTTATGTTCTTGTGTTTTAAGTGTATATAAACCTCTTTCCAAATTACAACACATGTGCCATTGCTAAGTCTCTTTCCATTCTAAACAAAAGACAGTTCATTAAAATGGGGTGAGATTACATGCAGAATTGGCAGACAGCTTTAGAGGGCCATAATTTAACACTTGCACCGTGAAATTAAAATTTACCCTCCTCTCATTGTGACTTCACTGACCAGCAGCAGGCAGTTGTATTTTTATTTTATGATATTCTTTTTTTTTTTTTTTTACGAGAGCAGAGAGATTTAATTACTTCTATTTAAACAGAATGCCCTGCCACTGCCTGTTGACAGGGCCTCTGGTGCTGGCAAATTATGGCAGATAATGTTACGGTTCCCACTGAGCTTCCTGAGGGGCTCCCAGGTCTCTGCTCTGAGCTGAGCTGAATTAAGGGTCCACGGGCAGCAGCCGCTTGGGCTCTCTTGGCAAATATTCACCTCTTTGCTTAAAAGAACAGCACCAGGGGACATCCGACTAGCTGCTCAAATCTGCTGCACCTATGATCTCTTATTCTTCACTCTTGTAAATTCTGGCTTTTTTACCCTGGACTCCTTTAGATCTACTCTGTGTCTGTCCAGAACAGTCATAAGGTGTAAAGTTCAATTTCCTCATAAAGGCTAGCTAAACAGCCTTTGTTGATGTTGTTATTGTTATAGGAAATAAGTCACAGTTTAGATGTACTTAGGGTGAGGATGATCAGTTCCCCACTCCCCAAACAAACTCAAACCCAAAGAGAAAACAAGTAAGCAAAACAAGAGGAAACACACACAAATCTAATAAATCTACAGAGACATCTTTTAGATTTCCTTTCTTTTTTAAAATCACACTAGTTGTGCCTGGAGTTTATCTATAGTAGCAGGCCTCCCAACCAGTAGAGAGTTCGTTATTGTCGAATGACATAGAGTTTATAGTACGGTGTTGTCAGCAGAGAAAAAAGTTTGCTCTCCCATCACATATTTTAAAAAGGAAAACTTGTAGAAAGAAAAATTTATAGCAGTAGATCACTATGTATTTGCATAGTATTTGCATTGGATACTATTTATGTTATATAATGTATGTAAAAGCACATTATTATTTACATCTCAAATATATCATGCCTCTATAGAAAAATCAAAGATGTGGGGAATTATGTGTGGGACATTGTTTCTATGCTCCGAGGCCATGATGTTCCTTGCTGTGTAGAAGGTAATTCTGGAAAAGGTAACCTATTTAGCATGTTTTGGAAGGTAATCCCAGGGCCGACTTCTTAGGTGTAAAACTTGTTCTATCACATACGGCCCCATATTTGGATGGGACTGCCCTTGGCATCATATTTTGAGGTCATGGCCATAAATTTACAATCATTTTAAAACCAAGGACCCCCAAAGTTTTATTTTGCACAAGGACTGGCAGATTGCATAGTCACTCCTATTTATCCCTATGTGAGCTGTTGCTCTCATTCACAGACTGTGCTCCCCCCATTCATCTCCCTCCAAGTGTGCTATATGGTTCCTATCTGGGTTATAGGGTTTACCCTATTTTTACCTTTCTCCACTGCTTCTTATGTTCCATTTTCCTGGTGTTTAGATTACAGCAGACACGAACTTCCTGTGTCTCCAGGCCAGTCATGAATCAGGCTGAGAGCTGGGACCACAGGGCTGTCAGTGGAGCTGCCTGGCTTCAGCTTTAAAATAACAAGTGTTTGACAGCTTCGTTTACATAACTGCAAAATTGTGGCTCTATTCAACGATGCAGTTACATGTGACATAATAACTAGCGACTTAATTTATTTAGACTTTTCCCTCGCAATATAATTTCCAATAAATAAATCTCCCAGGGGCAGGAAGACGTGGCAGTTCACAATGATCACATTTTCCTCTCTGAATTTGGACCTGCTTTCCTTTCTTGGTAGTTAACGAAATGAACACCACACCTCGTAATTTTACTTCTGCTCTACTTGCCACAGCCTGTGTGTAGGACTTATGAGAATGAATGGACTACTCATGGAGTATGTTTGCTAATGTCTCCTTTTCTCCACCCCTCCCCCAAATAATTTTTGTTTTACTGAATATCCAAGTCCAGAGGTCAATGGGAATCAGAATTTTTATTTAAGGCCATATAATCATGGACCAAAATTTAGGCTTAATTTGTACAATAAAATTGGCAATTTTTAGTTAGGTTTTTTTTTTTTAATTAAGCGTCACAATTTAAATGTATAACTGAAAAGAGAGGAAGGTGAAAGTAAATACTGGAAAACATCCCCTTCCCTTGAGAGGAAAGAATTGTCATTGTCTTGCTATTATTTAATATTTATGTAATGGAAGTGACATCTAGGGTCAAGCACAATGAATGGCATTGTGCCAAAGATGAACACAAGCCCAGCCTTGAGGTACCTTATGCCTAGGGCTAGGTCAAGAGTGCATTCAAGGGAAGGATGCAAATGAAGGACCCAGAGTCTTGCTGCATGAGTGCCAAGCCACCTGTGGGCTCTGAACAATGCCTTGGGAAGGGAACTGATGGAAAAATACTTATATATTTTGAAAAGTATACAGCAAATCTTGACACATTAAGAGTTTTGTTGTGGTGCATGGTTGTGCCCTTGACATACTAGTTGTTAATAATGGAGAGACTTATGCCAAATTTTTAGTTATAATAGTCTTAGAAAATTAAGAGATGGATTCTTGGCTAACAATGAAGATCTCGAAGAGAAATCTAAACAGAGCTGATTTTTGTCCTTCCTAAAACAAATGGTTGGTCATAGAGGGAATCAGTTAATACCCTCACGGGTCAGAATTTCTTTAGGAAAGGGAATCAGGAGGGATTTAGTTTGTCAAAATGTAACCCCAGTGACTGTATGTGAAATTATCTGTGTTAAGATTAAATAAAGTTTTCCCATTTTTTTTATTACATTCATAATTGCGTAACTCATTGTGTTAGGCCAGATTGGCTAGAAAAACCAGTCAAGAGATACTCATGTAAGGAAGCTGGAAGATAGAGCTTCATATCAAAGAGCAATAGTATATCGAGAAAACATCCCAGCTCAATCCAGATCAAGTCCACAAATAAAAGCCAAAATAAATTCTATATTTTCCTAGATGTCTGAGACTAGTATCTAAATTCCTCTTCAGACCATGCAGCACATGCAATGATGCTGACTGCAGGAATATCACGGGCAGGTGGGTGGAAAGCCTTGTGGATCCAGTGGTGGTGGAAGCATCTCAGTGCTGTTGAGAGTCTCTGTGTGGATTCTCCAGCTCCAGGGCTCTGGCTTCCATCAGGATAACTCCATGTGGTTTGTCAACAGGAATGAAACAGAAGCAGAATGAAACAGAGAGAGTGTGTGCGGCCAGGGAGAAAGAGAGGACGTTCCAGAATCCTCATGAAAAGGTTGTGCCTACAAGGAAACATCATCAGGCTGTGACCGCATTAAAAAGATAAAAACTCCAGGGCTGAGCCCCGGTGGCGTAGTGGTTGTGCACAGGACTGCGGCCCACTGGGATGGAGGTTCAAGTCCAGCTCCCAGCCGCAAACGCTGGGCCTCCTACTCCCACCACCTGAGGGCAGTGTTGCCTAAAAAAAAAGGATAAACTCCACCTCTTCATTCTATTTATCAAGTTGACATAAAATTATGTTACTACTACAGTCATAGTCGATGAACATTTTGTTGGAAGAAAGAGGGGAAAATGCATGAAAAATTGTTTAAATGTATGTAAGGCTACTTCCTTGTGCATTTCCTTTCTTGGAAAGTACACATAATTAGTGCAAGAAGCCTTATAGTAAAAGATCATTTGTGCAGTTATTAAGCAATAAGATGGAGTAAGAGATGAGTGCCCAATGTTCATATTTGAGAATTGACTGCAAAAGCAATAAAAGTTTAAAGATATATAGAGTTGAATGCTTGGGCAGCTTGAACAGACCCTTAATGAACCATTTTTCTCAGATGCTTGTCCTTTCTGTATTGTTGCCAGTTTGTACAGTAGACACCGTTCCTGTTTTCATGACACTGCTCAGCAAGTAGAAGCCCTATCCTCACCAGGTCAGGAGGCCTGCAGTTTAAAAAGCTCTCATTCTCTTCTCCATTCTCTCTCTTGCACAACACTTTGTATCTAGTACGTACTTCCTGGGTATGTGGAAATAGTCAAAAAGAATGCAAGAGAAATTATTCTGACAGACATAGTTCTTTTTTTTTTTGTTTTACTGGCAAGTGATACCAATACCCTATTATAAAGCTGGATGTAGGAGCTTCGTATTAACTAAAAGACTATGCAACCTGCACTAACCAGATTGGATGTATCGACTAACATGCTGATCAATAACCTGCATTAAAAAATAAAAGGAATGCCTGTTAAATAATTAATTTGTACATTTAGATATAGACTACAGATCTTGACTGCAGTTTAGAGAGCAATTAAGTCTAAAAATCCCCTAAAATGCTCACAGTATATCATAATCACCTTGATCGCATGGAGATTGAAATCTAGGCACCTAAACACTACAGCAAGTGGACATCAAGATGCTGTGGAGAGGTGCATGTCTAGAGCAGTCTGGTTGTATGTGGGTGCATGTTCTCGTTCACTACATAGCCCCAAATGCTCCTGTTGGTGTTCACACCAGATTTAGAGGCGCTTTACGAAGCTCAGCACAACATCTCTGATGATTAAATTTCCTGCACTCAGTGAGTGCTCCACCATTTGTGCACTGGGTGCTGGAGACCTTGCAGGGGAGTCTATGGAAAAAGCACATTAACTAGCGAATCAAAACAAGGCCAAGGCAAACTTGAAGGTGTCGCTAACAAATCAAAACCAACCCCCCTGTCATCTCGTGAACTGCGATTCACCGAGACCACGTAGGACAGAGTAGAACTGCTCAGTAGGGGTTTAGAGGCTGTACATTTTCCTGGAAGCTGACAAATATAATTTCCCCCCACAGAGCAGTTGATGGGTCATCAAGCTATCAATCTTGTGGCCCGCAGACCGATACTCAATTCACTGTACCACCGGGGCGTAAGCACCGAACCAGCCCCATGCCGTCAGTCATGCCCACTCACAGGGAATCTAGAGAGGGCCAACTCTTTATGAGGGACGTGAGCCTCCTCCGTCTCCAGACAGGCTGGAGCTGCAGACCTTACAGTTCGTGAGCAACCCAACGTGTGTGCTGGAGCAGCAGACACAAATAATCAAGCACAGTCCTATAGGTGCATTGATGAAGATAAACAAGAGGTGCTATATGAAAGCACTATTCAATCCAGGATAAGATTTTCTTGGGGTACATAATATCCTAGAAGATAGAAAAGATGAGCAAGAATCAATCAGGAAAGTGACGATAAGGAAATGGCGACAAGAAAGTATAAGGCATCCCAAGATCCAATGGAGAATCCAGTCTGCTCATAGGGGATGGGTTCCTTGTCCTCAGCCTTCTGATTTCTCCTGTAGTTATGTTTTATTTAAAATGCATGCTGAATAATAATGATGCAGAACCAATGTGTTGTGCACCTAACACGGACAGATGGGGGAAAAACAGAGCGTTACCGGCTCAGAAGCCCACCAGGATAGTTTAACCCTATCCTATAGAGGTGTTGTGAGAAGGCAGTGACTTGATAAAAGTGTAGTTTGGACTTTTCTATAAATAGAAGGTCTCAGAAGATGCATCTTCAAAGTCGTTTTTAAGCTTGACCAAAGTATGATCCTTATTATCCCCTCATCCCGATTTAATTCTTATTTTCTGTGCGTTGTCCATGGTCTATGGTCTCATGTTAGTTATGCATAACAAAGCAACACAGGAAAAGAAAAGTAATGTCAAGAAAGTTATGGATAAACCAATAATTGGAAGATCAGGACTTGCATGCAATTTGCGATTATAAGTACATCTCCCTACTTCCCATGATCAAAGCATTATTTCTTCTTTGCATACTGCTATATAACAAAATATTTTACAAATAATAGACTTGGCTCTTTCTCCAGATCTAATTGCAAGTAAATTGGCATTTACCTAGACTTGAAAGAACAGCTTCACTGAACAAATCAACAATTCCTAGAATTGCTCCATAAAGGTCATCAACTATGGACATTGAATATTATATAATGAATCTCACAGAAAAGCATTTCACGCATGAGTGGTTTCACATCAAGTGTTTTTAGGTAGCATATGATGTTCTTTATAAATACACAATTCCAAGAACAGATGTGGAATTTATATAAATCTATTTTTAAAATGCTATTTTGTTAAAAAACAAATAGAAAAGAGCAGATTAAGATTAAGCAAACCATAAGTAAGTAGAATAAGGCACACTGAGATAAATAGAGTCATGAAGCTACCAACACAAAATATCACGGCGATTTTATTTTTATTCATTCACTCAATAAATATTAACTAACCCATACTGTCTCAAGCAACACTCTCCTTTTTCAGCTACTGAGTTCAATAATTCATTGCAATGACTCCATAGCACTCACAAACAATATTCTTGATGAAAAAGTTTATGAAAGAAGGCAACAGGTCACAATGCTCAGGTTATGATTGTTCAGTTAGAGTAATTTACCGAGTTCTTTCAGGCCTGCTAATAAATGCCCAAAGGATGTGCCACTGTGCTGTCAACCTCAGCCAGAAGGCATTTGGCTTAAGCTGTGCCGGCCAGTGAGCCAGCCCCTGAATAAAGTGTCCAGAGGTACCCCATTCCAGGAAGCCTCAGCCTGGCAACAACCCAACTCCTCCAAAGAAGGGGCCAGAGGCACCCCACTCCAGGGGCCAGTTTCTTTCCCCCAAAGCACTGAGTATGACTGGTCCATTATTCTATCTCGGGGTCTGGCCCTTGCTTCGGTGATAGCTCCTCTGATGCCACAACTGTCTTCTGGATCAAGGAGGTTCTCGCTGAGCAGGGACCTGAGGCATAGAGGGAATGGCTTTGATTCTTTGCTCTTGCTGGTAGTGAAATCTCCCCTCTTAGGACTCCGACGGTTCATTTTATACCCAGTCGGATGACAATCCAGTAAGTCCTGTTAGAATCAATCCCAAGGGAATCTCATCAGTGTTTTTTCTCAATGGAGCCTTTCATAAGGAGCCCTGGTAATGTCATAATGAAGTATTGGGCTGCTAACCAACTGGTGAACACTTCGGAACCACCAGCATCTCCTTGGGAAATAGATGAGGCCTTCTCCTGCAGCCCTCCCTAGTGGCACTGCAGTTTTAAGTGGAGCTGTAAACCACACAGCGCACAATTTGAAACCCCCAGCTGCTCCCTGGGACAAACAGGGGGCTTTTCCCTCTCCTTCACAGTGTCGGTTCTAGTCTTCCTTATAAGTCACTATGAGGTGATATTAACTGGTTTGGTTGGTTGGGGTTTGACTAGAAAAGTCACATTAAATAATTCATAATTAAATAAATAGCCATTTACGCAGTACTAAATATATACACTCGCATATATAGACTACACATTTGCACTTTCAACACATTTTCAAGATATTTTATATGTATTTTATGGTATTTTTTGATCCTAACCACACCCCGGTGATGTAGGTCTTATGTATCAGTATTCTATTGCTCTCTGCTCCAAAACTTGGTGGCTTAAAGCAACCATTTATTTAGCTCACGATTCTCTGTGGGTAGGCAATTTAAGCCGGGTGGTTTTTATGAAAACTTCTGGGCTTACTCATGACTTTGTGGTCAGCTTCTGGGTTAGCTGGGGGCTGGCTGGTCTAGAATGGCCTTGGCTGGGTTGGGTTTCTGGGTGTGGTAACTCATCATTAACATTCCAAGGGAAGCTGGTTCACAGAGCAGTCAGGCCCATTTCTAAGAGAAGGATTGGAAACGCACTGCGGCTTGAAGCCTGCTTTGGGATCTGAAATACAGCCATTTCTGCTGTATGTCTTTGCAGCCCAAATGGGTCACAAGGTACAAGCGATAAAACCATCCCAGAACAAAGGGAAAGAAAAATAGATAAGGAACTCTGATAGTATTGTGATGAGTTCAGCAGTTCAAAGTCACCAATAGCTCCACAGAGTGATTGTACTCTGCCCCCTAGCTTTATCGGGAGTCAGAATTTCCTGTTGGTCAGGGATTCATTTAACTTGGCTTGGTCTGGTTGACTGTGACCATTTGTGCATGTTACCTTCCACTGTAGTAGTATTATTTCCACTTGACAGATGAGGAAACTGAGACTTAGACTGAGAAATGATAAAGGACAAGATCTAGGCCTTATGTTTAACACTCCCTATCTCTAGGACTGGGCTTCTGCTCGGCTACCTCTTCATAGTCGGTGGCCATTGTTATTCAAGCCACACTTTATTCTTGTGAATGCTTATGAGCTACCTGTTTCCTGTTTGTTTAATGACTATAATACCAACCCTGACTTTTTAGGGTTTTTTTTTTTTTTTAATTTTATTGGGGGCTCTTACAGCTACTACAACATTCAGTACATCATTTGTATCAAGCACATTGCACACATATTTCCACATACATTTCCCAATATTTACCACTTGAGCCCTTGATACAAACTCCTTTAAAAAAAAAAACCCTCCCCTTTCCCTTCCCCCCCTTTCTAAAAAAAATTAATCATTTTATTGGGGGGCCCCTACAACTCCCATAGGATGTTTTCAAGACATATATGTGGTAGCAAATTCATGGTCTTATCTTTTAACTAGGACATTAAATCAGCAAAAAGCATGGTGAAGGGCTTTATGGGGTGAAAAACAAAACAAAACAACACAACCAAACCCCACTGCCATCAATTCCGACTCAATTCTGAATCAAAGCCATTGACGTCAGCGCACCCTATATAGCTTTGCTGAGGCTGCAATTCCTTAGAGACGGTTGTCTTCTTTTTATCCCCAGGAGCAGCCAGTGGATTTGAATTGCCATCTTTCACAGTTCACAGCTCACCATACAGCCTTCCCAGGGATGCTTAGGAGTGTCGTCCAGGGCAGTGTGTTTCAACATTAGTTTGGGGAGATGGAAGGATCTGTTTGGTGGTGGGAAAGTTCCATAGATGCATGTATCTATTGATACAATTAAATATTTTATTGTTCTTTCATGGTGGAATGCTCACCTTTTGGGAAGGACTAGGTTCAATTCCTCCATCTATTCTTCTCAGGTAAAATGCCTCCCCATCTGTCAGTGAATATGTGTATGTGGCTCTGAGGCTGAACAGGCTCCATCAGAACGTCAGACTACTTCACTTAGGATAAGTAGAACGATCAGGCCATCTCCCTTTGAAATTGAGCCAATGAAACCGTAAGATCATAGTTAGAAGCACAATGGATTCACAGCAGTCTGTCTGATCTCGTGCATAAAATTGCCATGAGTTAAGGACAGATTCGAAGGCAGCTAAAAATAACCAAAGACGCAAGCTAAACTTGGAATAATTTAAATTGTAAAAGTTTTCTCAGAATATTTTTAACCCATTTCACCCGATGTATTCCTTAAAGTTTGAAGACCCTATTATACAAATAATCATGTGTACTTTTACTGAACATTTACTTATTCACTGATTGATCTTAGATTGAGAACATCACCTTCTTATATATTGTCATTTATAAGAAAAAGTATTAGTAAGAAGTACAATAATTGAGAATGCTAAGAATTTAAAGTAGCATTTTAAAGATCCAGTGGATATTAATAAGAAATATATTGATTAGAATTTTATTTAATTCATTTAAAAAGCAGTCTAAAATTAATTCTGCAAACAAAAAAATTCTTTTATTTGGTCATTTAAAAAGAGGATAGTGATTGAGACATGAGGTATAATAAAGAAAATAATGTGTGAAGTGAAAGAAGCGAAGAGTGAAAGATCATATATAGTGTGATATAATTGCAATGATATGAATTTTTCTATTTAATGGACAGTAGGTAGACTTGGAGTTACTTTTAACTAGTACTTTACTATCTTTTTTTTTTTTTTTTACATCACTGCCCTCTGGTAGTGGGAGTAGGAGGCCCAGTCTTGCTCCTGGAGAACTGCTGCTGGATTTGAACCTCCAACCCAGTGTGTCGCAGTTGCACGCATAACCATTAAGGCACCAGGGCTCAGCCTACTATCTTATTAGTATGCATTCATCTATAAGATTGCTTTAAACTTGGGAGTTTTTATGTGAACTATGCTTGTTCATTAAAGGAGCCCTGGTAGAATAGTGGTTACATGTGCAAGTGCATATACTAAGTGCAAGGTCATCAGTTCGAAACCACTAGTTTCTCTGAGAGAGAAAGACAGGGCTTTGTATTCCTATAGAGGGTTACCCACAGGGGCAGTTCTACTCTATAGGGTTGCTGTAGGGTCACTAGGGTCAAATGAGTTGGCATTCACTCAATCTCATTGAGCTTGTTGTGCGATGCTCATTAAAATGAAAATAAGAAAGGGAAAATCTAATTTGATGGGCATTTGGAACCGACTTCAGTTTTGAGTTAAAGCAAAATACATAAGTTCCCCCAAACCTAATGATATCAAACGTCAAAATGAATTAATATCATGTGTTTCATGTGTAAACCTGTTGATGGTCTTGGTGGACAACACAGCTTTTTAAAATACAGAGTAAAATATACCCAACATTTTTCCCCCAGATTTTCCATATTCATTTAACAAGAATGAACAAGAACACTCTGGAAAGGGAGGACTCCACCTGGAGCACAGGTGAAGCGAAGATGGATAAACCATTAAACTATTCCTCAACAAAGTGACGAGAAACGCAAGAGAAACAGGGAGATTTCTGTGAAATTCATTAGCAATAAGTTAATCTACAAATATTACAGGACCAGTAACCCCAGATGGTTAGCTTGGCTCCACATCTTTCCCAGGGTAAAGCCTTTCCAAGGTTTGCTGAATGATGTCAATGCAAACTTTCCCCAAACTTCCTGGAAATTTTACAAGCAATTCACTGGAGATACAAAAATATCTGGGGCCTTAGCCAACAACATTCCTCTATGAGTACTGGCTCTCGGTTTGCCTTTTATTTTTCTTAATTGGGGTTATACATTTTAAAAATGAACAAGTAAGGAGACTAGTAAAATTTAAAACTTTAATAAGTAACAACTAGGACAATTATCATTTTTAACCCTAAGGTGAACTAGTTGCTTTTCGGTTGTTTGCTTCTTCTCATGTAAACAGCTGGATTTTCCAACAGCGGTGTCTTTTCCATTGGCTCTAAAATGCAAACATCCACATTGCCAGTCTGGCCTTCCCACTATGGCAACCCCATAAGCATACCACAATTGCCCCTATCGGGCTTTATTGGCTATGAATGTTTTATAAAAGCAGACTGCCATATCTTTCTCTTGCAATGGTCGGTTCAAATGGTTAACCTTCCATTTTACAGTTGAGTGCTTAACCTCTGGGCCACCAGGGCTCCACCAAGTTGCTTTGAAACCAAACGTGGTGCCCTCGCGTCAACCCCAACTCAGCTTTAAGGCCTAATACCTTCAATACCTTCCCAGGTTAAATCTTAGCAGAGCTTATTAAACAAATACTTGAATCTAATGGGCTGAAGTGAGCAAAGTTTAATTAGCATCCTTTAAAATCAAGAAATCAGGTTGTTTAAAATCAGGTTGTTTCCTGATCTGGGAGGAGAAAAAGACAAAAGGAAATGAAATCACATCTCATTTTTCAGCAAAATTCAATTCTCTCTTTAAAATCAGCATTTTATTCAGTGGTTTTGCTTTGTTATGTCCTCCAATTCCATTATCTGGACAGGGCTCAGTGTGAATAGCAAATACGAGATCCAGTAGGCATTTGACACATCTAAAATAGAATCTTATTCTGAGTTATTAGACATTGTCTGATGAGGCCCGCTTCTTCTCAAGGGCTTCGGAAGCACAGCTCCCAGGAGCTGCCTTTTGGGGAAAAGATGGCTCAGGGAAAAAATGCAGATCTTTCTTGACAAGTTATTCTAGGTTGGGTGTCCCTGAAAATATATGAGGGTGGTGGCCCTTTAAGCACAAGGAAAGGGCAGGTCCTGCTGTTATCCTTGACCCTCTGACAAAATAGTCAGACACTGTTTGTAAAAGAGCGAAGTAATTAAAAGTATCCCAGGGTTATGGTGAAATAGGGCAAGTAAAATACGCTCCTGGATACCAGCTCGCTTTCAGGACCAGCCCTTTTGTATTCGCTCTCTATTTTGTTTTCTTCCTTTTTTTCCCATTTTTTATGGCACAGTTTCCCTCTCCTGCATTGTTCATCTGTGCCTGACA
This sequence comes from Nesogale talazaci, assembly GCA_004026705.1. Lineage (NCBI taxonomy): Eukaryota > Metazoa > Chordata > Mammalia > Afrosoricida > Tenrecidae > Nesogale > Nesogale talazaci. Next base: position 241,266 of record PVJH01000401.1, on the reverse strand, counting down.
GTTGGTAAAATAAGTACTGCTAGGAAGGCTTATCTCACTGGGGGTCTATTTGGGGCTTTGCTCCCGAGGCTAAAGTTACCCCCAAGCTTCAGACCTATATGAACACACATATTCCTCTTAATTTCTGATGAATTATTAAGCGCTAGACATAATCTAGGCAGGTAAAGAGATCGATTCATTCTGGCCGTGAGACTCTTCATTTTCATTTCATGAGGATACTTCCTTATGATGAGGATTCTTAAAGAGAGGGAGACCTAATGACCTTTGGGTGGACCAGGCATCCCTGTTCACCTGAACAGTCCCAGTTTTACCCTGTTGTCCTGGCTTACTTTTTAAGAGCACCCACTTCACTCTCAACAATATGCTGCAGTGACAGATCCTGGGGTCATGCTGACTGCATTTCACTTTGGACCATTGATGAGCTATTCCATAAACAGAATTAGCTGGCAGATTAAAAATAGATTTATTTGTTTTTTTTCATGTGAGTGTCAGTTTACAACATAAATTCCAGGTCAACAGTTCTCACACATGTGCTCTGGGACAATGTTTGCCGTCTCTACAATGTAACAGCGCTCCTCATGTCCCGCTGGTGTTCACCGTGACCTTGCCTCCTTTGTGCCCATGCGCTCCTGCTTTCTGGGCTTTCTCCCTGGGCAACGAGGCCCCTTGGACATCATCTGGTGGATAGTCCTAAATTGTGCAGATTTTCCTGGTGTTGTAGTTCACCCATAAGACTACCTATTTGTATCTGAGTGATCAGCCATGAAGGGCAATTTCATTTCCTGGTCTGCAGTGTGACTAAGGGTCCTGATCTCTTGGGTTCCACCAGCTTCTTTCAGACTAGGAAACCTAGTCACTTTATGATTTGGATTTTTGGTCCATGTGTTTCTCCCACCGCACCTAGAACCCTCTATTATGATCCCATTCAAGAATGTCAGAAGTAGTCACTGGACACTATCTACCTCTTACAGTCTCAGAGGTATGGAGGCTGATGTTCATTCACATGAGCACCCACCCTTTGGGCTAATTTGCTTTCTGTATGTCTTTGATTTTATTCCATATTCTCTGCTCCTGGTGAACAGACACCAATATTTACACTTGAGATGATCACTTGCAAGCTTTTACGATCCTAGTCTGCTCATCCAAGTAAGATTATGCCACTGACATTGATTTTCTGAAACTTAAGTCTTAAGCCTCCAGTCCAGGTGACCCTTAAGATATTTGGTGATGGCTAAGAACTTTATAAAACTTTGCTCTCTCTTTGCTCTATTGTATATTCACAGTTCATACAAGTACTAAATTAAAAATATTATCTGTCAAGCCTATATATGGCTGTCATTTTGGTTCCTTTTGCCTTTGCATAGTTGCTTATATTGCCCCTGCTTGGCTATGTGTCCACTTATAGACTGGTGCTTATTTTCAATGATAATGCAGGATTATGTATGTAATAGTATTCACTTTTGTTGTGTGCAACATTTACGCACTTCTCTGACTTCCTTTCCTTTAGTGATGTTTTTGGGATCACACCCCTATTGTATATTACCTTTCCCTTCACACAATTAAATGAATGTCCAGTATCTACTTAGTGATTTTCTTTCACTTCCCCTATTTCTTGTAACTATCAAATACCTGCATTTTTCTTACACATAATTATCCTTGATTGCCTTTCCCTTTCCAACATAGTGGCCTTATTCAGGGTTTCCAAAGTTTGTATGAAAAGTTTTTTAGTTTTTATTGTCATTTTCCATGAAAATGCTGAAACCACCTTTATTTGTCCTTTTGTCCTTGTCTTATCTAATTCAGAATAATTCCCTTCAGACTCATCATATTCTTTAACACATCCCAGTACTACTTTGGGTTTTACACCAAAATTTTATTTATCAATTTGTCCATTGATGGGCTCTGGGGTTGTTTCCATTTCCTTGTTATGTTAAATAATACTACAATTAACATAGGTACATATATATCTGTTCCTACCTAGGTTCGTATTTCTTTCAGGTATGTATCTGAGAGAGGAATTTCTGGATTAAATGATATTTAATTCCTAACTTTTCAAGGCACCATAATAATGTTCCATACCGGATGTACCCTTGTGCAGCCCCACCAGCCATATATGAAAGTTCTATAATATCAGTGGCTTCCCAGCAGTTGCTATTTTAGGTTTTATTGAACTGTGTCATTTCTGGGGTGTGGTGACATCTCACTGCTATTTTGATTTGTACCTCTGTAATATCCAATGATAATGAGATTTTCTTCATATGTTTATTGGATCCATCAATGTCTCTCTAGGCCAGTATCTATTCATGCTCCTCTGGGGGCAGCATCACTACCCACTGGTGGTCGTGGGAGCTACTCAGCCTTGCTCCTGGAGAGCTGCTGCTGAGTTTGAACCACCAAGCCCCTGGGCTGCAGTTCTGTGCACAACCACTATGCCACTGGGGCTCAGCCCTAATTTTTTTTATATTAAATCTCTCTTATTAGAAATGCTCTTGCCAGATATCCACCCATTCCTCTGTTGTTGACATTTGTAGATTCTCAGTGAGCTCTAATTCTGTTAAGAAGCTTCACAAAATCCTTCTTTGGATTATAACACTAACTTCTATTATTAAAGTATCATTTGTACTCTCTGACCTTGGAATGCAAATCATTTGGTACTGTTCAAATACTCTCCATTTATCTTATGTGGTACTATAAAGCAGAAGAATGCATGGACTTTGTATAAGTTGTTGTATTTGTATTTAATATTCCACTCAAGGACTGTGTGACATTGGGCAAAGCACTTAACCTCTCTGAGCAAGTTCTTTTTTTGTAATAGGCTTATGATAAAGACTTCCTCCTTTGAATGTTGTATGAATTAGAAACTAGCTGTGATTATTTACTTTTACTTGAAATATCCATCCATCCATCCATCCATCCATCCATCCATCCATCCATCCATCCACTCATCCGTATTTTTATCCATTATTTTTGTATAATGACTTGAAGCACAACTCAAAAGGATTTGTAACAATAGAAATATTATTTTGCTTAAAAGTCCCATATTTAAATTCTTCCGAGTGAATTAATTCATTTTTTCAGAAGACTGTTTCCCTTCATATCTACAACTTGGAAGCAGAACATCTGAGTTTCAGCCAATGATGTCACATCAGCTTCTTTTTTGGACTTGAGAGAGTCATTCTTCCTTTTAGAGTTTTATACTTGCATATAAACTGAGGTGTTGGCATCCTAATAGTTTACATTCCTGCTAGCCTTTACCCTTCTGTTTGATTCAGCTAACTCAAGAACGCCACTGCGCTACGTTCACATAGGCACCTGTCTTCTTTCCTTGTCCATTTCTGATTGAAGCTGATTTTAATATAGCAATGAATGGTTAAGAACATTAGAATAAGGGCAGAAAACTGGGGTTTTAGTACTGACTCATTACTTAATATCTCTGTGACTATAATTTGTGGAAGGAAAGCTCTTTATAGACTATAAGAACTACACAAATCTCCATGATTGTTTAAGTGCATCAAGCCAACTGTGGGAATAAAACAAACACACAAACAAATCCATCTTCCTTTTAAAATCCAGAGACCTTTCTAGAGGTTAATTTGCATAAGTTCAGTGATAGTAGAAAATTCATGCCTGTACCTGGAACTTGGTTTATACAAGTGCTTTTTGTTCCTTCTGGGGAGGAGTCTATATACTCATACAACAGCAACAACATCCCCCAAAAGTGGAGTTTATGTCTGAGCCCTAGTCTCAATATGCTTTTTCTGTCCTATATTATTTGTAGCTATCAAGTATTTTGAAAAAAAAAATTCCTGGAAAAAAGAGATGATCTTTTCATTCCATTTACCACCATCTTTTTGAGGTTCTCTGAGAGTATAATACCTAGTATTGTCTATTGTTGATAATGCTATTGGGTTGGTTCTGACTCAAAGGGATCCTATTTACAGCAGGGCAAAATCCAGACCTACGTCATCCGCACAATTATTTTTATGGCTGAACTCATTGTAGTCACAGAATGAATCGATCTGCTTGAAGGTTTTCTTCTTTTTTGCTGCCTTTCCACTCTATCCAAGTGGTGTTCTTTCCCAGGGACCGGTGTCTCCTGATAACATGTCCACAGGATATGAGACCAAGGCTTGTCATTCTCACATCCAAGGAGTAATCTGGCTGTATGTCTTCCAAGGCCGATTTGTTGATCCTTTTGTACTTTCCACTGTACTTTCAATAATCTTCAGTGTCCGAATCCAAATGTATTTGGATGTGTTCTGTTCATTCTTCTTTGATCTTCCTTATCCAATGTACAACTTTCATATGTACACAGAGATTGCAAATAGCATAGCTTGGGTGCACCTTAATCTTCGAAATGCCACCCTTGTTCTTCAATATTGTAAAGAGGTCTTGGGCAGCAGAGTTATCCCAAGCATTTTGTCCTTTGATTTTCTGACTACCACTTCCATTATCATCGATTTGGATCCTAGGAAGATAAAATTCTTGACAGCTTCAATCTTTTCTCCATTTTTCAGGATGCTATGCATTGACATAGTTGTGAGGAGTTTGGTTTTCTTTATAGGGACTTGTAATCCATATTGAAGACTGTAATCTTTGACATCTACCACTTGACCGTCAATTTGCCTTACTGTGGTTGCGTGTGTGTTTCTGTAATGCTGGGAGCTATGTCACTGGCATTTTAGAACCAGTAGGGTCACCCAAGGGTAAATACATTTTTCAGCAGAACTTCCAGAGTAAGAAGAGACTATGAAGATGGAATAGGCTGCATATTTCTCAGAAATTAACTACTGAAAAACTCATGAATAACAGCAGAGCATTGGCATGATTAGGCCTTGAATTTGAGCCCCTTAAAGTTTAGGACTAGACCCTGGATACTTTTGCATGGCTTCTATAAAATTACTCATTTTCCAGGGAATATTATGGCTTGATTAGATAGTCCATAAATCTCTATGCCAGAGCTCCTGTGGTAATTGCAAGGTGTGTCTTTTTCCAGAAAAACAGGAGTGAAAAAAGGCAGCACTGCTCTACCACAGATCCTCACAAGGCCATTCCTTCTGGATATTAAGCTGTTTCTCACAAGAGCTTTTCAAATCACTGCTCTCAGGGGATATGCATTCAGAGATGTTCAGGTGGACCTGGATGCGTCTTGTTCAGTGATGTGCTCTAACTCAAGTGACTTTATCTCCCTGAACCTCATTTTTCTTATGGATACAGCGTGTGTGTGTGTGTGTGTGTGTGTGTGTGTGTGTGTGTGTGTGTGTAGGTATGTTTGGGTTGATGGTCGCAGTACAGATGGGATATAAGAATAAATAGGGCTGACTACATTCTAGATTCTGGGATAGAACCACTCTACAGAAGCAGTTAAGGCTCAGATAGAATTGAACTGTGTAGAACCACAACTTCAGAAAGCAGGGGACAGAATAAAATGTCACTTGCAAACCTGTGCTTGGGGAGCCGTTTAGTGCTATCAGCAAGTTTCAGGACGTAAGAGCAGCCGATGACCAGAGATCTTTGCTGGGACTTGCATCTACTGCTCGTGGGAGATTCCCTGGGGAGAACGACACCAAAGTGGAGTGCTATCTGGATGGATCCCAGAGTGGCAGATTTCCAAGGAGTCTTTCATACTTAAAAGTGTCTAATTTCTTGTCTCTACGATCTCTTGTCTTTTTAGAGAATGCTCAGGTTTTTCTTCATGTCTCACCCTCCTTTTGCGGTGTGATTTGGAATCTTTGATATGGTTTAAATAGAATGATATTTTTATATATGCATTTTTTCCCTATTCCGAGGGGGAGAGTCTTGAAAAAATCAACCTTGTTAAAGAATTAAACCATATATATTTATTCAAGAAGCTCTCTGTGGGGGTCAACAACTAGCAGTCAGTTCTCAGCTGTCACAGTCTTTGTTATTATGTAAGCATTTTGCTTTTGATCTTCTTCTCCTGCGTGCCGGTCTTTTCCCCCTTCTTTTTCTTCTTCTTCTTTTTCTCCTCATTAGCTACTTGAGCTTAGGATGGGAAAGAAATGAGATGAAAATTTAAATCTGTCAAATTGAAATCTGATTAACAACCATGTGGAAGATACAATGGGCAGAAGGGAGGGAATTAATTCTATATTTGGAAAGAAGAGTGGTTGTGCGCAGAGAGTTTGTCTTAACTCACTTTTCACTCCCTGATATTAGTGACTGATGGGGACACCATCTGCAATATCTGCTCTGGGTTAGACTTACTTTCCAAAATAGCGGCTCAGAGAAGGATAGATACCAGAGGTATAAAAGACCTTTCCCTACCAGTGAAGTTTCTCTATTATAGAAAAGGAAACTACAAACCAGAGATATAAGAGATTTAGGATTAGAGATTAGAATGATGGTGACTCATTAAATGCTACTAAGACTGAATTGAAGAGGAAGCTTTCTGTTCCCCCTCAGAAATTCAATGGGGCAGTTCTACTCAGTCCTATAGTGTGAGATACTGAGAGTGGGAATCCATTTGACTCTGGGCAATAAGACTGGAATTGAATCTTAACCCTATTTGTCTGATTCTAAAATTCTCCCTATCATGCTACCTGGACTTGGTAACTGTCCAAATGCTTGTGACAACCAGACACCAATTGGGGGCTCAGAGTTATAAACCATTTAAAGCAAACTTGTTGCTGTTTCATAAACTATAATTTTCTTAGAAACAGGGGTGATATACTTATTCTCAATATTTCTAAGATCAACCAACTCTAATATACTACATATATAACATGAATTTCATTATAGACGCTTAAAATTACATGATGACATGCTGTCTTTTTCAGTTAAATAATTAAAATTCATATCAAGATCTCAGATTTAGCATAGCATCTACTATCACAGACAAATTAAGTTATGGATCCATTTGATTTTCCTTTGGAGAGGAGATGATGTGGCTCTTAGGTTTCAGGCAGGCTGTTTCCATTGTCCCTCTTAATTTATTGGAGGGCACCCAGGTTGCCTCAAACTGTGCTACCTATGAACAGAGGAGATCAATATCCATCACTAGCAATACCTATTTTGATTTAAAACCTTTTTATGTCCATACCGAAGAGCAGTTCCTGAGTACATAACTTCCCATGACCCTGACAACAGTCGTGTCTCCATGGTAACATTGTGGCTTTCACAGTTGTAACTTTCACAGTGACCTCAAAGCCACCCTCGCAGGCAGAATGGCTGGCTCCGAGACTTTGGGGGCTGCCCCCGTTCCTGGGAGCAGACAGCCTGCAGTCGTGGGTTTGAACTGCTGCTCTCTCAGATGGCTACCCAACACTTGACCCATGCCACCGCCAAGGTTCCTTGTAGTGAAGTCATAAATGTCGTGATTCCAGGCCATTTTGACTTGCACCGTATAAGATACATGTACTCTAACGGACATATTCTCTGAAGACAAACCCCACCGGACTTCAAGCGTCTATAGACTGAACTAGAATTGCTTTGGTTTCCCACTCTGTAAAAAGGAGAAAGTCCTTCCACTTATTCTAAGACAAAAATACAGGGCCGTTTGAGGGATAAAATAAAATGAATATATTAAGTTGTCGAGACATCTCACCTAGCAGAAAACACAAGCTGAATGTGTGTTTCAGGAATAAACATACCTTGGTGCCCAAATAAATGTTATTTCCTTCTTCAAATTCTTAAAAAGTAAATCAAACCAAACAACCAATCAACACATGAGCAGCAGCAACGACAAAATACCTCATTACCACCCCTGATGGGATTCCCCCACAGCAACCCTCCGGCTGAGGAGAAATGGACTTGGATTCCTATGACTGTAACTTTTCACCAGGCCAGACTGGTCCGCTTCCCCTGATTTCACTGAGCAGAGGGGGAGGGGGCAGAGGCAGGCGTGGGGATCGAACAGCTGATCTTGAGGTGAGCAGTACACCCCTGAACATAAAATGCCACCGGGGGCTCCTTTTTAAGAGCCTAGTGCAGAGAGCCCTTTGTCCAGGGCAAATCCTTCCAGAGGAGGAACAGTCCTCTCCTCTTTCTCTTCTCCCCACTGCCCCTTTTTCCTCCTCTCTCCTGGAACAGGAATGATTTTTTCAGGTCTCTGGTGTCAGGAGAGCCAACACAGGTTCCCTGCCCCTTTAACAGCCTGGGATGATTTGAGTGCTCTCTCTAGAAGCTGGGTGGGTGGGTGGGGGGGAACATGCCAGGCTCCTGGGAGTCTGGCTGTGCTGTCGCATGCTTGAGGGAAAGGAGACGGCTTTTACATCTGCTTCTGGATGTGGTGAGATGTGGCTGAAGAGGTGCATCTCCGCTGGAAGACACTGGGATCTGGCTCTCAGTCAGAAAAGCTCTTCCTCGCAGGCCTCTTCTCCCCTCAGAGACCCCTGGTTGTGAAGCAGCAGCAACTATATTGACCATCTCAGCACCCCAATTCCCCTGGCCCCAAATCAAACCCAACCCAAACGGTGTGGTTTTTATAAGGGATTGTCTGGAATTTTACTCAAAGGTCGTTACAGTGCTTGCAAGTTGAACCTGTCTTTCTTGAAGAAGAGCTTACACATGGCAGAAGGTAAAAGACACAACGAAATGAAAAAACGAAGCCGCTTGGATCTGCAAAAGGTCTCTTTGTGGCAGGAAGAGCTGGAGGTCCCCTGCCACCAGGAGATGGGTAGATGCTCACTCCCCACATCAAGCAAAGGAAAGTCCTGATGATCTGTGTTCTTAAAGACCACAGGCAAGAAAACCTTCTACGGACGTTTGATTCTGAGGAGGCAGTCTATACTCTCTGGGATCCTCAGTTTGGGGGAAGGAGGCTGAAGAGCCCGGTGAGCGCTGACGGACCAGAGGCAGGCCATTGGAAGAGGCATGTTCAGCTGCTGCTGACAGTATGTCCTGCTGCATAAATCCCAGCCCATGCAGTAGGGCGCCCCCTCAACAGGGGAACGACGATGAGAATTGTTCGTGAAAAGCTAGGGCCGTGGGGAGTTTGGCCTTCTGCGGGATTGCTTCATTGATTCTGACGGTTCCAACTTTTCCTGTGCGCTGCGGTTGGATGACAGCCTTCGCTCCAAGCCAAGCTAGCTTCTAACAGCTGGAATAAGAGACCCGCGCCGCCGTCCCACCTCTGCTCCATGTCTCACAGGAGACCCTCTGAAAGGGGGAGCTTACAATTATTAAATGTTTGCTGAGTAAAAAGCTGTTACTTTTCCAGACGGAACTGCCAAAGACCTTAAGGAAATGAAAGAACGAAAAAAAAAGAAAACGCGAGTGGCTACGACTAGGAACAGGCCTCCCTCTAATTTGGTGCCTGTAGGGTGATTACGCCGAAGCTGTCGGATATGCCCAATTATTATTTATTTACTTTGGCACACAGGGTTAGAATGCAGCGGAGGAAAGCGAGAATATGGTGACAGGATAAGGGTAATGAGGGGAAGCAAATCCATTGTATGAGAGCTGGGTTCTAAAAATCTTAGAGTTTGTTTCCCCAGAGGAGAGAAACAGGAATATTACCTCATTGCAAAACAGTCATTAAAACATAATGGAGTGCTCCACAGATGACAGGAGTGCCCCGCTAACAATGTCCAACCTCATTTCAGTGAAAGTTAAAATCAAAATCAATATCTTGGTGCAAAGCATTAACCTTAATTACTGAACAGTACCAACAAGGTTTTCTAGGAGGATTTAGAACGGACTTTGCTTTACAAAAAAGAGAAGAAGAAAGCGCTTGCCTGTACTCTTCACAGAGCATGAGCTTGCTCATGTGTAGTGGGAAAGGGGTCTTGCTAAACATAAAGATCTTCTCCCAGACTTATGGGGATGAGATGAAATCTATTGAGCAGAGGAGATCCGATCCCCTGGATGTATTTTCTGTTGTTCCAAATCTCAGCTTATTGCACCTTGCATTCAGCTTGAACAACCTGGAAGCAGCATTATTCCAACCCTTTGTCACCCCTACTTGCATATCACAACTTTTTCAGCTATATATGAAAGAATTAAAGATTTAAAATGGAAGGGTTTGTGGGTGTGTGTGTGTACCTGTGCGTGTTAAATTTTGGTAAATACTGATGGAGTAAAATAATGAGCAGAGTTAGCTTTCCTGGATACTGTTGTGGGATGGGGATGGATTGAGAAAGCAATTGTTCATGGATCAGCCAAAGATGATTAACTAATTTGAGGCCACTCTGTATTTATTTTCTATGATCCCACTTGGTATTTCCTGACAAAACAGATCAGCTCTTTTAGTCAGTCATGTAATCCTTTAACAAATATTTATCAAATGCCTCTAAAGTGTCCGGGTCTGTGGAAGACGAAAACAGTCTTTGCCAGCCAGAAACCTGTCATCAGTTGGGAAGGGAGAGAATTATCATTCTGAGCATGTCCCCTGAATGCAGCGTGTGCAGGACACTGTTGAGGAAGCCAAGGAGGCCTCTACCTCAGCACCAGGAAGACTAGAGGCTGAGGCAAGGGGGTAGGGGGATCTCAATGTCGGCTGGGGGAACAGAATGTAGAAAGGATGTTCTAGCATCTTAACTCCTTACTGGATTATTGATCTATTTCATGCAGGAAACTGCCATATTAAGACCTCTGACACTGAAGAATGAAGTAAGAGGCTTCTCATTTCCTGACCTCAAAACTTACTACCCAGGTCCAAGAGATGCCAAAGGGATCAATTATCAGTTTTCCAGAACTAATAATCATAACATTATATGCTCACTTTCCTGATATGATCGCTGCTGACAAATATGTGCATAAGCAAATGTGGCGAAGAAAGCTAATGGTGCTCAGCTATCAAAAGACGTGGCATCTGGAGTCTTAAAGGCTTGAAGATAAACAAGTGGCCATCTTGCTAAGAAGCAAACCCACATGGAAAAAGCATACCCCATACCAGCCTGAGTGACCACGAGGTGTCAATGGGATCCGGTAATAATCATCAAAGACCTAAAAATTATATTATAAATGAGGGGGAGTTCAGATTGGGGACCCAAAGCCCATGAATAAGTGAAACAACATCCTCTTACAGAGGGGTTGCAGCGAGGAGATGAGCCAGTCTAGGTACAGTGTAGTAGTAATGAAATGTGCAACTTTCCCCTAATTTTCAAACGCTTCCTCGCACCGACTATCACGATCCCAATTCTACCAGACAGATTCAGCTAGACCAGGGGATGTGCACTGGAGTCAGAAACATGAGGACTTTAGGATAGAGGATCCCTTGGGACTAGTAGGGGGAGTGGTGATACTGGGAGGGTGGAGGGATGGTGGAGTAGAAAGGGGGAACTAATTTAAGGGATCTACCTGTGACCTCCTCTCTGGGGTGTGGACAACAGGGGGTGGGTGGGTGACGTGACACAATGGCCAGTGTACAATATAATGAGGTAAAAACAACATAAATTATTAGGGGTTCATGGGGGAGGAAGAGGGGGAAGGAGAATTATGGGGAGCTGGAATTAAAAAAAACTAGAGGAAAGGGGGAAAGAGGAGCTTATGGTTGGGGGCTCAAGTAAAAAATATTTGGAAATGAATGTGGCAACATGTGTACAAGTGTGCTTAATATGAGAACCCAATAAAATCTGTATTTAAAAAAAAAACTTACTACCCACCCCTAGTAGTTAAAACGCCAGAGGACAATGCTAGACCAATGGGACGGACAAGAGAATCCAGAAACAAACTCATCCTATAGACATCAGATCCTTGACAACAGGTCAAAAAGTGTGAAGCAATTATTTCTTTGCATATTCTCCAGCTAGGTCTCTACTTCTTACAGGTGTATTTCCGTCTTTCTAATCTTTTCAAATAATTCAGCACCCCTCAATATATACCACATAAAACTGCAGAGAGTCATCCTCCAGTAACTCAAATCATGTTTTAAAATGTTATTTTAATTATGGGGGAAAGAGGAAACCTGAAATCATAAGATCAGAATATAGAGGAGTTGAGGCAAATATTTCCAATAACTGCAAGTAGGGAAGCTTTTCTACCCTTAAAGAATTAGCAGATACTTTGTCATGATTATATATATATATATATATAATATGATATGATATATAATATATATTCACCTTTCCTAGCCTTTTTCTCACTAATGCAATTTTCAAATTTCTTAAGTCTTCTCCATAGTAAACTCCATGATAATCCTGTGTCCTTCAAGTAAATGTATCAAAATCACCCCTTTGGAATGAAAACAAACAAACAAACAAGAAGTTATCATAATTTGTTGTGCTGATCTGCCTTGACTTTGAATGACCACTATTTTCATTTCAAAATTGTTTTGAAGGCATCTTAAGGAGATGAAGACAAATGTATTACTAAGAGAACAGATACTTGTGCAAATATCTTTTGATTGAAATAAACCAGTCTATGTATGAACTTCTAAATTGTAGTTTTTTTATTTACCCTGATATATTTGAGGAGCAATATCTGTCTTCACATGCAATGTACCCATAAAAAAAGTAGAATATCCTCAAATAAAAAAATTAAAATCCCACAAATGATAAAAAATAATCAAGAAGTAAAATGCCCAATTGTTGAATTCAGTTCTGTTTCATTCTGTACTCTTATTTCCTCTGACACGCAGACAATCTATAAAAACAGAAGTCTTACCATTTCATTTACTATATTTTGTTAGGTGGTTTTAAAAAGAATTATATATTATTAATTTGATTTAATTAAAAGAAAAATACTCATAATTGTTATATATATCTACATATTTATGGTAAGAAGTCCCTTCATATTCCTATCACCTTTTTCTTAAAACACTTTAAATAACTCAATTATTGCCAACCATTCATTTTCTTAGAGTTGATATTAGACCTATGACATGTCCAATGCTCTGTGACTTTCTCTTTTGTGATGTTCTAGCCATATTTTATTTGGTAAATCTATCTCATTTAATGATGTCATCAATTTCCACTCAGTAGCTTAATAAAATTTAATAATTAATTAATCTCCAAAAGTCCTGAATCGTTCATCATTACAATGTTTAATGAAAAAAGGGGTCTATAAAATAAATAACAAAGGAACACTTTACATGCAGCTTAAATAGCCTGTGGCATATATTATGAATCAAATATCTCAGTTGAATTATTTTCACGAATAGTTTAAAATTCAGAAGCACCTGGCTACATGCCGGTCTGTGCAAAGCATGGTTGGCAGTTCAAAACCATTAGCATCTCTGCGGAAGAAAGACTGTGCTTTCCCCTTGTATAGAGAGCTACTGTCCAGGTATCCACAATGGGCTGATAAGGGTCAGGATTGAATAGAGGGCAATGCCAGTCTCTATGTGCTGCTCTTATAAAGGAATTAGAGTGAAATAATTACCTTTAGTTTAAAAAAAACTAGGTGCAATAAACAATATGTGGAACGTATGCAACATTAACGAATAAAGATGAATCCAGGATTCATTTTCCAAATGGTAAGCCCAGTGAAATAAGCCCACCACAAAAGGACGATTATTTTACACTGCCACTAGTATAAAATGCCAAAGAAAGGTATACACAAAGAAACAATTCTATCTGTTACCAGGATGGGAAGAGAGGCAAAAATCACTAATGAAATGAGAGATACATATTAGCTTGGGTGAAGGTGAAGGAAAGTTATACAATTTTGGTGATCAACACAGTATCTCTAAGGAAAAGAAAGATGTGGAGAGGTATATAAAAGCTATAGGCAAAAAAGGTCTAAAGAATAACATACCCAATCTTGCATTATCAGGAATGATTGATTAGTTAATTAATTAACATCAATTTACAGGTGGATATGCAGGGTGACAGGCATGATGAACAAGTAGGCCAAACAGACAACATCATGACCATTTAGAGGTTGGGCAGAAGATATTATAAAGCACATTGTATCAATTTTGTACCAAATGACTATTCACTACATGCAACTGATAGCAAAAGAACAAAAAGATAGGAATTAGGACTTTTGTCAGGAATTAAAACATCATAGGGGAGACAGTGAAACATTACCACAAAAACTTAAAAGGGAAACAATCAATCTAAAACAGAAAAAAGGCACACACTGTGGAAGCTGACTGATCAATAAGCAATAAAAAGTTCAAAGTTCTTTGACACTCTTTTTTGTTTTATTATCATTCAGTCACAGTGGTCCATATGGTTAGTTAACTTACAATGTTATAGAAATATTGATCCTATATCCCATAGAAATCTACTTTAAGTATTTTAACAGTGGAGTGAGGGAATGTAATGTGTCAAGTCCAAACATTTGCTGGCCAAAGACATAGATATAGAACCAGCTGCCCTCAAGGACATTCTGACTCTGAACTCTCTTATGTATGTTTGAGTAGAATTGTCCTCCAAGGAGTCTTAAGTGGTTGATGCTATGGAAATTGATTGTAAGGTCTTTTCTGTGTTGTTCTTTTGGGTGGACTTCAACAATAAACCTTCTGGTTACTCACCAAGTGTATTGACTATACCCACCACCCCACTCCAAGGGGTATCTCCAAGGTCTATAGACATTATCTATTCACGCTATTTGTTTAAAGATAAAAATTTCACAGCAAAATATCAGTTTTAAAACACCATATATCCAGCTGTATTGTTAGAATGATTAACATTGTTTAATAATTCTCAGTGGAAAAGCAGCTTTATACATTCCTTTAATTCTCACAGAATGATTCTCTTATTAATAAGGATCCACTGTGCAATATGCATGAAGCAAAGTAACAATTTCACTTGCTCAGATAGACAAAAATTTGATCTAAGTATAAGGGTGACACATCCATTTTGTGGTTTTTAAAAAAGTTACTTATGCTTTCAGCTGATTTAAACTAGAAAACTTACAGGTATAAATCTTTTATTGTTAATCCCCAAAGATACTCAATCTCAACGCAATAATAAATTTGAGCTTCTATTTCCTAAGGCCTTTTAACTGATTTGTACTTACAGTTGCCTCTGCCTGGTTCATTCCTTGGGCACTAGTTTATTTTATTGAATATAACCACAGCCGTATTTGTTCTGCAGGAGCGGTTTGACAGTCTGTGGCCTGTGTCTGTTATTTAGTTGTTAGCACAGTGAGGTACAGTGGCAGCCCTTAGGTGAAAGTTAATAGTGTAGAACAGAGCTTTTGTGTTGGACTTGGTTGAGAAGAAAATGTTAAATAAAATTCAGGGTCTTTCACTCTTTTCTTTACTATTTTCATTTTGCTTGCCAATAGATGAGGTTTGCATGGTCTAGTACTTACGTGGAGTACTATTTGTTTTCCAGAGTAGAGGGTGCTAATCACAGTTTTAACCTCTCCTTCTTTTGGGGTTTGGAGATAAGGTAATACCGGGTCTATCATTTATTGTTCTATGATTATCTACATTTGACTCTGAAAAATGGTTCTTCCTCTTTTGACAGCTTGGTTTTATCACTGATGGGTGAGTTCAGAGTCATCACTACATTCTTCCACTTTCACTTCCTAAAAGTCTTTGGCATCTGTTTACCTTCCTATACTTAAACCACTATCCTGATCCCCAGGAGCTCTTACGGTGTAGTTGGTTAAACATTGAGGTGCTGATCTTGAGATCGGTGGTTCAAATCCACAAGATACTCCACAAGGGAAAAATGATGATATCTGAACTCATAAATACAGTCTTACAAATTCTATCAAGGAGTTTTACAGGGTAGCTATGAAATCAGAATTAATATTATATCATCCCATATTATATAATATAATATAACATTATATTATCCTGATATCATATCAACTTGGGCTATCCATCTCAAAGAAATCAGAATCACTGCAATCAGACACCTCCACACACTGTTCCCCATACTGCACCAGAGGAATATTTGGAGGGTGGGGTGGATGGGTCAGATAATTACCTTTAAATGAAATGCTCAGTTGCTTCCAATAACTTAGGGAATAAAGAGGGGGAAGATATTAGCAAAGTGTGCTGCAAGACTCTCATCCAGTAGGTTGTTATGGAACCTTTTTGTGGCAAATTCCAAAGGAATGGCACCACATTCATTGTCAAAAAGGATATTTCAATATCTAATTTGAAGAACAATAGTGACTACAATAAGATAAACTCTGTATGCCTACAAGGAAGTCCGATTAACAGACCTACTACTGAAACTAATACACCAGCCACTAAAGCTAGTATTAAAGATCTTGAAGAATTATACCAACTTTAGTCTGAAATTGATCAAAAACAAAACCAGAAGACATTAAAATATCAACAATTGGAATGTGATGGATGTTAGCAAAGAGGACAACTCCGTTGCCAATTATAGCTTTCATGATAGAAACAAAAATGGAGATTATATGATACAATTTTTCGAGACCTACTCCATTGCCAATTATAGCTTTCATGATAGAAACAAAAATGGAGATTATATGATACAATTTTTCGAGACCTAATTCAATACCAATTTTTCAAGAATGAATTCTTCATCAAAGACAGTGATATTGAAGATCATAGACAGTGAGTATACTCATGTCTCTTGCCAGATAGAATAGACAACAATCAAATTGATTACATTTGTGGGACAAGATGGTATCATCAACAAAAAATCACTAGGTGCCGTCTGGAACAGACAACCAATTATTCATGAGCAAAGTTCAATTTGAAGCTGAAGACAATGAAAATAAATTCATGTGGGCCAATATATGACTTGAGTATATCCCCTTATACTTTAGAGAATGGCCCACAAACCAATCTGACACACAGGACACTAATGCAAGCTGTTCACCAATTAAGCAAATCATCATTGTGAAAAATAAAATACTAAAGTGGATGTCAGAAAAGATCCTTAAACATATTCTTGGAAGTTGAATAGCTAAAGCAATGGGGAAAAATATGAATAGAACTGAACAAAACATTTCAAAGGATAACCAGAAAAAAGCACAGTGCTATAGTGAAACTGCATTATAATAAAATGTACAAAGACCTAGAGTCTTTGAAGCAGGTGATGATGAAGAGCAAGCAGTATTATTGCAATTCAGTGTAAAGATAATGAAAGACTCACAACTGGCAAATGGACAGCATTATGAGGCCTGGATAAAAGATTGACGTTGTCAATGATTTCTTTTTATTTTGGTCCACAATCAATTCTCATGCAAGCAGCAACCATGAAACCAAATGGTGTCTTGCATTGGGTCTTACTTGCTGTGCTCTACCATTTAAGTTGTTGAAGGGCAAGGGTGTTATACTGCAGAGTGAGGTATATCTGACCCACGGCATATCCTTTTCAGTCCCATCACATAATTGTAAAAGTTAGCTGTTGCATAAGGAAGACCACAAAGGAATTCATGCATTTCCATTACGATATTGAAAAGGAATGTTGACAGTACCTGTGGCTGTCCAAGATGAAACAAATCTGTCTTGAAAGAAGTACACCCAGAATGGTCCTCAGGAACAAGGATTGAAAGACTTGATCTCACATACTCCAGTCTCTGAAAAAGGACAGCGTCCTGGTGAAGGAAAGGATCTGCAAAATAGAAGAAAATATTCATGGAAATGGAGTAAGGCAATACCTACAGCTATGGCTTCCATATAATGGCACTTATAAAGATGGTGTAGGTTCAGGAAGTGCTTCATTCTGCTTCATGTCGGCTACATAGGAATTGGAGCCCACTTGATTTGTAACAACAGAGTAGAGAATCAAGTCAAATTTGATGTAACAGCAACAGAGAGTTGACAATGCTACAACCTTTACAGAAGCTGATCTTTACTGCTTTCACCCATGGAGCTTCTGGTTCGTTTCAAGCAATAACCTTTCAGTTAGCAGCTTAGTGTGCAACCTCGAAGGAAGGCCCCAGGGGATGGGGATATTTATGTGCATGCATGTATATACACACATATGCATACAAAATAATAAAATATTTGGTATATATACACATATGTCTATAAAACAATGAAATACTTGGTATATTTATATCTCTATTTTTCTCTATATCTTTATCTAGATATACATTCAACACCTAGCAACATTTTTCTTCTGATGTAGAAAATTGTAACTATAACCAAACCCAAACAACAAACCCATCAAAACATCAGACAAGATTTTCATGCCCACAGAGCTCATACTGAGCGGTATGTAACCCAGCGGGCACGTCTCCAGATGCATCACAAATGCCAGCTCCTCCATGCACAGGACGGTCTTTTGGGCCTTTATTTTTGCTCTGCCCTTGTTTTTTGACAAGGACTTATCTTTCCTCTTTCACTATACCTTGATTCCATTTCCTTTCATCGGGAAAACCCTCCCTGACTTTCTTCACTAGATATTATTGTCTATGTTTCCAACTATATATTAATGTCATATGTTGTCATTGCCAAGCATACTCCTCCAACACATTTTTACATTTGATTATGATTGTTAATGTGTCATTATGCATATTTCCTGCACTTCAGAATACAAACTATTTTTCGGTCAACTTATATCAGTGCTCATATCTTATTAATAAAACTGGTATAACATTACTAACAATATAAATTTTTACAAGATTATATCTTGGTAATGAACCGTAAGTTTTTTTTTTTGATTTTTCATCTCACTCTTACCTGCTCTACATTCATTTGTGCAAACATTAATTGCTAGTATTTGATATATTTCCCAGAACATTAATACAAAATCTGCTAGAAGAAAATAAGTATATTGTAAAATGACTGTTATTAATAAATATACAAATAACTTTTTCTTACATTTGAATTCATTTTACCCTACCATTCATTCTCCTAAATTAAGAATGGTCTATGTAACTATCAAAAATTTACATTTATGTACCATCCTTGATATTTATTTCAGAGCACTCATCACAATCTGGCACATAACTTATTCTTTTTTTTTTTTTTTTTTAATTAGGCATCACTGCCCTCAGGTGGTGGGAGTAGGAGGCCCAGCCTTTGCTCCTGGGAGCCGGAATCGAACCTCCATCCCAGTGGGCCGCAGTCCCGCGCACAACCACTACGCCACCGGGGCTCAGCCACATTACTTATTCTAATTACTTATTGTTGAATGTCTTTCCAATGCTGAATTCCCAAAAAATAGTATATAGTAGATATTCAATAAATAAATACTTAATACAATAAACTATTATTTTCACTTCGAATCTCATACAATTCATTTAAAAATAGGTGTTTGTTTATTTTGATTATGCAGTACCCAACAGTATGTAAAAAAAATTCTACCAGGGTTTCAGTTCATACATGATTGGGTTTATTCTGAACAAAACGTGCTTAAATATGTCTGTATAATCAACAACATATTTTTCTCAACAACATACTCGTTCTGGTCTTTAGTGTGATTCTGAAAAAGAGATACTTTTGTTAAACGGAAAAAAGTTATTTTGAAATCAGCACTGACATAAATTCTTACATGTTGGTACACCATTTAAATAAAAGATTGAATTGTCTTCATTAAATTGTCTTTGCATATTCATAAAAAATTTACTTTATTTATGTAGGTACTTTTCTGGAACATACTGATTTTTTTATAACATGTGCCTTTTGTTTTACAAATTAAATACTGTAGCTCTAGTAAATATTAGAATCATCTTTCATGTGCTTGTCTTCAAAATTATTTTGATTCTTTAATTATTTTCATTTTTCAATTTATTTTCATGAAATTACTTTTTCTGACTACATAAATGTGAGAATGGTTTTATCAATCACAATAAGAAATTATGTTTCAATTTAAATGATGTCTTAAGAAAAGTAAAACAAAAATGTTTGTGTGTGTATGTGAATATATACCCAGCCAAAAAATTTCTACATGCAGAATTCATTGACATTGGTTACATTTTTGCATCTTTCCCACATTATTCTGCCATCATCACCTGAAGCTCACTGCTACCTAAGCATTCCATCAAAACTTTCTAGTTTTCTTTGTTACTTTTCCGTTTCCTAGATAACTATTAAAAAGATCAGAATGGCCAAAGTATAAATACTTTAGAAATCAAAATAAATTATCTTTTGGCTCAAAGGAGAATTCTGCTGGAATTTTTACTGGAGTGGTGTTACATCTACAGGTCAATTTGGGAAGAACTGATATCAAAGTTGAGTTTTTAAATTCATAAATATGTCTTTTTTTGGACTACTTTTATTTTACACTATTTTATTTTAACATAAGTAATATGTATTTTTATTTATGTATAAATATATGTTGATGATATTATAAGTAGTATGCGATTTAAAAAATTGTTCCACTTATGTACTTCAAATGCCTAATGTATTTGATTTTCATATACATTTTAGTATATGTGCTGTCAAAGTGAGCACAATTTTCATATACATTTTATAGTCATAATTTATCTTGTATTTTCTGATGGATTTAAAAAAATTCAACTAGACGATACCATCCTCTGTGAATAAAATTTTGTTTCCTTTTATTAGTTTATATGCCTTTTATTTGCTTTACTTGCTTTATTAGACTATGTCTTCTAGTATTATTCTGAATAGTAATGTAAAAATGAATATATTTCCTTTATTCTTCATTTCATAATGTAGCTGTAGCTTTTTGTTTATTTTTCAGAATTTCTTTATCAGGTTCATGCTATCCCATTGGACGTTTCATCTGTTCTGTATGTTGATTTTAAAGGTGCTGCCCTCTTTTTCAAGGACTTTTCCTTCATTCACTGCTATCAAATCAGTGGTGATGCCTGGTGACCTGGCAGTCCAGTGCAGAACTGCCCCTCTGGGTGTTGCAGGCTGTAAATCTTTATGGACGGAGGAAGTCAGAGTGTCAGGTAGGGTCAAATGACTGACCTTGCAGTTGACACTATAATTCATAATTCATTTTGCCACCAGGTCTCCTTATTTCTTCATACATAGATAAAATTTTATTTTCTTTTAGTTTTTACTTGTATAACATATTAAATTACATTAGGTAAAAAACTCAAATATTCCTGAGATGAACCTAAATTAGAAAGAATGTATAATTCTTCTTTCATGTTGCCGAATTTGATTTGCTAATGTTTTATTGAAGATTATTTCTGTTTTCTTGAGGAATATTTATCTGATGTTTTTGCTTATTTGTTTTACAAAATATCGTCAGCGGGTTTGGGTATTTTTTTGTGTGCATGGCATCACTGCCTTGGTGGGAGTAGGAAGCCCAGGCTTGTTCCTGGAGAGCTGCAGCTAGATCTGAACCGTCAACCCTGTGGGCTGCAGTCCCGCACACAACCACTACGTCACCATGGCTCAGCCCTGCGTTTGGGTCTTTTTAGAGTGTAGACTTCATAAAATGAAATGGGAAGTGCATCTTTATCTAATTTCTAGAATTTATTGTGCAGCATTCATATTCCTTTCCTCAAAGGCGTATACAATTCACCTGAGAAACTGTGAAGTCCTGGGAGGTTGCTTTGTGGGAAGTGGTTAAACCATACGTTGTATTTATGAAATAAGCATATGTTTCTTTTGGTAATCTTTCTTTTTTGAGTATATTGGTACTTTATGCTTTTGCTTGAATTTGTCTGTTTCATTCAAGCTGAGTTTCTAAGCATAGATTTATTCTTAGTAGCTCCCAAGTATTTTCTTAATACATGTTGGTGCTGTGGTGTTAGCCATGCTTTCATTCTGATGTAGGTGATTTCTCTCTCTGTCTGTCTGTCTAGAGGTTTCTCAAACTTACCACTCTTTTAAAACAATCAGCTTTTGGTTTTGGTTTCATTCTTTATTCCTCTTAGCTTTCTCTTTCCTATTCCATTGATTTCTTCTTTTCATCTGTATTATTTTCTTATTTCTATTTGCTTAGGGCTTATTCTCATTCTTTTCTATCTTCAAATTTTTCCAGTTCCTTGTTTTGATATCTTTCTTTTCTTCCAATATCATCTTTTAATGCTATAAATTTCCTCTGTGCTTTAATTGTATCCAATGCCTCTGAGATATTATATGTTCACTTTTACTAAGTATAAAATGCTTTTAGAGCTGTACAAATCTAGATTTATCATACAACTTTGATTTGATTTCTAGTTCATTTATACTATCAGAAGTGAATCATGTGTTATATTTATAAAATTCAACATTTATTTCAACCCTCTCTAATTTGCAATATCAGTTTCTTTTTCTATGCTTACTCTCTCTTTTATTACCTTTTCTTTTCCCCCTTAATTTTATTTTAGTAGACATATTTTTTTCTAACTTACTTTACCTCTTCATTTTATGAAGTCTACACTGTAGAAATATAAAAATCCACCAAAGATTTTATATAAAACAAATAGACAATACTTCATGAACCTGAGTGTTTATTTTCCCTTTTAATTATATGTGGACTTTAGTACGTGCTATTTTCAGTCATCAAATCAATCCTATTCTTGTAATACATGTTGTGCACTGTTATTCAAACTCTAATACTATGATAACTAAAAGCAACAAGTAATTAAACATTCTCATATTTAGTTTATATTGCAAACATTTTATATTTTCTCCATTTTCACAATCCAATTTATCCATTATTTCATCTAGGATCTAAGAGTTTTCTTCTTTGGTCATTACTTTTCTTCTTGATATTTGTCTCATGTTCTTTCTGTGAGGTTATGTATGTTGTTATTGGTGTATTTGAATGGTCCCCAAGTCAACTGCACATTTTTCTCTATGTTCTGAAAAGGTGAGGAATACAATTCCTGAAATAGATGAAGAACACTATGCATAGCTTATTAGTAGAGAGGCAAAGTTGTGGCTTGCAGGCTTACTGTCCTTAGATAAACCAAACATAACTTGTGCTTTCTGTGGGAAGTTTAATTTCAAGTACAAGAAGGAACTTGTGAATTAAAGCTATTCCTTTTGGATTAGAGTCAATATTCCTGAATTAAGAAATGTCAAAAGGCCTACTTACACCAATTAAGTATCCTTTAGCTATCTATAGTGAGTAATCTATCCCTCTTACCACAATAATCCACTTACAGGCATTGCATTAGTCCAGCAATCAGAGTCCAGGGTCTATAAGACTCTGCCCCCACCAATCAGTGGAAGTAATGGTACAGAATGCGGGAAGGTGTTTCAGATCTCCACAGAAACATTGCGGTTAATTAGACTATGCATTCAACACTTTGTAAACCCGAGAAATACAGAATAAAGGATGCTTTTCAAGAAAACTTAAAGTGAAATTGCTAATATTACTTGTGGTTGGGTATGATTGCTCACTAGGTTCACTGCAGGCTTGATATGCAAAGATTGATGTGCATAGTTCTATGTAGTATTATCCTGGCAGCATTGCTTTTATTGTTATTTTTTGTCACTGTGTGACACCATCTGTTTTTATTGTAACATAGTGTTTGTATACTTGCTATAAAAGTTATTTTACTTTCGTTTATCAAGATAATTTCAGGATACCCAGGAATTCATGGAATTTTTGTTGATAACTTAGAACAACATTACTACAAACCGGTAGCCTTTCAAGGAGGAGTGCCTTGGTTAAATGAGTACAAAATAACAAGACCTTTAACTTGACAGAGAAAATATTTTTGGTCATAAAATAGGTAAACAATTATTCTGTAACTTGCAACTGTCTATCTGATAGCTAAAAGTATTTGCCCTGGTGTTGCAGTCAGCCATGTACTGGGCTGCTAACTGCAAGTCAGGAGTTGAAAACCAAAAACAACTCTTAAGAGGGAAAGATGAGGCTTTCTCCTCCTGTAAAAACTTGCAGTCACAGCAACCCAGAGAGGCAGTTTCTACTCCATCATATAGAGTCCTTATGCATCTTAATGGATTTGATGGCAGTGAATTTGGTTTCAGAGAACAGAATAAATATATTTGAGGTATGATTTTTCTCAGGTAGCCATTTTAAGACTAATGGTTTTACATCTACATATTTTTTTTTTAAAGTTCTTAGTTGACTTCCATTCCCAGTCGTGTCTCATGAGTTGGGAAATCTAGTGCTGAATTTCATCTTGGGCTACACATTGTTACCAGCTTTAAAGACGGTTTTGCAGTTGTCCTGATGACAGAGGCTTCAGAGGCTCAATTATAGAAAAGCTGATGGTCTGTTACATGATCGGGGAGAGCAAAGAAGGGCTTTGGTGCAATTCAAAGCTGCTCACCCTGAGAAGGACTTTCTAGAAATGACTCAGAAATTGTTTTCAACAAGGCTCCAGTCAATGATGACAAAAATCTTTTAAGTCCCAAATATGTGCAAATGAATCCCAGTTTGGCTTTGAATTATGCTTTTCCTTCTACTTGATTCATTTTGAAAGTCAGCATAGTGTCATCATTGTTTCGTTCAGAAGTAGCAGATACATCCAAACTTGGACATATGGAATTACTGTGCTTCTGGTGGATAAATTAATCCCCCCAAAGATTGGAAACTTAAAAGCCAAACTTCTGGCAGTTTTTCAGCTAGACTCTGAGGCATCAGACTAAGTGGATCTTAATTTAAATGCACGGGTATAAATCTAATCGGGGAGACTATTTGTGCATATTATAAATTATTGGTGAACAGTGCCTGAAAAATAGTCTGAATTGTCCATTGAAAACCTACACTCAGGTATTCAGAATGGAATACTATGACTCCTTTTGTATTCATTGCATACATTTTCTTTTTCCCTGAGAAAAGAAACACACGTTTTCCATATGCTAACCTAACCAGGTAGAGAATTATTTTGCAGACATACTGACAGATGGACACTGTTTCTCCATGCACAATAATACCACTGTTAGAGAATTGTACTGTTTGAAGTTTTATTCAGTTTCATTCACTCTAGCCCTTCTTTGCTAATCTAATGTCTCAAGTTGATAATGCCCCATATCAGACTAGTCTCTCCCATGATTCAACTTCTTCCTCAAACTAGAAAGCTCCAAGGCCAATTTCCTCTTCTTCAGAGAAGATATGAAGAGATATGCATTCACATATATTCCTTTTCTATTATCTTTTAAATGTATTTAAAAACTAGCAATTAATCCCCATTTGTTTTTTTAAAAATCATTTTATTGGGGGCTCTTACAACTCTTTTCACAATTCATGCTTACATCCATTGTGCCAAGCACATGTGTACATGTTTCCATCATCTTCTAAACATTTTCTTTCTACTTGAGCACTTGGTATCAGCTCATTTCCTACCTCTTTCTCACCTTCCCTGCCTTATGAACCCTTGATAATTTTTAAGTTATTTTTTTTCAAGTCTTATACTAACTGTTATCTCCCTTTACTCACTTTTCTGTTGTTCATCTCCCTGGGAGGCAGTGAAACATCTATCACTGTGATCAGTTCCCCCTTTCTCTTCCTACCTACCCCTTACCTTTCTGGCATAGCTACTCTCATTATTGATCCTGAGAACTTTCATCTGTCCTGGATTCCCTGTGTTGTGAGATCTTCTCTGTACCTGTGTACATGCTCTGGTCTAGCCAGATTTGTAAGGTAGAATTTGGGTCACAATTGTAGGGAAGAAGCATTAAAGAACTAGAGGAAAGTTGTATGTATCATTGGTGCTATACTGTACTCTGGTTCATCTCTTTTTTGGTGACTTTTCTTTGAGGAGATGTCTAATTGTCTACAAATGGGCTTTGAGTCTCCACTCTGCACTCCCATTCATTCATGTCAATGTGGTTTTTTTTCTTGCTCTCTGATGCCTGATATCTGATCCCATGAACACCTCATGATCACACAGAGTAGTGTGCTTCTTCCATGTGGGCTTTGTTGCATCTCAAATAGATGGGTGCTTGTTTAAGAACCCAGACACTCTATCTTTTGATAACCTACCACCACACTGGTTTATACACCCATTTTGTTTTCAGTGATGTCAGAAGGTGAGCATCACAGAATGCCAAACCCCATTTCTTTTGTCACTTCCCTAATTAAATTATTAGCGGGGAGGGGGGGGTGTTGAGACAATACATGGTTTTTACGTACATCTTCTGGTTCCCATATTCTCCTTTATTATTGTTAGTTACTAAGGAGTCCAATTCATGGAGATAGCAGGTATATAGAATAGAACTATAGGATTATCAGGGCAAGGACCTATTGAAAGCAGATTGCAATTTACCTCTGAGTGGGTTCAGGTTATTAATCTTTTGTCTAATAATAGAATGTGTAATTTATGCCACCTGGAAACGCTCCTGAGCTTTTGAGTTCAGCCAAAATGCTGCGGCTCAGCTGTTACCTTTAAAAATGCAAATCTTGTCATGATTCATTTAATTACTAAGACTTTGCTTACTACAGAAAAAAATCCAAGATTCATAGGTACCATCTTTTCCAGCTCCATTTTCTGCCACCTGTATACACCATCACCAGCAGATTATCTGCAATTTTCTATACGTTCAGAAATTTCCTCATGCTCTCTCTTTCATTTGGTAAATTATTTCAGCCCTTTTTACTTTGACACTACCCTATTCATCTTTCAAGTTCAAACTTCAATGTTACCGCTTCTTGAAGTCTTCTCTAAGGTGAAACAAGACTCGTCCAATCTCATCTTTTATTTCTATTTATAGTCTTCGTATTGTACTTCCCATAATATTGAATAGTATCTAACCCTACTGAACATTTAACATTTAATTACTATAGAAGAAGGAACAGAAGATCAGAAGTATATTTAAAGTCCTACAACTTTTAAGTGGCCAATCTGACTCCTGAACCCATGGTCTATTTAACTGTTTGTTTTCTAGGTCCTTTGATACCCTCAATCTTCTCTACTATTCTTCTTTCAGTTCAGATGATTACTATGAATGAATAATTGTTTTATACCATGCTACTGGTAAGTGAATCCAGACACTTGCATGGCAGACCAACATGCCCCATAACACCAATTCAACTTTTGGCAATCCATGCCTGTCCAAGAGGGACTCTGCTTCACGGGGCTTTTAGTGGCTGCTTTTTTCAGAAGCAGATTGTCAGCCCTTTCTTCCAAGGCATCTCTGAGTGGACTTGAGACTTTAATCTTTTGGTAAGTAGCCAAGTCTTTTAACTGTTCACACCACCCAAAGACTCCATAGGTTCCATTCAGGCGGTTCCCTAGGGAGTGGTCTTACCACCCAAACCTACCAAGGGATGCAAGAGCTAGAGCTGGGCGAAGAGCACTGCAACCACAGCAAACATCTTCAGTTCATTCCACAGAGGAAACTGAAGTCAGTGTGGCTCTTTAAATGAATTTCACCTGAGGGAAGTGAACTAGGCAACGGTCTCTGTGCTTTCGATGTGAGCGATCACTGGAGAGAGGCTGTCAACTTGGGCAAGGCAATTCCATTCAAGGTGAAGTATTCCTGGGAGGGGACTCCGTATTTCTGCCATTCTGTGCTTTCTTCTAAGCTTTCTGGTAGATTGAGCAAGATCTTCTGTCTCAGTTGATTTCCCAGGTATACACTCAATATTGTAGTGGCAATTCTTACATGATTCATATTCAGACTTGTTGTAGTAGTGTCTGATGTTAATTCCTGTCTTTGTAGCTCCCAAATGACACACCCAAACCAAAACCAAATCTATTTTTTTCAAGTAGATTCTAATTCATAGTGATCAAATAGACAGAGTAGAACTGACCCCTTAGGTTTTTCCAGACTGTCAATATTTACAGAAGTGGGTTGTCACATCCTTCTTCCTGAGGATGACTAGTTGGTGCGAGCCACTGACCTTTTACTTAGCAGCTTTAACTACGTGACCAGGATTCCAACACTTGACACAAAAGACTATGCAAAACCTGACAAATTGGTTTCCTTTGTTTTGTTTTTGTGCACTTGACTTCACAGTGTTTTACTTCACCATATGATTATCAGTGTATTGTACAGATTCTTAAATATGCTAATAGTCCTAGTGCTTACCTCTCACTCTCAGTCTGGCTAACTTCCTTCTCCTATCTTTCTGAGTAACTCCCAAACCAAACTCAGTGCTGTGAAGTCTATTGCAACTAAGAGGGCCCCGATAGCACAGAGGTGAACAGCCCCACAGAAAGTTCAAGCCTATAATAATGATTAAAACCCTCTGCAATTGGTTGGCTTGAACTTCTGAACTTTAAATTAGCTGTTGAAAGCTGACCTACAGAGGCATCAAGACCACATCTTTCATAGTTATTGTTAGATACCATCAATTTGTTTCCACCAGACAGAGACCCCATCTATCACAGAGTCAAGCACTGCGCAGCCCTGGGCCAGGCTCATAATTGTTGTTATATATGAGCCCACTGTTGCAATATGACTGTCAATCCTTCTCCTTGAAGGTCTGCTTCTTCTTTTGCTGATCCTATACTTTCCCAAACATGATGTCCTTTTCTGGGAACCGGTCTCTCCTGGAAACATGCAAAGTATGTGAGATGAAGGAGCATATTGGTTGTACTGATGCCAAGACGTATTTGTTTAATCTTTCGGTAGTGTGTGGTATATTCAATGTTTTGTACACATACCCAAATTTCAAGGCATCAATACTTCTTTTAAAAAGATTTTAATGAATTGCTATACACACAGATGTTTGTACATCTATCCATAGCTTGGCTTCCTAGATCTTTCCTCTGTTTCCTTTTACCTTCCTCCTTTCCCATCATCATGCTCACTCTTTTTCTGCCTCTTAGTAATTCCTCTAAGCTACACTGTTGCTTCCACATTCCCAGGATCTCTAAGTCCTCCTCATTATTGATTTAAATTCCCTAGCATCTCTCCACTGGTTCTGGGAGCTGCCCCTCATAGCCTGAAGTCTATATTGGGGGCTCCTCAAGGGCTTTGTGGCTTTACCTTGCTGATATGTTATTGTTTGTTTGCTTCTTGGTTCACCCCACTGTGGGGGAGGAGTCTCTCTGCTGTGTTTCCCTGGTCTTGTTCTCTGTCATGGGAGGCCCCAGCCAAGAGACATCAAGTCTGGAACTGTTGTGGGCCCTTACAGTCCTCTTTGTGCCTTAACAACTCTGTGCAGGGACTTTCGTCCTCAGGGTTTGGTGTGCCGATATGGGGTCTAGACTGCCACTCTCTCTTTTTCCTTCTTGGTTTGCTTTCGTGTGGGTGTGGCAGGCAAGTTCCCTCTCCCCACCCTGTAGGTTTAATGTTGCCCTCTGTAACACATAATTGAAGTATGGGAGGAAAGTGGTTATTAAAAAGTGCATTGGAGAGATGAGTATAGAAAATCAAAGGGATAAACCTGACTTAAACTAAAACTTTGTCAGTTGATCCTCTCTCTGATGTATGCTGGACCTGAACTGATTTTCAACATTTTCTGTATTTTTATTTTGTTTGTTCATATTAGGGTTTATCTCAGAGGTGTTATGTCATTGGGGGGTCACTTTCTTGATGCTGTATTATGTTATTCTTCTGCTTTTCAGTATATGAAATCTAGCATTGATGAATTTATAGGGATGACAAGTATAATAAAGGTTTTTTGGGAGGCTGGACATACAGTGATAGTGGGTGTGGGGTGGGAGGATAGTAAAAGAGAGATGATTCAAGAAGTCTAAGAAGGAAAAGAATGTTTAGAAGTTGATTGTAGTAGCAATTTATGAGACAGCTGGCTGTGATTATACTATGGAATGATATGATATATATTAACTCCAAATTAATATTGATTTTTAAAAGAATCCATAAAATATCCCTTTCCATCTTTTGCATGCTTATGAGGTAATTAATAAGGCCATGACTTGGAATAGATGCCATTTAGTCCTCAAAGTAGTTTTTTTTTCTTTAATGCCTTAAAGAGGTCTTTGATAGCAAATTTGACCTAAGCGACTCTTCTCTAGATTTCCTGACTGCTATTACGCTGGGCATTGTTTGTAGATCCAAGAAAAATGAATTCCTTGACAGCGTTCATTCTTTTTCCACTTTCAATGATTTTATTTTAAAAATCATTTTATTGGGGCTTTTACATATATTATATCAAACCATTCTTCTATTATCTCCAGTGGATATATACAATGATTGGCACCAACATGTTCTCAACATTATCTTTTTTCTCGAGCGCTTTAATAGCAGCTCTTCTTTTCCCCTCCTTGTCCCACCCTGGCACCCCATCAACCCTGAATATATTATGTATTGTTATTACTATGCATGCATATCTTTCACTGCCCATTCTATCCCTTCACCTACTATACTGGTATTCTTCCCCTGAGAGTGATTATTTTACTGTCATTACTATCCATTTCTCCTTCCTCCCCCCTCATATTTTGGCTTTTGGGAACTTTTTCATTTTCTGCCACTTTAACTGAAATTGCATAAGAGCAATCAACGGTCTGTTCCACTGTCAGTCCCTAGACTTTTTTTGGTTGCTCATATTGAACTTCTATAAAGCCATTTTCCAAATATATCATCAACTTAATTCCTATGTAAGCCATCTGGTAAAGCCTCAATATATTGTGAGTATATGTTTATGTTTTGAAAAAGGTATATGCAATGAAGAAGTCTTTGATTTCACAAAATGTTTTCATGAGATCTCCAGCTTTGCTCCGATCACCAAGGCTGTATTTTTGAATTTCAGATCTTGCCTCCATTTGTCTATCAGTTTATCATACAATGGTAGCTTGTCCCTTGCTATGATGGTGGGGCTATGACACTCACATTTTTTTTCAACTTTAGAATAGTTCCCGGGGGGTGAGTATGGGTCTTATCTCCACAGAAACTGAAGCAGGCATGCAGATCTTACCATGAAGCACCCAACTGTGAAGACATAGTGGTCACATGGAAGAAGACATGAAAAGAAATTGCTAGAGGGCCGGCCACATCCAGACCTGGAAGTAGGGGTAGCAGAGAACAGGCTTGGGGAGGGACCAGAATGCCATACCCACATGGAGAGAGGTGGATACAGAGGATGAGAAAGAGAAATGGTCTGGACCCCATGATGACCAGATCCCTGGCCATGATGCCCAGAAGACTGTACCCTTGCAGAAAACTACGCTACATGGGGGACAGGGCAAACAACAACAGGACCTACTCCTTACGGAAATGGACAATGACAGAGGACATTTTGGGCGTCATATGGTGGGAAAGAAACGTGGGGTGAACCCCCAAATTGGATCTAGTCCAGAAAGGAACACTACTGGTTGGACAGTGGGGAGGAGAGGAAGACTGAGGGGACACGGGGGAGAGTTAGGGGGGCCTGGACAGACTCGGGGCTGGGGAGAACAATGGGTAGTCTGCAGACTGTGGCGGGGAAGGTGTGGGAGACCTGGTGGGGCCAAAGTACGGGTAATGCAATAGAAAGTACTGAAACCCAAATGATAACCGAGTATGACAGTGGAATGGGAGGAAGGCAGAAGGAAATAGAGGAAGGAACTAGAAGGCAAAGGGCACTTACAGAGGTCTAAACACAGACGTGTACATATGTAAACATAAGCACATAAGGAGGGAATAATCCTGATGCATACATTTATATTCATATGGTTAATGTTCAATGATTTCTATATTAGTCTGACTTTGAGAATTTGTGTTTTAAATATATTGAGATAACCAGCACATAAGGCTATATACTATTTGATAGTCATCACTAAGCGATTCAAACCCTCTTTGCTTTCAGAAAGCAAAGTTGTCTCAATGGCATATTGCTGGTTGTTAGCAAGTCTTGCTCTAATATTGATACCATATTCATCTACATATAGCCCAATTTCTCAGAATTACTTCATTAATATACAAGTTGAACAGGTACTGTGAAGATAAACAACCCTAACTCACACATTTCCAGATTTTAAGATTCCCTACTTTCGTTAACATGACCAGCAGTTGTTGATTATACAGGCATCTGATGTCGTGTTCTAAAATTCCCACTCTTTGCATTGTTAGTCATAGCTTGTAAAATCCTCAGTCTAGTGATGTTACATAGCAAAAACAAACAAATGTACCACAAATAAATATCTGACTTTTGTTTTCTGCTTTCAGCCAAGATCCATGTAATGCCAACAGGGGTATGTCTCATTACACATCTTGTTTTCTATTCCGCTTGGATGTCTGTCAACTACCTGGCAATATACTGCTGCCAAAATATTTTAATCTTCAGAAAAATTATACTTTTATGTGATATTAATGACATTGTTCAATAAGTTCTGCATTCCATTGGGTCACCTTTCTTTGGAGTGTACACAAATTTGGATCTCTTCCAATCAATTGCCTAGAAACTGTCTTCCAATTCTCGTCACATAGACGAATAACTTCTTAACTCTAGCAGTGTTGAAACATTTCAAATGATATTCATCAATTTCTTGAGCTTGATTTTATACCAGTGTCTGGTATAGCCTTTTGTTCTTTCAATATCATTTTCTTGATTGTTGCTACTTCTTGAAATGGCTGAATGTCCATTAACTCCTTTTGCTATAGTGATTCTGAGCATACTTTCCATCTTTATTGATATTTCCAGAATCATTTAATATTTTTCATGTAGTATATTTCAATATCAAATCTTGGGACTTGATACTTTTCCCCAGCTATTTTTGCATCGGGAAATAGTGAGTGGGTTCTTCTGTTTTAGTTTTCTAACACCACGCCTTTGTACATCTCATTATAAAACGTGTTCCTTTTGAGCTGTCCTTTAAACTTTTCTGTTTCTCTCTCCAACTCACCAATTCTTCTAGTTGATCTAAGATTTCTCCAATCAAGAGTAAATTTCAGTGTTTGTCTGACACCCATTTTGGGTCTTCTTTTTTCTGTTTTCTGTCTTTTTATGACCTTTGATGTCATTGATGTCTTCACAGAACTTTTCTGCTGTTTGTGTTCAATGCCTCACCTCTATTCTTCAAATGGTTTAGAAATTCAAGTGGGATATACTTGATGTAGTGCATCCACCTTCCTGGACTTGCTCCACATTAGCAGCTTCAATTTGAACTTCCATATGAATAATTTGTAGTCCTTTTTGCAGTTGTCTGGCTTTTTTCTGACTGATGATTTGAACTCATCTAACATTTCTTATAACTGACTTAGTTATTTGGTTACCTGTATTCCACCTGATGAGGTTTCATATGTGTGTGTATGTATATGTGTGTGTGTATATATGTGTATATATAGATATATAGATATATAGATTTGGGATGCTCTTCCAAAAACTGCCTATCGTGAGTTACTCTGGAAGCATTTGCTATGCCAGTGGCATAGCTTCCAGCATTACAGCAATAAACAAGACAGCACTGTATACAAACTGATCATTCTGGGGAAAAAATGGCTACATATAACTTTTCTCAACATTCACTTATCTTAAATTCTTTATCTCACATTCCAATTAGCATTTAGCAACTCACAGAAATCTAAGTGAAGAGTGACTTTTCGCACGTTGAGGATGCTCTTCAAGTATTTCTGGTTGCTATTATCATGGTGGAGATGACTCTAGCTACAATTTCTGAAGAGGGACTCAGCTGAGCTCCATTTACCTGAGTACTTCCAGTACCTAGGGGGATGTGTGTTCCATTCCTACAGGGAGGATATTTACTGTGTATGATACAATTCACTAGAGTGATCGATTTGAAGCACGTAAATGGAGAGAGAAGAGACATAGAAAAACCTAGATAATAGTTTTTGTTTTGCAGTGAGACCTGGAAGTTTCTGAAAAGGCTCTTAGGCCCAAGTTCTTTACGTCACTGGCTAAGGGTGTTGGTCTTCGTGTTCAGTGCATTCAAGTTCCGGCTCCTAGGGAGAAACTCAGGGTACAATCGAGTAAAGCAGTGCCAGGCCCCACTCCATCCCCACCACTGCTGCTAGGCTTGAGCCATTGCTGCACTCACTGAGCCATTCCATCTTGACAAGAGTCTTGCTGATTCTGACTGACCCTCTATATTTTAACAAGCACAATGGTCCCCTCGAGGAGCATCTGATAGCATATACGGAGTATGTGAGATGAAGTCTACTAATCTTTAAAATTATCTTCATATTCTGGAAAGTAATTATAAATTTTTTTCCTTTTATCTAGGCCTCAAACAGCCCCCGGGCTGCACAGGGATTAGCTTTTGACAAACTGATTTTGCAGAAGGTAGATTTTATTTTCAAATGAACTCAGAAAGGAAGCCATTTGAAGAAAAATATTAAAAAGCCAAACCAGGCAACGAACCTGTAGCCCCATTAAAGTGAGTCAGATTGATATTTTAAGGAGAGGAACACCCAAGTTACTAGTTCATGATGCCTGGGTAACCTCAACAAACTCAGATAAGACAAGTGTGTCATTCGGTTCCAAACATTTCTTTGAAAGCAACACTAATATTGGTCTCTCGCTATTTCTAGGAATCAGAATGAGAAGTACTTCTAACAGTGCAGTCACTAACCACTCTTGTTTTGGATTGCCTACATATTCTATCATCATCAACCATAGGAATCGATGAACTATTACAGTGCTCATCATTTAGTTCAAGTCATATCAACATAGGAATATGTTCTAAAACCTGAGTAGCTTTGAGTGAAAGGGAAGGAAGGTCAATTAGGGTGAAAGTAATAACAAATAAATGTCTACCCCAAGATGTGCTTCATTGCTAAAATAGGCAATGATTACTGATGGATGATGATGAGCGACAACTTATCAGGTACCAAACTACTTTAAATAATGACTTCAAATAAAGCTATTTTACTGGCACATGAATTCTAGTGGGGGTGGGGGAATCTTACCTGGATGGCCATGCTCCAAATAATATTTCAAAACTAAGAAAAAGGAGACTAATATCCTAAATTATATATAATTACCCTATGCTAAAACAACATCTATATAACAATATCTTGGTTAAATAACATAAAAAACTTAAAGTGTAGTTTGGGAAGGAAGCTAAAAAGGATAAGGAAAGAATTCATCATGAGTTTTATATTTAAATTTCAATTGGAAAGTGTCATGACTTCCAAAAAACTTGGAAAGTTGTTAAAACATGAAAACTAGAAATCCGTGTATACTAAGGTTGACCAAATGCTGAGGTAATATCACAAAGGAGGTATGACTAGCCTAAGAAAAAAAACATGGCTAAAAACACTTATTTCTATAGCCCAAGTAGAATGCAAAGAACATAAGAAAATATTTGTATATCCACTGTTACTATAATTATATCCTCATTTATGAAGGTGTCAATTACATCAAGGAAACTAGGTTGCAATTCACACTTCTTTCTCCCATTGACATCTTTATTTCCACCTATCAATTTGTGACACTGTGGTAGCATGTGTGTAATTATGAAGAAGGGAGCTGCGTCTTAGGTATTCCAATATCATCTGGGCACCCATATTGGGCATGTTTCTGCAGAGTTTCATTACTAAGACAGACAAATAAGAATCTGATAATCTACCTGTCAAAAATGACTTGCTGTGGTTGTCATGTACTTTATGTCAATTGCATGATTGGAAGTCTAGGGGTGGAGTTTAGCCTGTCTATCTGGAGTTAGCCAATGAGTAGCCACAAGGTCTCTGTGTGGGTATGGCTTTCTCCTGAGAATTCTGGGGAGTCTCACAGTATTTCCCAATTGGAGAAGAGAGACTTAATTGAGTCTCCAAGACGACGAACTATTGACAAGATGAGATGACAGCACGCTGATCAATCCTGATTCCTGGAGAATGGAGGAGGCGGAGGAGAAGTCACAGGGGCATGTCCTGATAGAGCCAAACCTAGGGGACTGGAGAAGCCATGTAGGGACTCCTGCCAGTGCTGAGATGCTCAGGAGGTCACGGGGAGACCCCTGCAAGCGCTGAGATATTTCTACTACCAATGGACACACAAGACTCTGCACCCACTCACCTGTGATTGTCCTGGTGTCATCACACTTGCTTCGTAAGTTGGAAGGAGACTTTATAGATTGGAATCAGACATATGAACTAATATTGGACTTATGACTTTGGACTGGATTGGGTTGGGATGCTTCCTCAATGTTCCATTCCTCTTGTACATAAACTTTTCCCTTCTATCCATATACGTGTCTATGAATTTATTTCTTTAGTCTACCTGGACTAGCACAATTGTGAAACTTTATAAATAAGAAAAGACAATTGTCTAGTATAGTGCATAAGATGAGTCTTTAGTTTGGAAGGACATACAACTTAGAAGGAGTTTTCTCCTCAAAGTAGGGTACATCTTAATTATGTGAAAGAAGTAAAACTTTCAGGATCTTCGTCTGATGGTGAGTCTTAATTCAAAGTAAAAGAAATAACTACAAATTTCCACAAATAATCAGAAGGTGAAATGTATGACATCTGAATCTAGAAAAATTACAAGTGATCAAAATAAAATGAAATATCTAAATATCGATGTCAAAAAACTGAAGTTGAAATGAACTGATGTTGGCCATTTTCAATTGGAAAATCATATAGGTTACCATACTTAAAATGAATAGTTGAAGGGCAACATATTCTCCTTCATTGTCTATAATGATCCAACATGTATATGGGGCACAACATCAGTGATGGGATAATATTCATTTGTCTACAGAGAAAACTAATACAACCATTGTGTATTATTACTAATTATTACTAATACTAAAGATAAAGAAATTGAAAACTTTGCCATCCTCCACAGTTTGAAATTGACCAAATATATCATCAAGATAAGTCTAAGCTTGCTTGACCTATAAAACTGGCTTACTTCTCCCAAATTAAAAAAAAAAAAAAGAACCCCACCCCACCCCAGAAAAGATGTAACTACTGACACAACGTATGTATGTATGTATACATTATGATTAGAGCTGTATGAGTCCCCAATAAAATGATTTTTGAGGAGAAAAAATAAAAGGAAAGCTGGTCCAGGGTATCCTGCAGGCATAAATGCAGTTTAATTGAAGTGCCATGCTTTTTTCAGTTCAAATGATCTTAATTATTGGAATGCACAATTTTTTAAATGTGCAAATAAAAAGTTTTAATACCTGAAAAAAAAGATAAGTCTTCACAAGCCAAAACAAAACCCTAAGCATATCATATTCTAATTGAAACTTATAAGGGAAAAAATGATGCATTGACCACTACTGGCCAATCAATTTGGGGATTCCATAGCGGACATTGTACATAAAGATAACAAGAATAAATCATTTTAAAAAATAAGAAAGAAAGGAAATAAAAACAGAATGAATCTCAAAAGAGACTAAAGACTTGTTCTTATGGACACATAGTAGTTAAAATATCTGAAAATATAAATGTAAAAGAACTGAGCAGAAAATTTCAAAGGGTTGTTTGAGAAGACAACATATTTACATGAAATATTGTGACATATTTCAAGCTGAATAAAACTAAGGAAAAACTCCATTTTGAAATTGTAGTTTTGCACAAGTCAAAATACTGTACTATGCAGGAAACATCTGAAAAGACATGTGATATACACAGAAGCACAGTATTCAAAAGACCCAATTATTTTTCAACCTTTTCAGGAATTATGATCCCAAACCAGTGGTGTTGAATGACAAATTCAGGATACATTGAAAACATTTGTGAAACAGAATCACTCAGGAATTGGAATGTAAATTTAGAAACCTTAACCAACAGATGCAAAGCTGGAAGTGTTCACTCATTTAAGTCAAGAAATTTTCAAGCAACTACCTAACCAACGGAGAAGAAGAGATCTATACTTGTGCTCCTCCAAAAGAAAGGTGAACTAATAGAATGCAGAAACTGACAAAAAGTACCATTGCTACTATATAAGAGTAAGCATTTACTTAAATGTTTCATGAATAAAATTCTACAGTAGTACATTGACTGGGCACTTGTACAAATTCAAACTTCCAAAGGAAGTTGACTGAGGGATACATATCTTTGCTCCTATCAGATGGATACTGACTGAAAATAGATATTTTACTGTATATATTGATGAGACAAAAGCATTCAGTTGTTTGAATCTGACAAAAACATGAATAATATGGAAAAAAAACCAGTTCACTCCAGAATTCTTAACTGTCATTATGTGGAACCTTACACAGACCAAAAGAAAGTTCTTCAAACAGAACTTATGAGTGCAATCTGAGATACACTCTTACCACAGTTGTTCCATCTGTATGTTCAAAAAATATACAATATAAGAACATGGGCCACAGGAAGACATCATAATGAAACAATCTTAAGTGCTAAAAGTAAAGAAGACTTAAAACACTTAATGATGGTCAAAGACTATGTAACCTTCAATGTGGGGTATACCTTAACATAAATCCCAAACTAACTTACTCTCATCAAGTTAACTCTGACTCAGAGTAGCTCTACATAAGGTTTCTGAAATTAAAATTTTTATATACACAGACCATGTCATATTTTTTGAGTGGCTAATGGCTTTGAACCACGAACCATACAAACACACACACAGTCCAACACCTAATGCACAATGCCAATAGGCCTCCTTTATTAACTACTCCACACAAAGAAAGAAAAAAGCAAAAAAAAAAAAAAAAAAAACAATCTCACAACTGGACCAAAGGGAACATTATGCTATTTGAGAAAAGAGAATAAAGTTGTCTAGAAATTCATTTTACTTGAATCTAAAAATCAAATCCCATGGAAGTAGCATTAAAAAAAACCATCGGGTAAATGAATTGCGCAAAGTTGCAGCAAAAAGCATTTTTAACATCTTAATACGCAAGATATCACTTTGAGGATGAAGGTATTCCTGCATGTCCCAAGCCATGGTATTTCTCATTGCCTCATATGTGTTAGAAAGCTGGATACTAAACATCAAAGACTCAAGAACGGATGCATGTTCATGATAATGTTGGTGCGGCATATTAAATATACCACAGACTGCCAAAATAATAAGCGTATTTCTCTTGGAAAAAGTGCAACTTAAAACTTCCTTAGAAATGCAAATAGCAAGAAAACTGGCCATTGTACTTCAGACATGTGATCAGAAGGGATCAGTTTCCTGAGAAGGACATCTATAGGGAAAGTGAAAAAGAGGAGACAGTCAATGAGACTGACTGGCACAGTGGCTATAACCCTGGGTTTAACTGTGGTAATGATCTGAAGAATGGTGCAGGACCAGGAAGCATCTTGTTCTGTTCTACAGTCACTATGAGTTATACATGACTCCACGTTACTTAACAAAACAATTCAAAATGACCACTTCCTCTCTAATAATCTCTCTTAGTGTTTGACTCTAGTTTGATTGTGTTGTATTTTAGTTTAGTGTTTGGTCTTTTACAAAGACCCACTGTGGGTGGGACATCCAACCCAGGTAGCAAGATACCATCCCTGGATCACCCCTCAAGGGGCATTCATCCAGAGTCAGTTTGTTTTGGGGGTGGGAATAGCCATCTGCCAGCTCCAGGCCCAGTAATTTTGTGGTGCCCTCAAGTCGGCGCTAATGCAGAATAAGAACATGTACAAGAGAAGTCAACAGGGCCCCTCAGTAAGGTTACTGTGAAGGACTCCAATGTTCCAGACCCCACTTCTGTACATTGGGGGTCTTCCTCCTTGTTGTTCACCAACCCTGATGGATTGTCCTCTTCCTGTTGGTTGAGTAGGCTTCAACTCTGGCGCTGGTTTCTAGGATGTTCCATTATGTTTTACTAGGCATGAGCAAAGGTGGGAGAGGGGATACTGAAGTTTCTAGCCATATAGCCCCTTTCTGGTCAGAGAAGAGCTGCTCTGGGTGAGTTTCTCAGCCATGACCACTTGCAAATAAAAACTTGTGTTAGCTTGTGTGGCAGTCATGTGCTTATGTTAATTTTATGATTGAAATGTAGAGGTGGAGTCTAGTCTGTTAATCTGGAGATAACCATTGATTAGCCAATGAGGCCTCTATGTGGGCATGGCTTTCTCCTGAGAATTCTGGGAAGTCTCATGGTATTTCCCTTGTGAAGATGAGAAGCTATCTCTCCAGTTGTTGGGAGTTAGTCTCAGAGATGATTAATCACGGACAATGGCAGCATCCGAGAAGCTGGAGGAGCCAGCAGAGAGACCACACGGCTTTGCCCTGATGGAGCCAGGCCTCTGAAGCTGGGGAGGTCAACATGGAGACCTCTGCTAGTGATGAGTTTCTTCTGCTGTTGATGGACCCAGAGCCCTAGAAGCGAGGAAACATGTGGAGACCCCTGCCAGTGCCAGGATTCTGCACCCACTGACCTGTGACTTTGTGAGTTGGAAGGAGACTTTATAGACTGATTTCGGGCATATGGGTTAATATCGAACTTATGACTTTGAATTGGACTGGGCTCAATGTCCTGTTCCTCTTGTATATAAACCTTTCCCTTATATGTATATGTGTGTTTATGAAATTTGTTCTCTAGTCTACGCAGACAAACACAGCTCAAAAAGCAAAAAAAAAAAGTTCTCATCTTTTTCCATCTTTCCAACAGCTGTCAAGTGATTTTTTTCAAAAGTCACGTGGTCAGCATTGTCATCAAAGTGAAACTTAGGATGACAATGAAAGCTCTCTCTCTATATATATTTTTTGTACCTGCTCCTCCAGTTTCATTAACGAGAATTATATGACCTATGTGCTGTTCTCTCTACTGGTATGTCTTTCCTTGTCTACACAGCTAGTCACATTTGCTCTTGCAAGTGCATTAGCATTGTTCTACCAAGAAGCATTCACAAGTCCTCCAGTCTTCAGTTGTGTCTGAGTAGTTTTCTATACATACCTCTAATAATTATCACTTTCAGAGTTCACAAATGTGCCCACCAGATGCTGAGATTATTGAAACTGTTGAATTTTGAATCTGTTCTTGCAACATCTCTAATATTGCCATCAATTAGTTGTTTCTAATATACATTTTCTATACATATATATACACACACATGCACATATATATATATATATATATCCTTTCCCAGAGGTTATTAATCTTTATAAGAGCAGATAGCCTCATCTTTCTCCCATGAAACAGCTGGTAATTTGGAATGGCCAACCCTGCAGTCAGCAACCCAACATTGGTACAACAAAAACACCAAATCTATGAAGGAACACAAAAGTGAATTTAGATTGGTGCTTTGATTGGAATGAATGGTTGGCAAGAGGGGAGGCCAAACTAGTATAAGCAAGATTTAGAATTGGGTCTAAACTTGGCTCTTGTAAGTTATTCATAATCACTTTGTTTCTACTAAACCAACTGTCTCTGAATCAAGTCTGATTCATAGTGCCCTTACATTACACGTAAGAGCAGAGCTTTTCCTCAGGGTTTCCCAACCCCAGGCGGAGTGTCTATCTTTATAAGAGGAAATGTCTTCCTCTTTGTCCTGTGTATCAGCTGGCACTTTCTGGCTGATGACTTTATGGTTAGTGCCCCCATCCCCCACTATGCCACCAATGATTTAAGGTAAATATACTCTATGATGGAGAAGCAGCCCCCACCCGTTCCTTAGAACAAAGTGTATTCACACACACATACACACACACGTATAGTAGCAGGAACCAGGTTCTCTTCTTAGTCACAGTATTTATTTGCAGTATGAATTTAGGAGTCAGCAAAACTCCTTGCCTGTTTATCATTAAATGAAAGGATTACTTTGAGATCTTCTTCAGATTTCCTTTTTTTTCCTGTCTCAATTCCAAGAGCAAAGAAATAAATATCTACAGGATTATTATATCAGGATATGCTCTTTTGTGAAATAATCTAAACATACTGCTTTAAATTTTTTTGCCTCACACTGAACATGCTCTAAGCACAGCTTTAGTTAGACTTTACAGCTCCCAGAGGAGTTTTCATGTTTGATGAAAGCCTTGTGTATATACTAGGATTTGTCTACCTACATTCCAGGAACGCATTCTGTAGACCTGGTCCTGGGGCCTTCAAATGCATTAACAATGGTCTCTCTTGTTGCCACAAGGCATAGTTGGCAGCAGACACATGGCAGCCGGGTCAGTATGCAGAGTCTAAATCTCTTCTCAGCACTTTGGAATAACTTCATGCCAAACAATATTTGTTTTTTTAATGATTGCCCTAGAAATACACTGAGATTAATCAATTTACATCATGGTTTCTGACAACCAACCCAACCCAGGCTAAGTAATTAAATGTCCATTTCTTTTCATCTGTGAAAATATTGTAGAGAGCAGAAGAATCGTACTTTAAAAATAGCAAGAGTTAAAGCATATGGGATGTAGGACACTTTTTCTGATGCATTTCTAAATTTTGTTCTGGGCTATGTCATACCTGCCTCCCAAGCAGAGAGTTCTTCCCCCTCCTCTTCCTTTTCTTTCCCTGTTCCCTTTTCCTTCTCTTCTTTCCCCTTTATTTCCCTTCCCTCATTTACTGTCCCATTTCTGTAACCTTCTATGGAGATATGAAGAACATTCTTATTTTGTATTCACTGAGAACCAGGCAATATGATCAGACATCATTTTCTCATTAGAAAGCTTAGTTGGTATCATAAATATTTGTGTTTTCGCACAAATAAGTATTATTGGGGCGAATGAACAGAATATGCTTATTTCAAAATTGCTTGTGTCTAATGATATATTCCAGCTAAATCTAGGAGAGAGTTGAAGACTGAGGAAAATATTTATTTTTTTGTCATCTCAAAGGAAGCTAGGACATAAAACATTAAAATGTGTGTGCAAATAGTGAAAAGTTAAAATACACAAATAGTTGTAGAGACTGGTGTGATTTAACTTATCTCATATGTGTTCCATTATTAACTACAAATACTGGGAAGGAAAGACCCAAGGAGTACTATTTGGGTCTGGAACTAGACATAGAAATCAAAGGAAAGGAACTGGAATTTATGTTTTCATCAGACGCTACTGAACAAGCACTGAGACTTTATCAAATGTTCGAATTAAATGTTCATAATACTTATATAGTATGTTTTCATAGTATAACAAAAAAAAGGAAACGAGGTCTCTGTACTAGAACTGCTAATCTTCTCATTGAAAAGTATTACCTTTAGTGGTTTGGGATTCAAATTTCCATAAAATAATATTTTATTTTTCTAAGCTTATCCAGATAATCTCCCCTTCATATTATCAAAGGAAATCTCACTGCAAACTTTACCTTGCACCTTGATCTTTTGGGGGATCATCACTGCCCTCTGGTGGGAGTAGGAGACCCAGCCTTGCTCCTGAAGAGCTGCTCCTGGATTTGAACTACCAACCTAGTGGGCCACAGTCCTGCACACATTCATTATGCCACCGGGGCTCAGCCCCTGCACCTTGATTTTTTAACAATTAGACATAGTTCTTCTATTTTGCAGATTAAATACACAGTCCTATTTCATTATTTTATTTTAATGTAATAGCATTTCAGGTTTTATGAAAATAGTATTTTTCCAGTAATTTTCACATGAATGGATACTTTCTATTATAAATTATAGGACAGTAACATTCTTGTTCAAATACTTTCAAAAGTATCGACTCAGAGGCAAATTCGAAAAAAGTTGATGGGTTAAAGGGGGGCTACATTTAATGTTACCATGAACACTGCAATTCCTTTCTCAAAATTAGCAGAGGAACTTATTACCATACCATAGGATTATTTTAGGTTATTTTGTTATGCATATATGGTTTTAACACCCATACAACTAGTACAGATAAAGGCATTATAACCCCAGAAGCTTCATGAAGATCAAACACGGCATCAATTCCAATATATACAGATGCTAAGGGAAACAGAACAAAACACCAAGCCCACTTTCATCCTCCAGGACAGCCTAGAAGTGATCCAAAGTTTCAGAGATTACACCTTTGGAGAAACAGACTGCCTTCGCTTTCTCCCATGGAGCAACTGCTGGGTTTGGACTGGAAATCTTGTAGGTAGTGACCAATAACAACCCACTGCACCATCAGGAGACTCAGTAAGACATCATAACATGTTCTCAAAGGGCTTCTAAGGCTGCAAATGTTTACTGAAGCAAACTGTCACGCCCTTCTCCCTCATAGCTGTGGGTGAATTCGAACTGCCTCCAAACCTTCAGCTGGTAGCCCAGGGGTTACTCAGTATGTCAACAGGTGGCTTTTGTTTTGTTTTGTTTTTGAAAATCAATGATCTAATTAAGCATGTTCATGCTGAAATCCCAGCATTGCAAGACTGAAAACAGATGCACACATAAAAATGATCCTTCAATTGGCTAAAATAAATACAATTTGAAAAAAGTGAATGTCCATAGAAAGACGAGTAGCTTGTATAATGAAAGGTTATTCTTTTGATTTTTTTCCTAGTAATTCTAAAACTAAAACAAGTAGTGGGCCCATTAAGATCTAGTTATCTAGTTAGTCAATAGTAGGCAACAGTAGAATCCACTGTATTTGTTAGAAATATGAGCTAAACAGTGGCTCTCACATGGCTATCTAAGTCCATTAACTTAGGTTATTTAAAACTGACAACTTTATTCTCTGTGCTAAACCAATGGACTCTTCTGATTTTATATCATTATAAAGATCACATCAGATAATTGAAAAGTTTGTGGAATGTTAATGCTGTTATTTATGAGTCAAGTGGAATTTTTATAGCCAACACCCTATTATGTGCTTTTACTGCACAACTTCTTGAACACCAAATGAATGAAGTTCAAGGCATGTTGGAGAGCCGATGCACTCAGTCAAGGGTTATCAATGTCATGAATAAACAAAATGGAACAATGTTAATTTTCAAATTCCATCTTAGCAGTAAATTAATTTCTCCTAGAAGAGTAAAAAATAAAAAAGAGAAAAATTTCCCAACTCCCAACCATTTGTATCTCAGGGCTGATGCTTCCTTGCGTCTTCTGAAACAAACCTATAGATTTTCCAGATTTCTCCTAGAATATTCTTTATTGATAGCTATCCTGGGAAAATACTTCTTCTGTAAGTTAAGGTCTTAGTATGGTATGCAAGATGGAAACCCACAAATGTCAGACCATCAGTCCTTAAAATCTGGTCCATGGGCTGAGCCCTGGTGGCGTAGTGGTTGTGCGCGGGACTGCGGCCCACTGGGATGGAGGTTCAATTCCAGCTCCCAGGAGCAAATGCTGGGCCTCCTATTCCCACCACCTGAGGGCAGTGATGCCTAAAAAAAAAAAAAATCTGGTCCATGAACATCTTGCAATTTTTATAACTTCTAAAAGGTCCTCAAAGTCAGAACAAGGTTTTTATTTTCTTTGTTTATTATATATATTAATGCTGGTGGAGCAAAGCAATCAGTGCTAGACTACCAGTCAAAAATGCAGAGGTTTAAATTGATCCAGAATTACCCCAGAAGACAGAGTGGGCGATCATCCTCTGAAAGACAGCAGCCCTGAAAGTCACATAGAGCAGTTCTACTCTGCATAGATACATTACATTACTTGACAGTAACTAATAGCATCTTATTTGTGCTGGTGGTATATACAAACGCAATGAATAGT
Source organism: Nesogale talazaci (assembly GCA_004026705.1). Classification (NCBI taxonomy): domain Eukaryota; kingdom Metazoa; phylum Chordata; class Mammalia; order Afrosoricida; family Tenrecidae; genus Nesogale; species Nesogale talazaci. The sequence continues at coordinate 196,292 of PVJH01000401.1, read as the reverse complement.
GGGTAAAAGTTCCAGTGCCTGAATCAAGAAGTTATAGTCCTTCTTAGTCTAGAAGTACCACGGAAACTTAATCAGTATGCTAGCAACAGGCTGGTGTCCATTGACCGGTAGTGGTTGGCACTAGCTGGTGCAATGGCAGAGATTAAATTTGGGGTCTTCATATTGACTGGGAGAATCCTACCACTGATCTAGCAGTGGCCCATGAAGGAGGGTAATGATCTGAATCCGCCTTAACTGTCTTGCTATTTTCCACTGTCTTCATTCTAGTTAGGAAAAAGAAAATCAGCCAGCTTCTCTTAAGAACACTCTAGTTAAAGCAAGTATCTCTCCAATGCACTCGGTGTGGCACACTGAGCTGTGCACATCAGACACCTCTGATGTGACGTTCCAAAACATGACAGTCTCCAGAAAAAGTACTGTGTGATGGTTCCAACTGAGGACTGGATCCGCAGAGTAATCATGGAGTGCTTTTCACGTGAAAGGATGTCTGACTGACTAAATATGGCTATTTCATACATAGGTATTTGGCAGACTTTTTTTTCTTCAAAAATGAACAAAATGAGTCTGTCACTTCAAGGAAAATGACTGCAAGAATTTGTTGCCTGTGATAAACTATGAGTTTGCAACAAGCGAAAATTAGAGTTTTGAAAAGCTTGTAACTACCAGCGTGATCTTGACAGCTTCCAGATACTTCCAAGATTTTGCTGACAGGATCCATGATGCTATTAATGAACGTGATCTTTTTGATACTGCACAATGAAGTAAGCCAACATTTGGAAAAGCTGCATTCACTCAGTGAACTGATATTTCCCATCAGACCATCAACTCCTTTCCAAGTGCAAGACCAGTGGATTTTAAGGTAATAGGACAAAGTCATTGCTCTGGCCTCGGATTACACTCTACAACTAAGACTTAAGAAATGATCATTTATCAAATATCACTGTTACCAAAGAACAATTGCCACAATTACCTGAAGTGTTGTTAAGACACTCCTCAAGTTCTAGATCCATATCTGTAGGAGAACCAGTTTTAACACTTGTGCATTTTAATCGTCATTAGGTATCACAGCACATTGATTGCAGAAGCAGATAAACAAAGTTGACTGCTTCCTATTCAGCCAGACACATTAAGGAGATTTGGAAAAATACATGATAATGCCCCATTTTTACTTATTCTTTTATTTTAAAGAAATAAAGGAAGTTACCTTTTAGATGGTTTTAGGATCAAAGTGTAATTTATTCATTACGTTTTCCCTCTAAATAAATAATTTGAAACTCTAATTTTCCATATAGTACATATGTGTAGTTCATATATACCGAAGCTCTTTGGGAGGCCTCAGGAAAATTTCAGGTTGTAAACAGGTGGTGAGACCAAAGATGGAGATCTACTGTCCTGGAGGACTGAGGCATGAGAAATTCAAACTAAAGGAAGTTATAATCCTCTGATTCAGATTGGAGTTGGAGAGAACTCATATGGGGCTGATGAAGGTACTGAGGGAAAGTTTAGTTATGTAGAGAGACAGTCAGTCCCAAGAAGCACCCAGGGTGAAAGCAGAAAGAGGAGAAAGGTCCTGTGGCAGTGAGATTTTCTGTCAACTTAAAGTTGTATGTAGGTTATAGAGGTGGAGGTCAATCTATCCATCAGCATACATCTTGATGATATCTCCTTGGGTGTGGTCAGGGATAGGAGTGGGGTGGCTTCTTCTACAACAGAGTCCTGGAGTTTCTCCTTTCTCTCCCACTCCTTACCTTCATCCTGGCTGGGACCCTTTCTTCCTGCAGGAGCTGCCCACAACCTGGGAGTGGTCAGTGCCCTGCCTTGCTTCCAATGACCCTGCAGCCACAGGACTCTGCAAAGCAGACCAGTGATCCTCCTGCATCCTTCGGGTACGTGAATCTAAAGAGAACTTAGACCAGCATGAGACCATGGACTTGAGTTAGACTGGACTGAGATGATTTCTTGATATTAAATTACTTCTTGATATAAAGTCCATATATATACATAAGTATATGTATATATATGAAGGATTTCCCTCTGACCCTAATTGAGGTATAGGAATAATCTGGTTATCTGACAAAGAGTACTATAGAGATGTCTATAACAGATTAAAATGTTAAATGTGGCTTGAATGGTTAAATTCTTGTCATTTGATCTGCTATTTGATACACTTTATGCTGTATCCGGTTTTCTCTTTTGTTTTGTGCTTATCTCTGCTGTATTTTGTCAATATTAGTAGCCTTCTTGACTTTTATGAAATTTTCTATGTTTCTGAGTATATGAAGTCTAGGATGGATAAATCTATAGAGACAATAACTAGAATAAGATTTCCTGGGGGTATAGTATGAGAGGTGGGGGTGGTAACCAGGAACTGATAACAAGAAGCACAAGAAGGGAGAACATTTTTGAAAATGATTGTGATAGTGATTGTACAACACTGTTTGATATTACTGAACTCTTGAGCGGTATGATATCTGGATTAAGTCCTGATAATATGATTTGAAAGAAAAGGAAAATAGATGGGTCCTAATGAAAACGTTTAAATCACATAGCCTTTCGCACAAGCTAATATCACCTAGAATGAGTGGTTGAACTCTAGGTCTTTGTGAGTTACAAATCCTTGTAATTTTTAATGCACACATCTCCGTTTAGGGTATCTTTGGACAAGAAGAGTTCAGACAGCAGTGTCTTGGGTTTCATCCTTCTTTCTACTTCCCTGCCACTCTAAAGAGGCAAGGAAATCTTATCTTCAAGGGATTCCACAGCAATCTAAATTTCAGAAAGGCGCTGCTCTTCCTTAAATTTATCCCTACAAACTTTGCTACTGTTGGTGATGGGTGCCTTCACATTCTTTCGGATTCATAGTGAACCCAAAGGATGCATAAAACTCTCTGTAGCATTTTCTTGATAGTAGCTCCCCTCTGCCTATTAGTTCTCTTTTTCATTTCAGTCAACAGAAAGCTATAACACAAAAATAGCATCTGTGAACTTGGCACTGGTCTCCAAAGGATCTCTCATTTTTGCAGCAAACATTACTCAATGTCTCTACACACAAAAAGCGTGGTATGCACAACCACAGTGGGTTCTAGAATGACAACCCACAGAAAGTTACTAAATTTCTAAGTCTTTACAGTGTAGATTTTCAATAAACTTTGGTTGACCTTTGAGTGGTCATAGAACTTTGTATCATGCTTTCCAATTTGTGGGATACAAAAAGGCTTCTCCCCTGTTTGTCTCCCCCAAATATATATCAAACCTGAGAGACTGCTTGCCAGGACATGGTAGGATGTCAGATGCTTGGAGATACTCTCCCGGAAGACATCCAACCAGTCAGAGCAATCAGACCCTATTGTCTATCCCTGCCATAGGTGAGGCTCACTCCCTGCTGTTAAGGACAGTGGATTGCTTTCATGATGGAGCACTCAGAACAGGCCAAATCAACTCAGTGACATCCAAGGTTAGGCTGCATCCTGAATTGAGGATCCACCCATTTGGTCACATGAGTACCCCTAATCTCTCCTCTTTCTATTGTGTGTACACCCCCAGACCATCCCCTACCTGTGACAAAAGTTGTTACTTATAATCAGGGGGCTAGATGTCCCCCAAAGTTATATAAATCTGGTTAGAAATAAATCACTCTCAGCAAATCCTAGCCCAACAAGTCCTGAGGACAGTATTTCTGCCCAGAAAAGCCAATAATGCACAGAGAGGACCATAGGACTGGCCCCATCATGAGCGAGACACATGTTCCTCACAGATCCATAGTACCATGAGGGACAACTCTAGAGGCACACAGCAGGGGATGTGCCCTCCCTGAGCTCAACATGCCAAAGTCAGACACTGGGGGTATGCAACAGAGCAGCAAGGGAACAGAGCCATGAAATCCCCAGGAAATACCAAAAATAAGCTGTGAGGCCAGGGCAAGGTGCCCCACCATACTCAATGGAAAACATTCATAAACAACGACACGTAGAATTTGAACTATTTATAGGGTCTGTTGTTGCTATTGTAGCTATTGTATTATTGTTACTGTCTTGTGTTGGGGTTTATTGCTATTGCTGCATGTCTATTTGGTAGGGTTAGGTGGGATAAACTAGCTGGAAAAGAGAACAAGGGGTGATAGTTTTCGGGGGACATGGGGGAGGGGGAGGGGGGGAAGAGGTGGGTATTAATAAACCGAGGGACAAGGAAACAACAAGTGACCCAAAATTAATGGTGAAGAGAGTATAGGAAGTCCAGCAAGGATGGATAAAGGACAGTGTAGTACAGAGGAATTTCTGAAAACCAAATGAAGACTGACCATGATAGTGGGACAAGAAGAAAGTAAAAAGAAATAGAGGAAAGAACTAGGAGGCAAAGGGCATCTATAGAGATCTAAACACAGGCATATACATATGTAAATATATTTATATAAGAAGGGGAAATAGATCTATGTGCACATTATTTATAGGGTTAATAATAAGGAAACGCATGAACAGTGGGCCCCTACTCAAGTACTCATGATTTCAAACTGCCAACCATAGGGCTCACAGTCCAACATAACCACTTCACACACAGGGCTCCAACATGAGAACTGACAAGGAGAAAGGGCTATCAATCAGGTGGTTAAGACCACACAGTGACAGTCAACAATACCCATTTTCTGAACTTTCTGCATATTTTTCTCTCCTTTTCATATGGTGATATAAGTATATGATGTTGGGAAGCCTAGCCTAAATAAAAAATTTATTTGGAAATAGCCTGGAGCATGAAACATTGAGAAGGAATTTGTACTCTTACCAGGAAAAGGATTAGAAGATAACATTAAGATCATTTGATAACATCATATTAATTATTAGTATAACAGACTGTCAACACTTTATAGGAAAAGTATAATACTTTCACATATAACCTTATAAATTAAGACCCATTTGTAATTCTTCCTTTTTAAGCATTTTGAAAAACTGAAGAAAGAGCTTGTATGTTGGGTAGCACTTTTAATGAGCAGGAATTCTCTGTGAGTCTCTCTTTTAGGGAGTATGGGCAACTTGAAGCTAGATGACTTTTTTAAAAGATAAAATAAAAAATGTTAAAGTTGTAGTCATAAGTTTGTCACAGCCACATAGACTGTGTCTAAATGGTGCCAGCATAGTCATTAAGGAAATGGAAAATAGGATTAATGCTGTGATTTATTAGTTGTTTCCCTGAATTCAGTTTCCTTTCTTCTTATTTTCATTTTCTTTTAGCCTTTCCCTTATTCAGTAAAATAAGTTAGCATGTGTAAATAGCTAGTTTACCATTATTGTTTTTCCCCTCAGAACAGGGAGGGGATAGTCCCCCACTCCAAAAATGCAAATGATTGCCATATATAACAGACTTTAATATATATTTTATAATATATGTCAGACTTATATATATATATATATATATATTGCAAAGATGTGAATATGTGTAAAACTATTTCAAATGCGCATTAAAAGCAGGGTGTGTTACATTTGCATATGTGTGAACTTTCTGTGTTCATGAATAAGGTCCTTTGTTAGGGAGATAGGAAGTGAAAAGTTTATACTCAGTCTTTAATGAATGGCTGGGCAAAGCCACATTTAGCGAGATTGAGAAACTGCTGTTAAAGAGTTACGGTTCATTATCAATCTTTGAATGCATATATAATCATTAGGGAATTGGCCAGTATGGCATCTGAAATCTCTTATATCTATCCCATTTGACTTGTTTTATTTCACTTCTTCCAGTGGCATTTTGTTATTCTATGAGGCATTCTTAAACTACCATCTGCCACATGTGACCTGCTGAGGACATTTTTCCGGCTCACCGGGTGTTTTTGGTGCTGCTGCTGTCCTGCTTAGCAGCCAGCCAACTCATCCCGGGCCTGTGAATTTGCTCATAGTTTTTTTTTTTTTTTTAAACTATAGTCCAACCCTCCAACGGTCTGAGGGACCGTGAACTGGCCTCCTGTTTAAAAAGTTTGAGGTCCCCTGCTTAGGTGCTTGGTTGCCTATTAATCCTCTTAATTAAATGGTATTTGCACCATTTAAAAAATAACAACATTGGGGCTGAGCCCCGGTGGCGTAGTGGTTGTGCACGGCACTGCGACCCACTGGCTGGGCGGTTCAAATCTAACAGCAGCTCTCTAGGAGCAAGGATAGGTCTCCTACTCCCACCAGAGGGCAGTGATGTCCCCCCCCCCAAATAACAACATTGTTAACATCTTAACAATGTTCTCACTGATTTTCTGCTGTCAAGTCTACACTCGACCCAAGTGGGGACTCTGTGTGGGCAAGAGTACTGCATACGTTTTAAAGGCTGTGGGCCTTTGGAAGCAGATCGCCCGACCTGTTATCCAAGAAGTTTGAACCATAAATGCTGTACGTTAGTTAACAATCAAGCACTGAATGCTGTACACCACTAGGACACATTGGAATAAACATCGTTAAAGACACATGCCAGATTTTTATCACTAAAATAGCCTTGTCTTGCCCAGTATGAAATTAGATAATTGCCAGCGAGGCATTTCAAACGATCCTAGTGCAAAGACGTTTAAGTGCTTGGCTGTCAGAGACCAGCAGTTCTCAACCACTAGCTGCTGTCAAGGAGAAAAGAAAGAGCTTGGAGATCTGACTCCCATCAAGATCTGATCCCAGGAAGCCCAGTGGGGGCACTCCTACTCTCTAAGAGTTGAACTTGATGGACATTACATAGAAACACCAATAACAGGCAATTTTAAAATGTTAAAATTGGCTTATGATCTTAAAGGATGCTTCGATTTTCCATATTTAAAATGCTTGTAAAGGCATGCACCATATTTTAGTCCAGTAAATGTCACTATAAAAATTATAATAGCACATTGACAAAAATACTTCTTGAAGGAGAGATTGGCTAGCAATGAAAAGTGGAAGGCACATGTAATTTGTGTAAGAGTAGGGTACGTACCTTTGAATAATGATCTATTATTAAATGTATAATAGGGCTGAGCCCCGGTGGCATAGTGGTTTTGCACGGGACTGCGGCCCACTGGGATGGAGGTTCAATTCCAGCTCCACAGAGCAAAGGCTGGGCCTCCTACTCCCACCACCCGAGGGCAGTGATGCCCCACCCTTCCCCCCCCAAAAAAAAAGGAAAAAAAAATGTATAATAATTGAACAAAGCATACTTTAAAAAAGGCTCATCATTGCCCAGCTATCACAACATATAGCGTCTGGGGTCTTAAAGGCTTAAAAGGAAACAAGCGGCCACCTAGCTCAGAAGCAACAAAGCCCACATGGAAGGAGCACACCAGCCTGTGTGACGATGAGGTATTGAAAGTATCAGGCGTCAAAGAACTAAAAATTATATCATTATAAATGAGGGGGAGTACATATTGGGGACCCAAAGCCTATCAATAGGTGAAGTGACATCCCCTTACAGAAGGTCAGGGAGAAGATGAGCCAGTCAAGGTACAGTGTAGTAACAATGAACTATGCAACTTTCCTTTAGTTCTTGAATGCTTCTCACCCAGTATCATGATCCCAATTCTGCCTTACAAATGTAGCTGGACCAGGGGATGTACATGGGAGCCAGAAACATGAGGAATTCAGAGCAGATGGTCCCTTTGGGACCAGTGGTGAGAGTGGTGATACTGGGACGGTGGAAGGAGGGTTGAGGGAAGGGGGAACCAATTATAAGGATCTACATATAACCTCCTCCCTGGGGTACAGATAATGGGGAAGTGAGTGAAGGGGCACCTTGGACAGTGGACAATATAAAATAATGATAATTTGTAAACTATTAAGGGTTCATAAGAAGGGGTACTGGGGAAGGAGGGGAAACATGGGGAGCTGATGCCAGAGGCCTAGGTAGAAGGAGGATGTTTCGAGAAGGATGATGGCAACAAATATGCAAATGTGATCTGCATACAATTGTGGTCTGTATGTACTGATCCTGATAAGAGTCGTCTGGGCCCCCAATAAAATGATTAACAAAAAAATGAATAACAAGACAAAAGGCTCATTCACTTGCATATCATTAATGAATTTACCATAAATGGTCACATATAAATGGCTAATTTTGATGTTTTGTATAGGTAAACATGGACCATGAGTGAGGAAGTCAGAAGAGACATTGGCATATTTGAATGACGGTACTGGAGAAGAATTTTGAATACCATGGTCTTCCAGAAGCACGAATACATCTATCTTGGGAGAATTAAAGCCAGAGAGCTCTTTGACAGTGAAGACGAAGAAGACATGATCTCACTTCTATTTGTAATCAACTCTATGGTAGTGCGTTTGTTTGTTTTAAAATGTCATCAGGAGGTACACGTCCCAGAAGAACTTCATGCCTGATAATGCACCAGGTGGTCAGAAAGAGAGAATAAGATTCTCAGTGTGACGAGTTGAATCAGGACTACGACAAAGGACTAAAACCACAACAATCTTGGGGTTGGCACGCAAGCAGGCAGTGCTCCTTATATATAAGATGTCTAAGAGTCAGAACCGAAAGGCAGGTAGATTATAAAAATGGACCTATCAACTACAACCTTTCCTATGTGACATTTTCCTTTCCTCCATCAAGAAGTGAAGTGTGCTAGATATGGCCGCATGCACTGCTTTATCAAAATGAAAATGCATTAATCCCAACCAAAACAATTTAGTATATATAATAATTTATCAAGGGTACTTTCAATTAAGAGATGTCTAGAGTAACTTAGACTCAAGGAAGATATCTAGGAGCTATATTTTACTCCTCTACTTGACATTAGTATAAGAACAATGCAGCTTCCAGTAGCATTAAACTGGCATCAGCATTAAAATTTAATATCTGCTTTGATTCTCAATTATTTTTGTAGCCAAAATTTGACCAGGAATTCCTTGATACATGCTTATTTTTTTCTAAATCTTAGCTCTGAAGGTCAAAATGGAAACACATTTTGAAAATTATAAAACAGCAGCTACAAACCTCTTGTTAAGTTTATGATAATGAGAAACATATGAATTGAGCTTCCTACAAACTGGATTCTATAACTTAGAGCAAGAAGGCAAGGGTGAACCTTTGGAGATTTACTGCTAAGTCCATCGCTTGCTGGGGACTAAGACAGGTTGCCAAAAATGAAGAAAAAATAAAGTCAATTTATCTCTCAGCATTTTATTAGTGAAACCGAATTGTGCTAATTATGTGTTATAAGTGTTATCTTGAAGGGTAGCCAAGTATTTGCATTTTAATATTAGTTTTCACATTTCTGTTTATCTCCATAAGTTGGTGTGTAATTGTTTAACAAGTTGCTTCAATGATATCTGAACTTGAATCAGGCTGTTCCCACCTAGTACTATTTTGGGATTATAGGAGACTCGACAAATGAAATCCCTCCCTCCCTCCTTAATAAAAACTTCCTGATAGGCAGAGAAGAGTGTTGTTTTGTCACTGCGGAGTGTCAGGGAGGGTGTGGTAAATCATAGGCACCCTGTGTACAACAGACAGAAACACTGCCCGGTCATGCTCCACCCTCTCAAGAGTTCCTATGGTTGAGCCCATCAGTTCACCTTTGTACCAATTTATCTTGTCAATCAATTATCACCTTCGCCCGCAGTCCTTGATAGCATCAGCAAGAACTTCAAGTCCTCTTCACTTTCAGCAAACTACTTGTCATGGGCATATTGCAGATGCTTTTTGCTGCCCCTCTACTTTACTAAGCATAATACCTTCCTCATGGTGTGTCTCTTCTGACAACATGCCCCAAATACTTGAAATAGATTCTCCCCATCATTGTCTTTAAGGATAATTCTGGTTGTACTTTTCCCAAGACTGAGTTGTTTGTTCTTTGGCAGTCCATGTTGTTCTCAATAGCCTTCATCAGTAACACATTTCAAATGCTTCAACTCTTGATCAGTCCTCTGTATTCACTGTCCCATTTTCACATGCATGCGAGACAACTGAAAGTACAATGGCTTAGGTCAGGCACACATTAGTCCTTAAAATAATATGCTTGCTTTCCAACAGTTTAAAAAGAACTTTGCATCAGATCAATGCATTGTTTGATCTCTTGACTGCTCCATCCATGAGCACAGATTGCAGATCCAAGGAAGACAAAATCCTGGATACCCTTATTGTTTTCTTCGTTTATCATAAGGTTATATATTGAACTACTTGTGATGGCTTTGATCTCCTCTACATTGATTTGTAATGTCCTTTGAGGGCTGCAGTCCTGATATTCGTCACCAAGAACTTCAAGTCCCCTTCACTTTCAGCAAATAAGGTGTCATCTGCATATTACAGATTTTTACAATTCCCACCAATCCTGATGCCACATCCCTTTTAATACAAGGGGACCTTTCTGCATACAGATTAACCTCCCATGTAAACAGATGGATTTTACCATATCAAAGACAGCATTGCAGTTCAGGATGGATCCTGAAATGCTCATTTTGATGATGAAGATGAGAAGATTTCACTTCAATTTTTTGTTCCCTGAATATAAAACCACATGATTATCTTATTCACTAGCCAGTATTCATCCCTGTGAGTTCACTAATATCTAAGATACTGATTTTTGTATTCTGCATTATTTTTAATGACTTCCAATCTTCCTAGGTTCATCCATCACCCATGCCATGCTTGGGGGCTTGGATCACTCACTAATGGATACTTGCAGTTGTAAAGTCACAAAACATCGGTCCACCTAAGGTCAACAATGAGGTAGAAGAGCTTCGTCAGTTATATTTTTATCAATTTCAATATGAGGGACTTATCTCCTGGTACTTTATCAGGGGGTTTTCCTCTGCTATTCATGAGATTTTCAGTTGATACTTTTTTTGGAAGTGGTTGGCCACTTCCTACTTCCAAGTGTTTATTAATTTGGGAGCTCTCTTGAAATGTGCCCACCATGAATGACTCTGTTTGTATTTGAAATACCAGCAGCATAGCTTTTGACATCATAGCGCTATGCTATGATGTCTAAGAGTCAGAACCGAAAGGCAGGTAGATTATAAAAATGGACCTATCAACTACAACCTTTCCTATGTGACTTTTTCCTTTCCTCCATCAAGAAGTGAAGTGTGCTAGATATGGCCACATGCACTGCTTTATCAAAATGAAAATGCATTAATCCCAACCAAAACAATTTAGTATATATAATAATTTATCAAGGGCACTTTCAATTAAGAGATGTCTAGAGTAACTTAGACTCAAGGAAGATATCTCTCAGTGTGTACTGACAACAAATGGTGACCATCCATACATGAAGAAACACTATCGCATCTAGGATGGTAACATGATATACATAAACTAGTCTATCTTGACTTTTATGCTTAACGGGAATAAATTTGAAGGTTATTTGTACATCCATATAATGGTTTGTGCATCCATATAGCCACCAGTGGCTCCCCAGGAGAAAGACTGGGCTTTAGAACAACTGTGATTTAGAACCACTGTAGTATATTCCATTAGATGGATTTTTATCTAATTTTAGATGCATTTTATCTAATGAATTTTCTTTGGTATGGCATTTAGGTTGTTTCTGTCTCATATTATTATAAATGTTAATGTGCAAAAGAATGTCAACCCTCGGTGATTTTGTGTATGTTGCCCAAACGCCTAGAGTGTCATTATTGTTGTGTGCCACCAGTAGATTCATATTCATAACAACCAAGAGTAGAACTTGCATAGGGATTTCGGGACTGTCTTTATGGACCCTGAATGCTAAGATTTTTGGTGTTTTCTTTGTTTTTGCTAAGGTGTCACTGGATAGGCTCAACACATCAACCTTTCTTTGACAGCCTGGGACTCATCCATTTTGCCTCTGAGTCTTCTCATTCCCAAGTTAAACTACTGGAAAACAGAGAAGGACACAATACACATGCTCCATAGTTCAAAACCCCCAGCAGCTCCCCAGGAGAAGAACTGCACTTTCTGCTCCCTTCAACAGCCGCAGTCTCAAACACCCACGATGGGGTGCTCTCAGTCAGTACTGAAGCAATGGCAGTGAGCTATTCCTTAAAATCAATAGTTTGTGCTATTATGTTATGAAAGAGGAAGCTTTCTGCTCCCCTAAAGAGTCATAGTCTCCGGAACCCATAGGGACAACTCGATTTCATATCCATGGTTGGTTTAGTTGGAAACTTATGTATTTGTCTCTAATTCTCCTCTCCTATTCACTGTTTAAGTTATAATTAGGATGATTGCAGGAAAAAAAATAACTTATGCCATCATTTCATATCTATAGCATCTTCAAATAATGCTCAATTTCCTTAAAGTGTTTCTCCCTTCTCATATGATTTCAATATGAGGTCTAGACAAACTACACTTAATGATTGCCCTTGTTTTCAGGGATTTTTCTTTCTGTCTGGACCATATTTTTCTCCACAATCAAATTGCAATAGAAATATCATGTCCTTAGAGAAAATGTCCCTGGTTTCTATTAAATGTTAGATTTCCTTACAATAATTTAAACATTTTGTTATAAGCACTTGCTTATTGTCTATGTTCCCTTGTAGAGAACATTTTGTTGTACCTACTTAGAATCATGCTTTATAATGATAAACACATTGATAGCAAATTGACTCCAACTGCGGTCAAGCTCCTGACTCAGAGGAACCCTGATTCATGGAGTTGGATGGCTCACACTGTCGGAGCTCCACAATCTTCTTTTGTTGCCCTCTTGGTATGTACCTTTAAGTCAGGAAGCAACCACAAATTTTTGTGTACTCCAGTGTTCTCATTAACATAATGGAAACTCAATTAGCGTTTAACACATGAATGACAAAATGGATAGGTTGCTAAACTGAGCACAAATGAAGTGGCTCATATGTGACCGAAATAGTACATTGTTTTCTCTGATGGAATCATGTAATCTACTTTTGTTAGTCCTCTTTTGATCCTGAGCACGCACCTCTCAAATGACTGGTTGAGGGTGCAGATGGGTGTGCTGTTTATGGTTTTGGAAACTAGGACAGCAACAGACTTACTGGTGCGATGAACTCATTGTAGTAATTAACTGTTGTCAGATTGGCTCTCTGTTGAAGCCAACTTCATGCAAAGTAAATGAAACTTTCCATGAGCAACCCTTCTGATCAGTTGCATATCAGGTGGTCCCAGAGAACACAGGATAAAATTCTTCACCAAACACAAATTCCCAACATAAACAGAAGACCCAGACTTACTGAATGAGTAGGGACCGGAGAACCCTACTCCACCGAGACCATCATTTCGAGATGGACTTTAAACTTGAAGCACAAGCCACTCCTCAAGTCTCTTTTTAGCAAACAACAGCTTGATTTGTACATGAAATAAAATTATCCAATATTGTGTTCCTCTAAATAATTGTCTAAATGCAATCAAATAGTAGAAATTTATCCTTGATCAAAGATAAGAAGGTAAAGAGGAACAAAGCCACCAGGAAATCAGTATGTTAACAATAGGCAGAGTCAGGATCTTACTTACTTTGTAGGTTTTCATTGAAAAACAGTAGCAGGCATCAAAGAACAAAAATAATGATCAATGGACCAATTGACTCTTGATACGATCGCTGAAGACAAATGGATACAGAGGCAAGCAGAGCAGAAGAAACGATGGTGACCAGCTACCAAATGATTAAATGTCTGCAGTCTCAAAGTCTTGAAGATAAATGAGTTGCTGTTCAGCGCAGAAACAGCAAAGCAAAGCCCACATGGAAGAAGCACACCAGCCTGTGTGATCAAGAGGGGCTGAAGGGAGCAGGTATTGAGCATCAAAGAGCAAGAATCACATCATTACGAATGAGACAGAGAGCAGGGTGGGGCCCTAAGGCCCACTGGTGGGTAATCAGACATCCCTTTACAGGGGAGTCACGGGGAGGAGGCTGACCAGTCAGGGTGCAATCGGGCAGTAATGATGCATACAAGTTTCCTCTAGTTCCTGAAGCCTTCCTCCCCCCAATTATCATGGTCCCAACTCTACCTTACAAATCCAGAGAGACTGGAGAAGGTACACTGGTGGAGAGGGGAGCTGGAAACATGGGGAAACCAGGACGAATGAGCCCCTTTGGGCCAGTGGTTAGACTGGAGCTGCTGGAAGGGTGGAGAGAAGGTGGGGTTGAGAGACGGAACCAACTGCAAGAATATACACAAAAGCTCCTATTTGAAGGAAGGGCATCAAAGGAGTGGGGTGGGGAGAGGTCGGGCAGTGTAAGATGTGACAGAACAATGATAATTTATAAAGTATTGAGGGTTGGTGGAGAGGGGGGAGCAGGGAAAGAGGGGAAAGGATGGAAAAGCCGATATTAAGGGCTCGAGGGGAAAGGCAGATGTTTAGAGAATGATAACAGTAGCAGACATGTGAATGTGCTTGGCACAATATGTTTATTTATGTATTGTGAAAAATGATGTCCGAGCCCCCAATAAAATGAGTTTTAATTGAAAAAAAAAGAAGTATTATAATAAGGTGGACCTGAAAAAGTAGTACAAATTATACTAGGGCCCCAAATATACTGACCAAAAATTAATGTCTTTGTGATATAGAAAAGACATAGATAACAAAAATAATCATTTAAGAGATATTTCATGACATAGTGTGATACTGATGAAAAGAAATACCACAACTCTATTATTGTTTTTGCTTACTGCTCAAATAAAATAAAATTTGGATTATTTTGAATAATAAAAACAGTAAATTTTTAAAAAGTATATCAGCAGGCTCTTTTTCCAAGGACACTCTGGATGGACTTTTTGTTGCCAAATCTTTATTGAAATCCAAGTTCATTCATTGCTGAAACCACACAGTGGCTCCAATTCTTATTTGCATGGTGTTTTTGGATTAGTATTAACATACAACTTTCAATTGCTGAACAATAGGCACCATTTGTAAAAATTGGTGAAGAGCAGATACAAAATTATAGTTGAAGGGCTAATTTTTTTGGTAATCACTATTGACAGACTGCCTTGACTACCACAAACAAGCAGTGGAACAAACCAAAAGTGGCAATAAAAATTCAAGAAGTCCTATTATTGAGACTAATCCTATATTAATGATAGACATCATAATGCTGTCTTCTTCTCTGCTTAATGGCATCTGCTGAAAGTGAGAATATAAAATTCCAATTACTTGGCAATTGTTGGGTAAACAGCATTTATTTTTACACCAACATTGACATAAATTAAGTCTTCCAGCATCTGGGGATGGAGGTCAGCATTTTGCTAATCTTATAGAGAAGGAAATGAATCATTGTGGCCTGGCCATTTGCAAGGTCACTGAACAAGTCAGTGTCCAAACTAGGAGTGCTGTTTAAGAATTGTTGGTTGTGATTCTCTCGGTCACCAAATGATACTCCTGAGGGGTAAACAAATTGGAAACTGAATCCTGCTTTTTTTTTTTTTTCCTATCAGTGCCGGAAGGCCTAGTAATCCCAGAAGATATCCTGTTTTCAATATTAATTAATGAGAGCACATCCCTGTATCCACTGTGTAGACATTTCCAATGGTAGGTAGCCATGTGAATTCCAATTTTGAAGTATATATTTGCTTCCTTTTCTCTTTCCCCCTCCTCGTTCTTTCATTTATTTCTTTTTCCTAAGGCTGTATTTCAACACATGGAATGGAGTTGTATCTTTTTTTGGTAAGTCATTCAAATGATAAAGCAGGTGTGTGCATGCTAAATATAGGTCATGGTGCTAATTTTTAAAAACCATTTTGTGGTGTGATCTTTTGTTCAGATTGTATAAATGTAAATCCTAGGGAATTGTTTACATCTTTTAAATAGAAAAAATTGCCTCCCGATTGCTTCAATATTTTAGGTGCAAGCCCTAGAGATTATAAACCATGTCAAAATGAGAAAAAAAAGAAAGAATAAATGGAAGGAAGGAAAAGGAGAGGAAAAGGAAAGGAAGATACCCTTTAATTCTTAAACAGTTATTTTCTGACACCCTTGTCTGTGAACACAGAGAAAGTTCATCAGGAGCAGCCTGGGTAAGTACTGCAGCAGCTGAGAGTTGAATGCTTAAGAGTCTAGACTGTGGTGCTAGACTACCTCATATCAAATCTCATGTCTGCCCTTGCTATGCTGAGTGACTCTGGTCAAATCTTTAACCACTTCGGGCTTCGATATTGTGATCTACAAAGTGGGACAAATAATGTTACTCACCTGATGAAGTTATTGTGGGAATTCAATACCTTCATAGAGGTGAAGAAATTAGAAATTAGAAAAATTAGAAAAATGCCCGGCATATCACGACCCCACATCACATCAGTTACTATTATTGTTTCAAGCATAATTGCTGCATGTCATATTTTCAAAATTAGCTTCAGATCAAAGTTACATGGGATACAGAACACATTAAGAACCGAGGAGGTAAACGGTTAGAAAGGATGAGAGGGAGATTCAGTTTGGCAGAGGGCCAGATTCCCATTTGTAGCTTATTTCTGCAACATTTCCATAAACTTCCCTTGAGTACAATGAAAAACGATGTAAAGTGATACTCTGGGCTTTGAATGAATTCACAGCACAAGGGAATCTCCCAATAAAATGGAGAGGCTGCCTAAGAATGTTCAGCTACTTTTCCTCATAACAATGGAGACCAAAAAATGCAGGCATATCATTTCTCTTCAGCATATTTTTAAATTGCTGTCAGACATTAAGCAATTTTACTAAACATGTGCCTGGGGTATGGTAAGCATGACTGTCCTGGTGTTTGAGGAAGAGCCAGTCTTTACTCCATCACTTTTGAGATAGGTCTATCTGGAGGGAGATGGTTTCTGACTACTAAGAAAATATTTGTAGGCTGCATACTTTAAAGAAAAAATGATATTCCCAAAGTTAAGGCGTAAGGTTTAACAAGTGTATTATATTGCTTTGGGTAACTCTCTACAAAGTTAATTACTAGATAAACAATTCCAAATTGTCATTTGCAATTACATTTTACTAAGTATCTGAGAAAAGAGTGTAGTAAATAAAGTAAAAATCTGAAAGTATTCAACATGAGAATATAAATCCCAGTGGAAAAGTTCATGTAAAAATACATGGGGAGGAGACAGAGAACTTATACTTAACATTTATGATATTGTTGAACTGTATAGATATTCTAAGTTTCAAGGTATTTACTAGTTTTTCTAATATCAAAGATAGGCATTGTCTTCTTGAGTCTTTACGTTACATGTATGTGTTGTGAAATGCATGGATTATTGTATGCGGAGCACACACTGTTAGCAGGGGGTGAGCGGAGGACATCATTCATCAAACTGAATTGAAATTAGCCACTATGGCCCAAATATCCTTTTTGAAAATGGAGTCTCCTAGTTTTGTAGTGCCTCAGAATGGAAACAACTGTGACTGGCTTGGTATTATTTTCAGCCTTGTAGTGTTTGCAACACGATTTCTCCAATCTTGGCCTTTGGGTGATGAATTAGAAAGGTGAATCAATGCATTCTATCTTTTCTGGGGGACTGTGTACCAAACTTCACCTTGGAGATGGAATAACCTACTCCTGAAACCTCTGGTAAGTGAATTTGCAGTTCCCAAGTGTAAATCAAGAAATACAAATAGTTTCCCAAGTCTGCCAAAAAATAATTCAAATAAAAACAACAACTTCTAACAAGAGAGTTGAAAGTGGAATTTAGGGAGCAAACAGAATTTCAGTGTAAGTATCCTTCAAGCATTTTATTCAGCTGACAATTAATTAAAATTTAAAACAACTGACTGTGATGGAACAATGATAAGAAAGCTCTTCATCAAATCCCACATAAGATGTTTACTGCACATCACATTTTAGGTGACCCTGGCTGCACTGTCATGAAAGAACATGCTTTTTTTAGACCTTTCACTAATGTCATCTAGTAGTGATCAGTTCAATGTACATATGGGACCCACATGTTAGCTGAGAAAAATGACTGTTTGGTTAATTCTCTTCTTTTAAGAACACCAATGGCTCTCTTTGAGTCATTTTAAATTAAATGAACCATCCAGGTGATCCATGTATCAGCAATGGAAACATCACAAAGGGGCATGTTAGAAATGGAAGGTCTCTAATCCCTTGATACCCTGAATCAGAATTTCTATTTCCACTTTATTTTCTCTGATGGCAGCTGCTCAGGAAAGGTGTTGACTCGTTGGTTAAACGAGTCAGAAAAATGACCCAGAAAACTGGTCGTTAAGGAAGATTTCACCTGAAAATAAATAATATCTCAGGAGAGCTCCATCCCTGGAAAAGGCCATCATGTGCAGGGATGTGGAAGTTCCACAACAAAGAGGAAGAGCTTGAAGAAGATGGACTGACATGGAGGCTCACTAATGACTCCACCCTCTGTGGGGATTCGGGTTTCATTCTGTTGGGCATATATGGTCATGTGAGTTGAAACCTACCAAGAATGCTTTACGGAAACCTTCAAACTGGTGCATCAATTGCTATCTTTAATCTTAGATTAAAAGTTAAAAGGGAGTAGGCGAAACGTGAATTCCCAAAGAAATGAAAAATAATTAAAGCAGTCTCATCGTCATCAAAGTAGATGTTCTTTCATAGATTTTGAGAAGTATTTTCTTATAAATCTGAGGCTGAGAATTGGGCAAGAAGCCCTAGAATACCATTAGAAAGTAGCAATAAGTAAGCATTTTGAGTTTATCTTTAAGGTTGACTAAGTGGCAGATTTTAGCATATTCTAGCATCTCTTATTTGATCATGGAAAATAATAAATTTGATTACTCCACATGGTTAGTCAGTCTAATAGACTGACTAAAGTATTTTTAAAATTTCTTTGTGAAAATCTTCCTCTTATCTTTGCCATGATAATCTTATTTTAAATATAAAATTAAAACTTGTCTTGTTTAGAACTTTGAATTGTCTGAGGATCACATAAAACAATTTTATTATTTTTTTGGCATCACTGCCCTCTGGTGGGAGTAGAAGAACCAGCCTTGCTCCTGGAGAGTTGCTGCTGGATTTGAATCACCAACCTAGTGGGTTACAGTCCCACACACAACCACTATGCCACTGGGGGCTCAGCCAAAATAATTTTATTATCCTGCTATCTCTCTACTTTGTTACCTAAAGGTTATGCTTATAGAAAATACTTACCACCTGTATATTAGACATGTACACACGTCATTTAACTCATACATTACTAATATATAGCTTTTAAGAAAAATGAAATAGAGGCTTAAGTAGCTACAAATGTTTTAGCTAGCTGACAACTAAAATTAAACATAATGCAATTGAATATATAGAACAATAAAATTAAACTTAGCTCTTCAGGACCTCCAATATAAGATGTTTATCAGCTGTGTGAGCTGGGGCTACCAAATCAGATAGTTGCTCTGTATGGTATTATTACCACATACATAATTTATATTTTAAATTTTGTTTTTTAGAGATTTTTACACTTAATATTTTAAAATTTCCATAATGGCAACAGACAGAAAAGCTATTACTATTCCAACTTCACTGATGTCGACTCCGAGGAATATCCCTAATGATGAGGTGAATCTACAATTCCGTTTCTTAGCTGTCGTTTGACCCACATCCTTTGTGCTCTAGAATTGTAGATGTTTGCTTGAATATAAATATGATGCTAAGATGTACTCCTACTCCCAGACTGAGTCTAATATAAAATGTCCTAAATAGATTACCTATCACTTCAACAAAACAAAACAATTACATTGTATGCACGGATAATCTATAATTTATATAAGCAAATATTAACATATTGTGCTATCTAGTAAATTACCAATTTAGGGTGGTACTAAGAAATGGAGAATTGAGAACACAACTGTTCATTAGTTAGTATTGATCCACAAGCATGCATTCCACTCTGTTAATGGTGTCTATTTTCCAACTCCATATTCCCTCTCACACCAGGTTTCACCCTGATTCCACAAACCAAACTTATTTTTATATATTTCAGGGAGGGGATGGATGATAGAAGCCCTTGCTTGAATTTCTCTGACCTCGTCACGTGACTGTGCTTCCATTAAGCCCCTGGCACGCGTCATTTCAGTTAACACAACATTAGATGGGGTACTGTATTCCCATTGCTTGACATGATGAAATGGTGGAAAGTTATGTGTCAAAAGCTCTCGACTTTGAGACATGAAGCTAAGGCTCTTCTTGAACCTAGCCTTTATGATTTCAAAGTCTCTAACCTGTTCTTTTGAGGGTATCACTTTCCCCACCTCACCCCCATAGTCTCCACAAAAGGCTATCATCATGCCAGAGATGAGGTGATTTAGATATATTCGTGCCCATTCTTGCAATTGTGAGAAATTAAAAAACGTGCTGCTTGGTAAATATATTGCTAGTTGCTGAGTCATTTCCATGGAGTGCTGGTGTTTCAATGATTAAGTGCACAGCTTCTAACTCAGAGATCAATAGTGAACAGCAACAGGTGCTCCAAGGTGAAAAGACTTGATTGCCTGCTCCTATAAAGATCATAGTGTCTATGAAATCCCCAGGGTTGTGGTGATCTCTCCAGAGGAGTCACTATCAGTTGGAATGGACTTGATGGTAAATAGCAACATTAATTTGAAAAGATAATATTTTATAGTATTTGTCCACATAGGCCCTATTAAAGACACATTGTATTTCTGGCCTGCACTAGGTCATCAAATGCTAAGAAGAAAATAATATAGCCTTTGACCAACATCTAATGGTGAAGAGAAATATATGAATGGATAAGACAACAGGCAATAAAGGAGCCCTTGTGGTATAGCTGGATTCTGATCTCAGTGGCTACAATTGCTGTATATTTCTAGAGAACATTTACTTTTACAAACACCAAGTGCCTGCACCCATCTACATGAATAGATAGAGGACACATATATCCACAAGGTTTAATAAAGGATGCATTTTAGGTTATATCTTTTCACGAGTCCTAAAACAATGTGTAATACTAGTACCTGGGATAGAAGAGCACCTCAATGTCCTCTTTTTGGTATGTTTTGTTGGTAATTTTCAGTTATCTAAAATGATGTTTATGCATATAGTTCTAAAAGAGGCCCAGTAAGTAAAGCTATATTTTTAAAATATTTGTTTATCTCAAGAATCTGTTTTATCCTGTAGTTTAATCAAATTTTGGAGGGGGGTGGAGGGTGAGGCAGCACACTTTAAATATTACTCACATCAAACAAGTCTTAGCATAAACATTTCTTTTGTAGCAAAGAATTTCAGTAGATTTGATTTGTAATTATATTTCCTAACTGAAAGATGTGAGCATACTTTCACGCAAAGAATGCACCTCCTATCTTCTTTGACGGGTTGAGTAGACCTCTTTATAGGCCTAACAAAAGAAAGTTCAACAACTCAGTTAATCTATGGTTTGTTCCATACTCCTAAATCTACAAACTCTGCCAGTTCTGAACACCAAAAGTAAATAAGGGACTAACGGCATCCTAACTCTTAAACAGTCCGTAAGCCAAGAAAAATAAGACAAGTAGAGAGGAGGCCGCTCCAAGCATAATTACATACCCCGTGTTCCCTGCGTTTGGGGTTTGGAGGGAAACTGTTTCACAATCCACTCCAGGTCTCTTTATAGTTCTAAGTCCGTCTACGGCACCTACTATTTCTGTTCTGTTCCAGGCTATCATTTCAGTGCATCAGGGAGAGAGAAGTGAGTTCCCTACCTATTTAATTTTTAAGCTATATTTGTCATCTACCAATCTGAAACTGACAGCTCTAACAAGAGTTTCTTTACCTCACAGTGTTTTAGGAGAAGTCTGACACAGTTTTAAATTCTCAGCTGTAGTGAGCTGTAGTGAGGGCTATCTATCTATCGTCATCTATCTATCTTCATCATCATTTATATTCTATCATCTCTATATCTATCATCTAGATGGGTGAGATAATGATACTGCAAATCCTAAATTTCACACACAAAAATATCCAAATTCTTAAAAGAGAAAAACTTTTTATTAGGAATATAGTGAAAGTTTACACAGTAGATCATCAATTTTACATTCAACAATTCATCTTATTTCAGAATCTTCATTACAAGCCTCTCAAAGCACCCTCACTTTGTCCATCCCTCCTTCCAAACCCATCTAAACTTTATCCTTGGGCAGGTACTGCTATTTTGATCTTAAATGGTTGGTCCTTTTCCGATGTGAAAACTTTACTGGTATTTTCCCCTTATAGATCTGTCTATTGTGTCCATTGAGCCACTGGGGTGAACTCACTTTGAGAACTTAGACTGACTGGAGATCATAACCTGGAGTATCCAATAGTCCCTCTCTGGAGCTACTAGTGTGAATTCACTTTCCAAATGTATGATTAAATGTCAAAATCTTGGGAATCCAACAGCCTCTATTTGACCAGAAAGCTTAGTCTCATTTATGATTTTGAATTTTGATCCACATTTTTCTCCCACTCTACCCAGGACCATGTAATGTGATCCCTTTTAGAGTGGTTGGTAATGCTAATGGTAGAAGGGGAACCATTTAGTTCCAGTTTCAAGGTCCTGGAATCTGTCGGGTGCATGTTCCATGAAGGCATTGGACTATGGTTTTCATTTTATCTTTATTTTCATCGCTCCTTGTCTCCTCAGGACAGACAATGAACAACTGTCCCTTAGATGGCTGCTTACTAGCTTTTGAGACCCCTGTCCTCTGAATCTGGGGTCTTGAGCTACCAGGCTAAGGAACTCATTTCTTCAAGGTTTTGAATATTTCTAAGATGTTTTCATAATTCTAGCATCTATATGCTCCACTGCATTCCTGGACATCGTTGTTGCAGAAGTAAATACACATTTACAAATATCCTCTGTCAATTCGACCCATGTATTTTTATGTCTGTTCTCCCTCTCTCTCACAGATTCTGCCTGAATGTCTTTCCATAATCCCCTTCATGGTCATAATTATTGCAGGGTGGTTATAGAAGGGCATTTCTTTCTCTTGCCTCTAACTCTTGCAGTGGTTTCAGTTTCTTCCCTGACTCCATTGTATTTTGACAATGTCACTTTTTTTTTGGACAATGTCACTCTTAATATATTCTGATTTCCCCTTTCCCCTATTTAACACTTTTGTCCTTTAGCCAGTGAATTCCTTTCTTTTGGACTCCACCATGACAGAGTGTGAAAACAATTTATTGACTTAATAGTAATGATCGCGTATATTGTCTGTCCTGTGATTATTTGTGCTCATCGCAATATTCTCCAGGTTCATCCATGTTATGAGCTCTAAGTTAAAAGTATTCATTGACATGCTTTAATTTTGCATGTGACTATATGTGATATAGTGCGACTATATCCAAGTTACTAATCCATTCCTCCATTGATGGGCATTTATAATCTTCTTATCATTTTTATGGTGAATAATGCTGAAATGATCTTGGTTGTTGCACGTATCTATTGATGTCACAACTATGAATTCTCTAGGATATATGCCAACTAGAGAAATTGCTGGATCATATGGTATTCTACTCTCAAAATCTGTGCATGAATTACTGCTTTCTTTTTTTGGGGGGAGGGGGGCATCACTGCTCTCCGGTGGTGGGAGTAGGAGGCCCAGCCCCACTGCTGGAATTGAACCTCCATCCCAGTGGGCCGCAGTCCCGTGCACAACCACTACGCCACCGGTGCTCAGCCCCTGAATTACTGCTTTTCACAATATTTATACCACTTTACAGGTGTTTAGCCATGCAAAAGTACACTCGTTTCTCTGAACCTTACCAACATTTTTTTGTTTTTCTGTTTGGGTGTGTTTTCACCTTGCTAGTATTGCTGAAATAAGATGAAATCTTGTTTTGAATTGCTTATCTTCAATAGCTAAGAGATTAAGCATTTCCTCATATTATTTTTTTTGCTACCTGAATGTCTTCATTGACAAATGTCTGTTTATGTCCTCTGTCAATTTTTTTCAATTGAATTATGTTTTGTTGAGGTGTTCTCTATAAATTTTAGAGATTAATCTGAAATTCCACAGCTCCAAGTATTTAATGAATTTATGGACTGTAGATTTAGTATTTTGTTGAGGTTTTTGATGCAAATTAAGCATCTAAATTCTAGGAGGTCCCATTCATCTAGTTTGTTTTCTGCTGGTCATGTGTTTTGGTTTATATTTGATACTGTATTTATGCTAGATAGTAAGGTCACTGATTTTTCCTTAGTTTCTCCACTGATGATCTTTAATTTTAGATTTTATATTTAGGTGTTTGATTCATCTTTAATTAGTTTTTATATATGGATGAATATGGGTCCCGTTTCACTCTTGTGCAAATGGATATCCAATTTAAACAGGGTATTTTTGAATTTTCTTATATTTATGTCTTTCTTTGCTCTTCTTTGGCTTTGCTTTTTTATAAATATTGTGACATGAGAGGATGCTATGTAATATTTCTACGTTTTTAATAGATTGAGGCCTACTTTGTGTCCCAACATGCTGTCTGTTCTGGAAAGTATTCCACATGCACAAGGAAAAGAATGCATACCGTGCTGCTGTTGGTCGAAGGTTAGTGTGGTTGCTTGTACTCTTTATTTCTCCCATGTCTTAATTGAGCTTCTTCGTAAGTGCTTTGTTTTTTACAGAAAGCAGTGTAAGGTCTGCTACTAATGTTGTCTTGGAGGAAGAGGAGTCAGCACGCTTCTTAGAGGCAGAGATAGTGGTAGTTTGTCTAAAGCATTTTGGACATGTGTCGATGGATACCAGTCCTGGAGAAGAGCACCAGACTAAGTAAAGGAGCCAGGCAGTGAAAAGAGGAAGACTTCTGACAAGTTGCATCGACATAGAGGCGGTATGGATGCCCTCACACTTGAAAACAGCTGTGAGGGTGCCACAAACCCGGGCAGTGTTTGGTTCTGCTGCACACAGGGTTGTAGTGAGTCAGAACTGACTTGACAACAACAAACAAAATCAGCTATGATTCTAAAGTTGCTGATTTCTCTCTTAATCAGGTTTGACTTGGATGGATGTATTTTGAGGTTCTTTTATTGGAATACATAGAGATCGAATATGGCAAAGTCCTCTTCTTCAACTAACCAGCTAATCAAGTTCGTTTTGCCTTAAAGAAGTATTTTATAAAATATTCATATTACCACTCTTGCTCTTTCCTTCTATTGCTTGATACATATATATATATATATATATATATATCAAGCTAAGTGTAATAAAATATATAATCATTCTTTGATTATTAACCCACTTTCATTTTTGTGTATAGGGTGCATCTCTTGCTGATGGTCTTTAATCAGTTTTTAAACATGGTATGGTCAGTTTTATATATGATCTATCAATGGATCCAGACTGTATTTTTCTGTTTCTTGACTGCTGCATTTCATACTTTGATATCGATATAATTAGTGGCAGTTATGAATTTCTTGGTGTCATTTTTTCAGTGTGATTTACTTTGGTGGTGCTTCCATCTTCTTTGTTTCACATACTTTTTAATGTTGAGTTCATTTTGCTTATGGTATTTCTATCATTTTCTTCATTGCTCTTTATTAATGTTAGCTAAATCTTTAAGACTCTTTTCTTTTAAATTTTGATTATTTTAATTTTCCTCGAGGTTACCCTGTAATATTAATTTCACAGAGAAAACATGCATAAGAGCAGTCAACATAGGTGTTCAATGTATTAACCCTCTATTTTCAGCTTATCTGTACACGCTATAATACTGATACTTAGCCAATGCCTTTCATGAGATGCCATCACCCAAGTGTCAGTAGACACTTACATATTGCTATAATGCTAATCAGGATTCAGTTCCAGACTAAAATGAACTTAAAAAAAAAAAGACCTAGTGATCAACTTTTGAAAATCCTATGGATCTTAGTGGCCCGATCTGCAAATCATCATCGGGATGGTGCAATAAAGGACACTGTTTGGATCCCACAACTTTACAAGCTGATAAATATAAATGCACACACAAAAGCAACACTTATTTTGAGTTCTTTTTGTTCACTGTGGTTCTGTTTGTTTGTTTAAAAGTGCAATTGCTGCTTCAACAAACTCAGACTAAGAATTAGAATAAATATACTTTTCTATCCTATGACTGTAGAGAAAACGGTATTCTCCCCAGATTACATTATCTATCTGCAATACTTCCGACAAAGTAAACTGTGCCTGTGGGTTTCTGGGACTGTAAATATTTTCTTTTGGGGGGGTGGGCATCACTGCCTCTGGTGGTCGTGGACACTACCCAGTGCTGCTCCTGAGAGTCGCCACTGGATCTGCACCGCCAAGCCCGCGGGCCGCAGTCCTGTACTCAACCACTTATGCTACCAGGGCTCAGCCCGGACTGTAACTTTTTTAATTGCAGTGGACCACCTTGTTTTTCCTCTGCATAATGGCTGGTTGTTTTGAACTGTTGACCTTCTGGCTAGCAACTCAATGAATAATGATTATGCTGCTAAGACTCTTGAATAACACGCTAGAATGAAGAGATAGATTAATCACTCCTGACAGATTAAACATGAATAACAATATGAATAGCAGCATCACATTCTCTGATACACTGCTGGAATAGGAGTTCCCTTGAATTGGAAAATACTCAAAATAAAACTGGGCAAAAGCTATCTCCTAAAGAAGAATGAACCTTAATAATGGGGACAGAGTAAAACTTTGAGAGTTTTCACTTGTTGATGGGAACATCTCAGTATTAGAAGAAAAACTACAGACATTCATTAATAATCAAAAAATGGAATGTATGAAGTGTGAACCTAGAAAACCTGGGAGTGGTGAAAATATAAAATGGAATACATAAAGATCATTATTACAGGCCTTAGTGTCCTAAAATTACTGGTATTGTGTATATTGGAGAATTATATATTTTACTATGTCAGAAAAGACAAATTTAAGAGGATTGGTGCAACATTCACCATAAAAGATAACATTTGAAGATATGTCTTTAAGTATATCTGTCTTTCATAGGAGTATCCATGTATCTACAAGAAAGATCAGTTCATAACAACTATATTTGGATTTATGCACCATCCACAAAATAAATGGAAAGAAAGAAGGAGTAGTAGCTGGAGAATATGGTCTTGGTGATTGAAATGAAGCTGAGGATCACATGACAAATTTTGCAAGACCAATGGCTTGTTGATAGCAAATACCTTTTTTCAATAACACACATAGTGAAAATACACATGGACTACTCCAGATGGAATACACAGTTCTAATTGCCTATGTCTGTTGGAAGAGAAACCGAAAAAGTTCAAAATAGCAGCAGCTACCGCAGACCAGTTGCTGACTGTGGTCATATCATCAATTGCTCAAAAGTAAGTTCAGGTTAAAACTGAAGAAAATTACAAGTCCACGAGATTCAAAATATGATCTTGAGTTTGTCCTACCTGAATTTTGAGATTGTCTTAAAAACAGATGTGACTTATTGAACAACAATGAGAGAAATCCTGAGGAGCTGTGGCATACATCAAGAATATCAGTCACGAAGTACAAGACAATAGAGGAAAGAACTAGGAAGCAAAGGACATTTATAGGGGTCTAAAAACAGGCATGTGCATATGTAAATGTATTTAGATACAATGATAGAGAAATAGCTCTATGTACTTATATCTATATGTTAAAAGTTAAGGTAGCAGTTAGACTCTTGGCCTTAATTCAAATACTGCCTCAATACAAGTCACTTTGTTCTAATAATCTAGCATTTGGTGAAACTCACTTTCCCAACATGATCGTTAAAGACAAAATGGGTGCACAAGCAAATGTAGTGAAGAAAGCTGATGCTGAGAGGCTATCAAAAGATATAACACCTGAGATCTTAAAGGCTTGGAGAAAAACAAGTGGCCATCTACTGAGAAGCAACAGAGCCCACATGGAAGAAGCACACCAGCCTGTGTGATCATGAGGGATCTATAGGTTCAGGTATCGGGCATCTAAGACCCAGAGCAAAATTATACTAATGTGAATGGGGATATATGTGTGAGGTGGAATAGAGACCCAAAGCCCATTCATAGACAAATGGACTTCCCCTAACAGAAAGGTCACAAGGAAGAGATGACCCAGTCAGGGTGCAGTATAGCATTGATAAAAATATAGTTTTTCTCTAGTTATTTAAGTTTCCTCCCCACCACTATCATAACCTCAAGTCTACCTTACAAAGCAGATAGACCAGAATATGTGCACTGCTACAGAAAAGAACCTACAACAAAGGGAATCCACAAAAGATACACCCCTGCAGGCCAACAATTAGAATGGAAATACCAGAATAAGGAAAAGGTGATGGAGAAAAGGGGTAGGCTATCATACAGATCAACATTTAACCTCCTGCCAGGGGGATTAAAAACAGACAAGTGTGTGAAGGCTATCAGAGGATGATGTGAGATATGAAAATAATGATCTATAACTTATCAAGGGTTCATGAGAGAGGGAGAATAGGAGAGGGGGGAAATGAAGAGCTGTTATCAAGGGCTCAAGTAGGAATAAAATGCTTTCAAAATGATGATGACAACATATGTACAAATTTGACACAATGGATGAATGCATGTATTGTGATAGCTGCAAAAGTCCCCAGTATAAATATTTAATAATAAAAATATATATATCATTCATGAAGAAAACAAAAAGGTCATTATAAAGACAGGAAATAAAGAAAAGACAAACATGGATGGTAAAAGGTACCCTGAAATTAGCTCCTAATTGTGGAATAGCTATGGCAAATGAAAGAAAAGGTAGAGTTAGAGAGAAAATTTCAAAAGGCAGCTCAAAAAGGCAAAGCCAAATCTTACAAGGTGCGAACTCCTGAAGTTAGACAACCAAAAGGGAAGAAAATAATCAACATATATTAAATTTGAGATCTGAAGAAAAAAATTCAAGGGTCAAGTTGTAAGATTGAGAGATTCTATGGGCAAATATTGAATGATGCAGGAAGCTCCTAAAGAAAATGGAAGGAGCGCAACTAGTTGTGGCACTAAAAAGAATTAGTCAACAATCTACCATTTCATGAGGTGGTACAGGAGTAAGAAGCAATGACACTGAAGGAAGAAGTTCAAGTTGCACTGAAAGAATTAGCCAAAAATAAGGTTCCAGTAATTGATGATCACCAACTGAAATATTTTAAAAGACTGATGAAGCACTGGAAGCGCTTACTCATTCATGGCAGGAAATTTGGAAGACAACTAGTTGGGTGACTGACTAGTAGATATCTATATTGGTAGCCTTTCCAAAAAAGGTAATGGAAGCAGAATGCTCAAATTACAGAACTCTATCATTGGTATCATATGCAAGTAAAATTTTGCTGATAATCATCATCTAATGGTTTCATTTATAGGGAACAAAGGTTCAGAGTGGACTTAAAAGAGGACATGGAACAAGGCATATTCTTGCTGATGTCAGATTGATCTTGGATCAAAACAAAGAATACCAGAAAGATACTTACTTGTGTTTTATTGACTATGCAAGACATTTGACTGTATGGGCCATAAAAAACCTATGGATAGCTTTGAGAAGAATGGGAATTCCAGAATACTTCATTTTGCTCATGTACAATTTGTATATGGATCAAGAGATAGTATGAGAAAAGAACAAGGGAACACTATACAACTTAAAATCATTAAAGTTGTGCATCAAGCTTACATCTTCTCACCCTTCTTATTCAATTTGTATGCTGAACAAATATCAGAGAAACTGGCTTACAGCAAGAAGAATGGGACATTAAAATGAGAGGAAAGTTTATGAACATTCTCTGCTATGCAGATGACACATCTTGAATGCTGAAAGTGAGGAAGACTCAAAGCATTTGCTGATAAAGACTAAGAATGTCAGCCTTCATTGTGGCTTCATTACAAATCAGTGTAAAGACCAAAGTCCTCACAACTGGGCCAATAGCATCATAATAAATGGAGAGAAGATTGAAGTTTTCAAGATGTTTGCTTTGCCTGGATCCATAATCAATGCTCATAAGAGCAGCAGTCAGTAAATTAAAAGATCCATACCAATGGGCAAATCTCCTGTACAAGACCTATAGAATATTGAAAAGTAGGGACGTTACTTTGCAGACTAAGGAACACCTTACCTAAACCACGCTATTTTAAATGACTACCTGCGTGTGAACATTAGACATTGAATCAGAAAAACCCCCAAAGAATGGGTGGATTTGAATTATGGTGCTGGGGAATAATATCTAAAGTACAATGGATTGCTAAAGGGTGAAATAAATCTGTCTTGGAAGAAACATGGTCAGGAGTGCTCTTTACAGGAAAAGATAGTGAGACTTCATCTTACTTATGGAGGACATTAAATCAGAAAAGACCAAACCCTGATGAATGACATCATGCTTGGAAAAGTGGAGAGACAACCAAAAAAAGAGAAAACCCCTCAACCAGATGGATTGACACAGTGCCTTTAACAATGGGCTCAGGCTTAGGAACAATTATGATGAG
Source organism: Nesogale talazaci (assembly GCA_004026705.1). NCBI lineage: Eukaryota > Metazoa > Chordata > Mammalia > Afrosoricida > Tenrecidae > Nesogale > Nesogale talazaci. The sequence goes on along the minus strand of PVJH01000401.1, from coordinate 166,044 downwards.
GGTGCAAGACAAGGCAGTGTTTCATTTTGTGTGTGTATGAGGTAAATATGGGTTATGAAGCAAGTAGATGTGAAAACTACCACATGCATGAGCACTGGATAGTCTTTCATTTGATAATATCTCTTTGGATTGCTTGCAAAAAATGTCACACAGTTTTCTTTGTACAGCTCTTTTGTTTCTTTGATTAAGTTTACTCATGAATATTTCATCTTTGGTATATCATAAATGGGTATCATAAATGGTTATTTTTTTCTTGATGTCTTTTTCAGAGACCTCTCTTTGCTGTGTTTAGGAATGCATTGGATTTCTGATTGGTAATCTTGTATGTTTACCAAGTCCTTCAAATGTTTCCAATAATCTGTTTGTTGAGTCCTTGGGATTGTCTTTACATAAAATCTTATTATTTATAAGTAGCAAGAATTTTACTTCCTTTGCCCACTTCTATTCTCATGGCTTCTTTCTGTTGTCTAATGTTTCCTGCTAAGATTTCCATTATGATGCAAAATTAGATAGAGGGCACACTTGTCTAGGTACAGTTCTTATGGGAATTAGCTTCAGTTTTATCCCATGAAGGCAATGTTGAAGGTTTGATTTTCATATATGGCCTTTATTATATTGAACAATTTCTCTTCTATTCTTATTTTACTGAGTGTTTTCTATATGAACTGAGTGATGGGTACTGATAAATGCTGTTTGCTGTGTCTTTTGATATGAATATGTGGTCCTAATATTTTGTTCTGTTCATATGAGATTTTGATTGCTTTTCCAATATTGAATCATCCATATATCCCTGGTATATATCCCAGTTGGTCATGATAATTTGTTTGTTTTAATTTAAAAATGTGTTGGATTCTCTTGGCCAGGGTCATGTTGATAATTTTTGTGTGTATGTTCATAAAGGATATTGGTCTATGCTTTTCTGCCTTTATGGTATTTTTTCATGGTTTTTGTATCAGGGTGATGCTCGCTTCATTAAATGAGCTTGCAAGTTTATACATACTTCTTGATATAAAACTGTGTTTTGTACATAGATGTCACAGGGTTTGCTGCTAGACAAGCCAGCCTAGCATAGACACCATGAGTTAGTATTGAACTGATAGACATAAGCTGGAAATTTTGTTTTGTAATATAGGGGAAGTATTTTTACTTCTTCTTGTCCCCAGAACCATGGTAAGTCATTTTTCTAGGAAGTGTGCCACGTAATTCACAGGCTTTCTCTGGATTCCTTCACTTTTCTTAGTGTTTTTTTTCCCCCCTCTAAGCACTTGGATTGTCTCTGGCATAATGACTAGGTATAAGTTTGCCTGTGTGACAATCAATGCTCTTTAAAGGAGAAGACATGAAATCAAATGCCATTTTGCAGCTCAAGACTTCTCTAATAAAATGTTAAAGAGCCATGATGTCACTTTGAGGACTACGGTATAGCTGACCTAAATCAAAATTTCAAATACTTTACAAGCCTATGAATGCTGGACAAGGGATCAGGGAGACTTAAATAATAGATCCATTTGAACTATAGAGCTAGTAAAGAATAGTGAAAGTACAAATTTGCCTGGACTAACAAAGAAACAAAATAATATGAAAGTACAACCATACATACAACCATGGTTCAATGATCCTTTAAAGCAAAAATGGAAACATCTTGACCCAATTATTCTGGACAGGCTGCCAAGAGTGATAAGACCCTGGACAAGGACATGCTACTTATTAAAACAGAGGGTGAGCAAAGGAAAGAACCTCAATATCATGAATTAACACAGGGTTTAATAATGGTTTCAGACATAACAACCATTATCAATCATCATGATCTTGGCACAGGACAGAGAAATGTATGCCCCCTCCCCCAACACACACCCTTTTGCTGTTGTACACAAGGTTGCTGCAAATCAGAGTCAACCAAACTGTATCTAACAAGAACAACAGCTGAGATCAATAAAAAAGAAAAGTTTCCTGTGAAATTCTTATCTTATGATCATTAGTACATTGTAACCCTTAAAGTTGTGTCTCAAGTTGGTTGGGCTGTGTTTCTCAATGAGTTGGCAGTTGGGACAGTTATATGAAAATCTTGTGTGATGAAATCTGATGTAATCTAGTACACTCCATGATGAGGTCTGCTTGGAGAAATCAATTTAAAAGGAGTTCCCTAGGGGTGTGGCCTGCTTCCAATATATGTGGATACTATGAACAAGTTCTCTTGAATTTTGCTGTGTCCTGATCCAAGATGTGACCTCCAATTCTTCTGACTGAAATGATTGGTCTGTCTTATTGCCTGTGAACGGTGGGACTCTCTAGCCTCTACATCAGGTTGAGTGAGCAGCCTAAGATCTTATCTGCCAGCCTTAGATTCATTCCTTTCCATAAGGAGTAGACTGTATCTGACCTGTTCATATGAGGTTCATCAGTCTCTGTAGCTGCACTTGTTGAAAGATGCCTCCAGCCTGAAAAATGTCCCTAACCTTGGAATTTGCTTGAGTTATTTGCTTGAGATAAATTTCTTTGGATATACACACACACACACACTCATACACACACATACACACACATCTAGGCTTCAGTGAATTTGCTTTTCTGGAGAACCCAAGATAACACGTCTATCAAGAAAGTAGTTCTCAATAGGGTTGGCCAGACTCAACAAATTGAATGATGGGAGAGGCCAGCTTAGAAAGTTTGGGTGATTGTTTCAGGGGATCTTAAAAAAAAGGAATCTTGATAAGTTGCTTTGAAAGTCATAGGGTTACCATGGCTGCTCATTATGAAGAAGTCTTAACAAAAGAGAAAATTGCATCAGTGAATAAAGACTAGAAAATTGCATTCAGTCTATCCTATTATAAATTTGTTGGGAAACTTCACTCCAACTTCTTTCCTCTTTAGTCCTTTTTTAAAAAAGATCATTCAGTCCTGAAGAGTGACTGATAATCATGGTCTATGAGTTTCACTGTCTTTATTGAAATATTAAGTCTGATGTATTTCTGGCTGAGCCCCGGTGGCGTAGTGGTTGTGCGCGGGACTTCGGCCCACTGGGATGGAGGTTCAGTTCCAGCAGTGGGGCTGGGCCTCCTACTCCTACCACTGGAGAGCAGTGATGCCCACCCCCAAAAAAAAAAGAAAAAAAAAAGTCTGATGTATTTCATGATTTTTATTTTTATTCAACATTTCTCCCCCATTCTATCCAAACCTTCTAATGTGATTACCAGGCCAGTTGGCAGTAGAAGGCAGGCATGAGCTGTTCTAGGGATTGTGTATATTGATATTCGTGTGATCTGCTAATCCGTTTGGAGTCATTGTCTGCATATTTTCAAACACCCCTACCCCCAAACTCTAAGAAAATTTACAAGGAATATTATATGAGTTCCTTGAGTGTTTCAAAGCTGCCTTTTATGGCATGTAAATCACAGCGCAGAATTATTTGGAGGGAAATTAGAGAGATGGAAAAACCAACTTCAAAAGTGTATAAACATAGAGAGAGGGTATGTTGAGAAGCAATGACTTCATATTTTGATTTTTCATGTAATAAAGATTTCTAGGATTCTGTAACAATACTTTTGACTTGCTCTTATATGATTCATTTATATATATATTTATATTCATTTATATATTTATATATATTATATTCATTTATATATATATATATATATTCCTTCACTTTATTGACAGGACAAATATTTTGTTGCCTATTTGTTTTCCACACTTGACCCCTGAATAATATAAACTCCCTAAAGACGACAAGAGGGACAACAAATTTTCTTGAGGACTGACCAGGCAGACATGATTACTTGCCTAGGGGTCCTAGGAAAAGGAATCATCCCCAGATCTATCATATAAAGCAAATGGAGGTTAACTACGAAGTATATGAATATCTAACATTCACTGTGAGAATTGAGTCAAAGAATCATAGACACGTAAAGTAGAAAAAGAACATGAAAGTGACAGAATAGAGATTTTCAGATACAAGACACAGAAAGTTGGGTATCATAAAGTTTTTTCCCGATATAGAATGTAGAGTTCCAAAGTTTTTCTCACTCTTCTTTCACAAGGAAACATCACATTGCCTATGATTCTAGTAGGTATTCCCCAATCTATCAGTCCTTCCTCTGCATTTCCTTTTTTGGTGGGGGGTGGGGGTTGGGGTAGGGATAATGACTGATGAGGTAGCAATGGAAATCATTTTATGCTTGGGGGTCACTACAACGAGAGAATGGTATAAAAGGGCCATGGTATTAGGGGGTTGAGAATCACTACGGCAGAGGAATCCAGTGAAACATGGCCAGGGAGTCCTCTGAGTGCCGAACCCATAGGCTTGACAGAGGGGAAGTGGGTTGGTCCTGCATGTGCCCAGATGGAACCGAGGAGAATCACCCCTGTGCGTCTCTGAGACCACCACTCTCTAAGAGAGTAGAAAGGTTCTGCTGGTCGTTTTGAACTGCTGGACTCTTAATATAACCACTCGAAACAGATCAGATATACAATTCGCTAATGGAAAGAGGTCAATAGTCAAAAGAACGTCAAGTATGTGGTTCTGTTTCATTTTGACATCACTTATGTCTTTCATAATCTTCCAGTAGTAATATCAGTAACATGATGAACTTTGGGGAAGATTTCTAATTTAGTATAGTATATTGTTATTAAATATTATCTACTCAGTATGTATCTAAACAATTCATTTTTTAGAGTTTTGCGATATTTTCCACAAAAATCAGAAAATGATAAATCCCCATATGTTCCTTATTGTATCATGTTTATAATTCAGACCTAGTGGCTAATGGTATGGGTTCAATAATTAGTTGAGTGATATTATCTACCAATTAATAAGAAAGACGTTAATTCCACTGGCAGACTTTCCTGCATTTTACCCAGCTCTAATTTGTCAAAGAGGTGATTTAAAAATTTCAGAATGAGGTTTACATGATTTCCTACTTGTATTTTCCTCTTTTTCTTTTAAACCACCCCCTTCCCCAATTCCAGTTCCAATTTCCTCTAGAACTAGTTCTTTGTAGAAGGAGCCTGTAAAAACATCTCTTTGATTACCTCACTGAGCAACTGGAAATTAGCAAGTCTGACATTAAAGCTCATTACCAATTTTTAATGCATTCTGTCTGTTTGGAGTAAAGCAATTCCTGTTCCCTACATGAAAGTACGCAGGAGTTACTTGTTTAGCTAAAACTATGACACTGAGCAGCTGTCCCCAGAGAGACCCTCCAACCAAAGCAGAAAGCTCAGCCCATTTGCTGGCATTTTTCATGTTTCTTAGCTGACCAAATGCACAGATGTGAGGGTTGGTTATTTAAGCCACTATCCAGGAGGATTATTAAAATCCTCTTGAGCCAAATTTTTGAGAAACAAATGGGTTTTATAAATGTATATTAAATCTGTTTAGTTTCAGATAATGAAAACACCCTACTCTGGTGTGAATCTCATTGCCTTGCGGCCTGTACAGCCTAAGCCCCTTCCCCAGGAATGCTATCAGAAGGTCTTGAGGTGTTGAAATGCAGAGTTAACATCAGGGTGCTTCCTGGGAGGTATGCAGAGAGCAAAAGAACAGGTCCATGTGAGAGACAGCTTGATTTTGGATTACAGAGGAGGTTCAAGCCACTGTGGACCAGGAAGTTCAAGAGTGCTATAAAGTGCTGCATGCTGAGGGAATGGACTCAGTCTTCCTAAACCCAGTTTTGTTAGTAAAGGATTCAACAGTGGTCATGCCAAGGATTGATTTAGTTAAGACGTGGGGTAGGATGATGCACGGCACAGTGTTTCTGCGTTTGTATAAGGTGACTTTGCCTTGCTTACTGTATAGCTTGTGCCACCAAAGACTCTTCCTTGAGGGATGATTCTGCATTTCAAAGTAACATTCAATGATGCTATCGATGGCTTCCAAATCCTGCACATTAATTGAATCCACTTAGTGAATATACTGTGGATTCTCCCTGGGCCTCAGAAAGGCAGAGGGTGGAGTGCGAGCGCTCTTGGGAAAGGAGTACTAAGAGTTGTGTGGGGGTCCTTCCTTGACATAAGATCTCTAACAGGGGACCTTGAGCACATAGCTCCTTTGAACCCTATGAGCGGATTTCTTCTTCTATAAATAGAAAAATGACAACGATCCATCCTACAGAGTTCACACGCTTTCTCTCTGATAGTTAATAAGCTATATGTACAAACTGCTTCATAGGTGCGCTCTATCCATCTATCTAAATTTAAAGATGGAAAGTATATAAATATATAGACTACATATTTATCTATAAAATATACAGATTTAGATTATATATAGAAAATGCACACATTTATATAGGAATTTAATCAATTATCCCCTTAAAAGAAATGATTTAAAATATTTAAAAAATACAGTAAAAGAAATATACCATGTATACTTGTGTATAAACTGAGTTTTTCAGCACCCTTTTCATACAGTTTTGTGGTAAAAGTAGGTGTCTTGGCAGATATTCAGGTCAGTTTATACTCAAATATACATATGTACAAACTAGAGATTAAAAAATATATATATATGTAAAATGGGAATAAATGGACTCAAATTATGCTTGGTTTATGATTTCAACACATATGGATATATACAAAATATGTATTTTTTCCGTCCCTAAAGATGAAATGGTGTACTTTTCAGTCAAGCACTGGAAAGTCTTATTTATTTCCCACATTGCCACCCAGGGTAATTCTTCACAGATCTGAAAAACTACTTTATACAGAAAGTGCTAATTTGCTACATGTTTCTTTTTCCCTTTGGCTTCTCTCTAATAGTTTCATCAGTTTATATATAACATCTGCATTCTGCGAACCCTGGGGCAGCAGGATCACCCACTGATAAGATAGATAACTGAGAGGCAGACTATAAATCAGACTGATCTTTACCCAGGATAACCTCTAGCAGAGAATGAACCTTTAGCCTTCTGGACAATGACTGGATCCAGTTGGCCCCATTTCCCTTTAAGTTAATCCAAACTGATTGAAATGCATTCACTGCAGAGCACTGACATTGAAACCATTTCTCAGTTCCATCGCTGGAATGAAACCAAACCTCTTTACTTTGGGGAATGTTCAATTGGTAAGTTTCAGAGAAGAGAAGTTCAGTTTTCAGACCTCCCACAAAGTGATTACACAAGTTGGACACGTGCATCAATCCTTTCAACTGTAGTCATCTAAGGGGGCTGTTGGGTTTTGTCACACTGCTAAATGCTGACTTCAGATCCATTTGTAAACTGAAAGGCACCAAAGGTATCCTTGCAGATAAAAATGGGTACTTTGAAGGTACTGCTTCCAGGTTTAAATATTTAGGGTCAAATGTGTTTTTTTTCAAATGTAACCTATATTATTAATATCACTTTTTCATGATTGTCTGTAGTAGTAGTGGAAGTAGTACAAATACTGAAAACAGTGGAAGTGGAAGGGAGAGGAGTAAGAACCATCTTTAGGGCAGCACCCACAACTGTCAGGTACTGTGCAAGGACCTCAATATAAATTACGCATGGGCTCACAGATGTTCTGCAAGCTGTAGTTACTCATTTTATTGATAAGAAAGCTGTCAGCTGATTTAAAAAAAAACACCTTATTGCTATGGATTCAATACAGACTCATAGCAACGCCCTAGTATCAGAGAGAACTGCCCTAGTGAAAGGGGGAGGCTAGTATCGTACAGGAGGAGAAAGTCAGTCTTTCTCTGGAGAGCAGCTGGTGATTTCAAACTGCCAACCTTGTGACTGGCAGGAATATGTGTAAGCATTACATGCCTATCAACTGAGAGAAGCCTATATTCAAAAACCGTTCCTTTAATTCAAAAATCCTAGACTCCTTTAATCTCTTAAGAATGACTGTTAGTCTGGGTACGTCAGAGAAACAAATCCATAGAAACTCATATTTAAAAGACAGAGTTTCATATAGAGGTTAAGTGCACAACAAGAAAACATCACAACCTAGTGCTGCCCACACCCACAAGTCCCACATGAGCCCATATATCTGACACCAATCCACAAAGTCCTCCTCCATCTCATAAAACATGCAATGACACCGACTGCAGGAGGAAAGCTGAATCAGTGAGTGTGTAAGCATCTCAGCACTGGCTAGGATCTCCAGCACCCAGGGCTGCATAGTGGTAGGTCTAAACAGCTGCTTCTTGGGGATGTTTCATAGGAAGTGAACCTTGCCAGCTGAAGCAGGTAACTGGGTGAGGCGGCTGCACCCTGGTCTGACTATCAGGGAGCAAGAGACCAGAGAACTAGAAAGGCAAGTCTCACTGAGTCATTTATCTCCCCTCCCTTCAATTAACCCCATGTTTAATTGTTTATTGATCAGGATGGTACAATAAACATCAACTAACTCAATGACTATAAAATTAGTGACAAATGAGTACTCAGATTACATATAGATGATCTGTATGAAGATTGGTTTGTAGATAATTCCAGAAATTTATGGTTGGGGGGTCACCACAGCATTAAGAACTATCTTAATGAGCCACGGCATTAGGAAGGTGGAGAAACACCAATGTAAAGGGAAATTAAAACAAAATGATATATCCAGCAAGAATGCTTCAAAATATAGACTATAGAGAATCAAAAAGCCAAGAATGTCACTCTGACCTGATCTTAATCATGATATTTTCAATTGCCTTATAATCAAATGTATGCTGGACAGGGAATAAGAAAAACCAAAATGGATTGATGCTTTTGAGTTATGATGTTGCTAATCAATATTGAATATACCAAGGAATATTTATGTAACAAACAAATTCTTCTTGGAAGAATTACATGCTGTAGGCTCCATAGAAGTTCATATGGTAAGACTCCTATACCTTGGGTATATCATATACCTTGGGTATATAATCAGGAGAGACAAGCCCCTGGATAAGAACATCATGCTTGGTAAAGTAGGTCAATGGCAAAGAATAAGACCCTCAATGAGATGGACTGATACAATAGCTACAACAATGGGCAAAGATTGTGAAGATGGCAACACTTCACTGTAACTTGGGTCAGTATAAGTCTTTTTTATTTATTTTTATTATTTATTTATTTATTTTAGTTTTTTGGGCATCACTGCTCTCCAGTGGTGGGAGTAGGAGGCCCAGCCCCACTGCTGGAATTGAACCTCCGTCCCAGTGGACAGTCCCGCGCACAACCACTACACCACCGGGGCTCAGCCCAGTATAAGTCTTTTTTAAATGAATTTTTTAAGGATATTAAAAGTGTCTTAAGGAGATCTTGACTACCTGGAACAATATATTCATCGAAGATGAACCAAACCAAAAAAGCTCACTGCCCCTCATTCTTACTCATAGCAACCTTCTACTCAGTAGAACCATGGGTTTCTGAGACTGTCAATCTTTACAGAACAACAAACCTCATCATCCTTCTCCTGGTGACATTGGGCCTTCGGATCATTAGCACAGAAGTAAAGAAGACTCAGCACTTATCTGGGTTTTATACTATTGATGTAACATTAGAAATGGTGCCCCAACATCAAAGTAATCATTATTAGTAACAATACTTGGAGATACACTCTTTTTCTTGTCTAATAACTGATTCTTAATTCAGGACTTAGAAGGATGAAAAATAAACACAGATTAAAGAATGAGAGTTTATGAATATCTTCTTCCATTATTAATGTTCATGACTACTAACAATTTGGGTATTTTTTACTCTGTTGATTAGCAATGAACTTTTTTTTTTTCAATCAGCAGTTTATTTAAGCTTTTCAAAGCCATACAATATTTTTGGAATTCTCAATTTTCTCATAGTAGCACAGATCCAGTCATAGGTAATAGGTAAGAGATTCACTGTGGATGCTTTCCACTAAAACCTTTTTTTTTTTTTAACAAGAGCAGTTGGAAGGTGGATTTGCATGTCAAGCATTAGGATTCCTCTTGTAGCATGAGAATCACTGATTTATATGTATACTGTGGTTTACATTTTAAATCTGATGATTGCTTATATAATCATCTTCAACATAATGTAGTTCACATTAACTGACCTACTGTGTTCCCGAAAATGGGCTAAGGGTTTTATACATGTAATTTAACATTGATAACAACCCTGTCACTGGATGATGCAAAAAAGTCAATGCACTAACAAAGAGGTATGCTAATTACTCTCAAAATAAGAGTATATTCTTGTTTGTGTGAAGCTAAAATATGATTTTTTTCCCTTCCATGTTCTTCATCTCCCTTTATACTCGAGCTCTGGTAGTTATGTAATTGTCAATTTAAGGATTAAGTGTGTAGGGGTGGAGTCTAACCTGTCAATCCAGTCATTGTCAATGAGGCCTTTATATGGACATGGTCTTCTCCTGAGAATTCTGGGAAAGAATTCTGGGAAAATACTTCCTCTTTGGAAGTTGGAGACACCTCCTTCTCTCTGCTACCTTCCTGAGAGAAATTGCAGCAGACAAGACACATGGCCCTATGGCCCTGAGTCAGACAAGACACGTGGATGCAACCAGACCTCTGAAGCTGAAGAAGCCTCAGAGAGACCCCTGTCAGTGAAGAGATGCTTACAATGCCACTGGATCCAAAGACATTCTACCCACTGGCTTGTGACTGTCCTGCATTTGACTTCATTGCATGTGTTTCATGAATCTAAAGAAGACTTAACAGATTGGTATCAGACATATCAGCCCATATCAGACTTTTAGCCTTGGACTGGACTGGTTTGGGGTGTTTTCTTCATGTACAATTACCCTTTATATAAAGCTCTCTCTGATATACATATGCATGCTTTTGAATTTGTTTCTGTTGTCTTCTTAGATGAATGCACTAACATTTCAATTACAGTGCCAAGGAGATAAACTTTTCTCAGAGAGTATGATAAATATTTTAATCTAGATTTTTCTTGAATGAAAAATCAGAAAATTTTTAAAAGAAAGCTAGGATTTAAGGCAAAATAAAACAAAAAGAAAGTCCGCCGTAATAAACAAGTACACCAGTGGGGACCCATAGGGTAATATGGCCTGGTCAAGAATTAAAAATTGTAAGTAGTTGAAATTTTTCATTGGTGTGATTCTCTTCCCAGCTGAGGCTTCCAGAGAAGGATCATGGAATCTTTCAAACAAACCAGTTAGAATTTTTATTTCCACCACAGTAAGTTTAAGACCTAAGTACAGTCAAATATGCACAAGAGACTTTTTTCCAGCAAAAAGTTTCTATTATGTAAAACTTTTGCAGCAAACATGATTTGGTGGTACTTACAAGCCACTCTTACAACCCCAACCAAGCTCACTGCTGTCGTGTTGTCCCTTCCTCAAAGTGAGCAACTTGTAGGCTTGATTAACTCTGGAGCGGATTACACACCTTATGGAATGTTCTTGGTCCTTTTGTCCCTACACATGGTGTCTGCTCTTTCTTTCATGTTGGTTATTTACCAGTTTGAGCTTCATCACATTGCTCACTCTCTGCTCTTAAACTGTAGGGAGCTAAAATGTCCATTCAGATTTTTCTTTTGATGTTTTTATAACTTTGGTCTAAAAATTGGTGGAAATTTATGATATTAATTGAAGAGAATTCTTTCTCATTAGCCACAAAGATATTGTTATTAGTTATATTCAATGAGCTCTTAATTATGTGTGTAAATACCCTGCATTCATGAATATTTTCTGGCTAGTAGAACGAGTCATTCAAATTCTGACATTACTCAGTGAGGCAAGGTATGAATCTGTATATCTTGAAACTGATCAATGAACTAAGGGAATAGCAACTGGGGTGTGGAAAGCTATTTGTGAAGTATCAGTAACCACACTTGTATCTTTTGGCAAAAGAAGCTACTGAATATTTCTTGCAGTCGATCCATTTGCAATGGAAACAATTTTTACTTGAATTTTAACACTTGTGTTAATAAACAGCAGATGAAAAGGTGCTGGCAGAAGACCAGTCTCAAAGTTTTCATAATATTTGCTTCCACAAAACTCAATTCAAAATGCATTTTAAAATGTGCAGACACATGGATCATAACATCACCTGAATAGTTTCTGTTGGAGAATTTATCATTTTCTCAGTCATGTCTTTTTTGTTTCAATGCTTCATCCACACTTTCACAGATGCAAAATATCTTAAACATACTTCTCCAAAATAATTACTTTTGGATATGTTTTGTGACCTTATTTCATCTCTAGACTTTGTTTACTTTCATTCTTGTAAATGGTATCAGACAATGTTTTATTGTGATCAAGGCAATTGACCTGATTCTTGTGTTTCCTCCTTTATGCATTTATTGTTTACAGTTTTTACCTGAAAAATTACTCAAAAATAGGTATGAGGAAAACATATGATGAGTATTTTTAAAGCAGTTTATCGGCATAAAGTTCACACAACCATATATTTTATCATCTCAGTTATATTAAGAAAAGTTGCCCAATATTCACCTTAACAATTTTAGAACATTTTATTCTTTCTTGAACTCACTGTTGTTACCTCTCCATCCCTCCCACAATATCCCTTGCCAAGCTTCTAAGTCATTATTAATCTAGTTACTGTCTCTATTGATTTACCTCTCTTGGATACAAAACACAAACAAGAAAACAACGACAAAAGTCATGGGGTAAAAAGCTCAATTGAAAAGAAAGTAGAAATCATAAAATCTGAAACAACTTTAAAATGGGTCAAAGGGAAACCAAGTGATAAACTGTAACATTTTAACTGAACAGCATGTCCATCACAGACTTCACCTTGCTCTCTGTCTGACAGCATGGCTATTCGTATGCCTGGATTATAATCAGATGGGATTCGCTGAAGGCATCACCCAGTTGGAGACTAAAGTAGGATTAAGGTTTACTTCAGGTGGGATCCACCCTATGGACTTTGATCTTCCACTGTTCTCAGAGCCTTCCACAAACTGCCTGCTCAGATTTTAAACTCTTATCCAGCTCCCTGCCCAGATTAGGAGTTTGGTGATGTACCAGCCTTGGACGAAACAAACTGGAAGAAACACACACAGAGCTTCTTCCATGTGGACTTAATTTACACCTCACTTAAATGGTGTTAAAACAAGCCTTTCAGACCAGAGACACATGATGAGCCTTTCATACAAGTAAAGCTGAGGAGCACAGAAGAATTGATGCATCTAGGTTAAGGTGGTGTTTACGAATAGTGGTAGTACCATGGGCAGTCAGAAGAACATACTCATCTGTCTTGGAAGCGTAGAGTCAGAATAATCCTTAGAACTGGTGATTGCCAGACGTTGTCTCATGCTATCAGGAGAGACCCTTTTCCAGAGAAAATATACCATGCTGGCTAACACAGAGGATCAGTGGAAAAGGGGAAGGCCCCAATCAGATGAACTGACATCACGACTCCATTAGTGGACTCACACCTAATAATTGTGGGGCTAGCATGGAATTTAGAAATGTTTCACTCTATTGTACATGCAGAACTCAGATTCTTGCTGTCAGCATATGTTCTTTGGGTAACATCGATAGAATAGATATCAGTCAGATCTTATTTGAAGGCATCTAGCAACAGCAAGATGGAGGAGATGCTGCTTCCAGCTCCTGAGAAGGCATCTCCTAGTAGCTGTCACCCCTCTGCCAGTGGAAGCTTGTGTCACTGCGATGCTAAGCCGATTTTAGCATTTTTAGACTGACTGAGAGGAAGACAGGGCTGGCCATCTACTTCCAGAAGATAGTTCATAAAAGTAAATGATTGCAATCAACCATGGGTATGGCATTACACCAAGGAGAGTTACTGTTTTGTTTTGTGTCATGTTGTGCACGGGACCATGCTAAGGTCAATACTGAGGGTTGCTTGCAATGCCATTTTGAAACAAGACCCACTGATGGAAGTATCTGCAGGGAATTCCATATGCTCCGGCACCACCTACCAGTGGCTGACCCACTGGCATTAGGTATTCCATGCAGTAGTAAACACAATAAATGGTGCAAAGGGTGCAATGGTAGAAAATCTCTTGAATCATGGAAGATTAATTTATATGGTAGCTTCAGAGATTTTGTAAACTAGAGGCATTAAAGAAGAATTAGTAGTGCAAATGGCTACTAGCAAGATGTTCTTTAAAATATGAAAACAAGTACCAAAATGTGAGGTTCTTGCTGACAGCAATTCATTATTTAGACAACCTTTTTATATGGAGCACTCTAAGGATCGTAGGATGAAGGAAATAATTTTACTAATAAATTTAGATAGCAAAGTAAAACACATCTGGGTAGAAGAGTATCATATTTAAACTTATTCGGTCTAAATTAAAATTAAGACAGATTTTTGTGGAGTCAAACCTTAGTCAAAAACCATAATGTCTTTTGACCACATGGAACTCAGTCATATGGGTTTTTAAATGTGTGGTTAGTCTGAAGAACACAATTTTTAATATTTTTTCTACAAAAGTTATATATTTAATTATTATGCATTTATTTGTTAGCAGGATATGTCTGCATGGTTTGATCCATATGTACCATTGTATTTTTTTAGCAATAATAATGGGGAGTTATTCTTCAGGAGATGCAGGAAATGGCTACCCGATGTGGGGGTGCGGCCCAACTTGCCAGAGATGAGTCGGTTCCACAGCACCAAGATGACAGAGTTGTTGCGCAGGGATATTTTGGAGATGTAGCAGTGTTCTTGTGGATAGACTTGGACTTCTTGTACTTGGAACTTTTTGGGACCTCGGTCCACATCTCCTTCACATTATCTAGCATCATGTTGCAGTGCCTGTCTAAGGCCTTCACGCGACTGTCTTGTTGTGACAGTTGATTTGCACCTGGGTGTTGTTCTTGCCCAATGTGTGAGCAGTGCGGTGCCTTGCTGACCCTCTCCTCCTTTCAGGGGCCATCTTGCTCTTGGGCTTGTTGAGGAGGCTCAACGTGCTAGCTGAGTTCTCAGATCACGCCCCTCTCCTTCTATTCTGAAGGAGGACAATTAACTAGTAAAACTCTTGCTCCATGAGTTTAATGAGTATCTGCAAATTCTTCACAAATCGACATTCATTATAACATTACTCAATTCAAAGCAAGGCCACAGCCGGGACTGGTGAGAAAAGTTAAAACTTAAAAAACTCATAGGAAAATTTCTCATTCTTATTGGTAATTCATTAGTGACTTTTTCTGAACTGTCAGTATATTACTTGGTTCACCGAATACAATCTATGGATAGAAAAAATTTGGGACATTTCTACTAAATTCAAATTCTATTAACTAAATTAGCCATTTCTTCTGAGTTATAAACATCTAACCTACGAGCTAAAAATCACGTATGTGTTCACATATATATTGTCTACCTATATATATAATTGGGTATAAAAATATACATAAGGTTGTGCTTTGCTTTGAAGATGATTTCAATTTTTGGAGAATTCTTTTTTGGACACATTTATTTTTAATTACCGTAACATTGGTAATAATGACAATAGAAAGACTCCAACCAAACTAACTGCCTTGGGGTCACTTCTGACTCACAGCAACCCTGTAAGACATGGAAGAACTGCCTTTGTGCATCTCAAAGACTGGATATCTTTACAGAAGCAGAAAACATAATCTTTGTCCTGAAGAGCAGTTGGTGTTTTTGAACTGTCAACTTTGCAGTTAGCAGCCCGATGGGTAACCCTCTATGCTACCAGGCCTCCTGTCAACAAAAGCTGCCACCGAAACCTAAAACCATTGCCTTGAGTCCATTCTGACTCTGGGAAAAAACATGTGTGACAGAGTCGAGCTATTTCGCAGGGTTTTCTAGTTGATGTTCTGTGCAGAAACAGACCATCAGGACTCTTTTTGGTTGTATTACAGGGTTAGCCGAGCCTGAAGAATAAAAACAGCAATGATAATGCTTAATCTTCAAGTTCACCCTTTACTCCAAGGTAAACCTATTTCTATTATAGTCTATTGGGGATCGAAGTAACTGGGTCAGAACTGGAATTCTTTAGATCTGGTTTCTAGTGTTCACTTTGGAACAAAACACCACAGTCACCGGGGAGTCTTGAGTAAGTTACTCGAGTTCCATGTTTCTTACTTAATGAGGATTGATAAATAACAGTCCCATAGCCCTCTGCCTTATAAGTTTATTTGCCCCCTACGCTGTGTCCACATCTTGAGGTGATTGTTTCGCATATGTTGAGTGCAAAAAGGCCAACATAGATGAGACTCTTGCATATCAGCTCTGGAAACTGTCCCCCAAAACACAAGATATACTTCATCACTTTAGTTCAGCAAAAATTAAAACCGATTGCTGCTTCCTCCACATGCCCAATAACACAAATAGAAAATAAAATTACTCAACAATTCTAGTCACGTCTTTCTTTCAAGACATTCCTTGAAAGTCCCAGAGTAATTGTAAATGAAATTCATAAAGAGGGAAAACACAGTTATTAGGCAGGGGTACATCAGCATGTGGGCAGGATTTAGCCGAGGCCCTTTTTCCTATTGAAGAGCTGATCAGAGGACTGGACAGCTGGAGTTTACATGATTGTTGTACAATAAAACAGGACCACAGCTACCTTTTGCTGTGTTCCAAATGCCAAGTGCAATTTTGAATACTTCTTCTTCTCTATAAACACGCATTCGCTTCATAAAAACAGAGGTGGGAGTCACCTTCTAAGCAGGTATGTTCCTACAGAATCCAACATGCATAAAAATATACAGAGAAAATCATTCTGCAACATGTAATTAAAAAAGAAAAGCAAAACCCATTGAAGTTTAATGGTTGGGTTGTGAAAGAAGCCACAGACAACATCGCTGGCTCTCTGAGGTCTGAGTTAAATGAATACAGGGTGAGTCGATGGAGCTCAGCTGGGAACACTGCGATATTTTGAGCAAAAAGGATCGACAGTCCGTTGCTTTGTTGAAATCCTCTCAGAAATCCTAATACACCTAACCTTTTCAGATACACAGGACAGCACTAGGAGGAGTGGGAAATGAGATTGGTACAAAATATAGAATATAATTAATCCAAATCACTATCATTGGTCAGATATTATCATCTGCTTTTTCCTTAAACTCTTTTTGATAGCCTCTTTGTAATATGATATGATTTGGAAGTTTTATGAACAGGCTAAATAGATGAGCCAAGTTCAAAATTAATTAAAGCATAAAATTTGGTGTACCTATTCCCTGGTCTCTTAACTATCCCAATACATATTATAATTTCTTTACATATGAGGAATATTCAACTGAAAACTATAGTAATAAATAACCTACTATTTATTCAGCCTTTTAAATCACTTGGTACATTCATTTATTAATCCATTTAATATTTTTAGGTACCTGTGTCATAACAAGCATTGTCAAAAGCATTATGGATAGCATTCATAGTAAATAAAACATATAAAAATAGCTTGCTTAAATTATATAAAGTCAAAGAGAGACATTTAAAAATGAAAAGAGAGAATTTGAAAATAACATAGCAGAGACTGGGATATAAAATACGAGGAGAAGGATCAAAGTTTCATGTTTGATGCATAGCTACTGAGCAGACTTTTAAACAAAGATGTAAATATTTTAAGCTAATGTCATGGAGATCCATCAGAATGGTGGTCCAGTAGTGAGTGCCAAGAAGACTCTAGGGTTAGAGGGTGCCTAGAGTATTTGAGAAAACAAATAAATATACAAACAAACAAACAAAAAAACCCAACTCCAAAGATCGCTGTGCGGATCGTGGTAAACGGAATCCACAGTGAAATAAAGGCTATCATCAGAGTGGTGATATAAAAGGATAAATGGCTTTGCATTGCATACTGAAAATTTAGACTTCTACAGTAGAGGAGATGGGAATGTTTTCCTACTCTTAATAAAAGGGAAATTTGTGATCCCATTTAGCAGATGGAATCTGACCCTAGAACACTTGAGAAACATCCCCCAGCTTAACTAATTGATTAAAAATACTGCTGGGACTAAGATACAGTTGAGAATGAATCAGAATTGTTTTGAGTATATTACGCTTACTTCCTACAACAGCCTTTCACTGGGAAGGCTTGGTTTGCTTGGTTCGTAATGTTCGTATTGTTTGGTTTGCTAAATGCTTTTAATGATTCCGGGAAATATAAAGAAACGTGACAAGAACATTTTTAGAATGCCTTTGTCTTTTTCCTGTGTTGACATTTGAATTGATGGTGTAAAAGAACACTGTATACTTGTGTGTGTTTGTGTTGTGTGTTCACACACGTGTGTGCAGAACTCTTGACACTGGCATTACTTTTGGCACTGACATCCAACTACTGTGAGACCTACATTTTTTTTTAACTTCATAGCTATATCAAAAGGAAGAAATGGCCAGTTCCATGGAAAAACTCCTAAAGCCAACTCACTGCCATCAAATTGATGCTGACCAATAGCAAATCCATTGGAAAGGGTAGGACGCTCCCTGTGAGTTCCTGAGCCTGTAACTTTTTGTGATATCCTCATTGAAAATGTAAATTACATACAAACCATGTCTGCTGCTATAAAAACTGAGGGTTTTACATAGGGACACTCTGACTCTGAACCCACTCAATGGCATCTAGCAAAAATATAACAATAAAGGTGCATTTGGCAGATATTTTTGTAAGTGAAGTTAATCCAACCAAAAAGAAACAACTACAACATGAGTCCATCGAGGGAAGCTCAAAAAGTACAGTGGGCATCGAGAATAAGCTATGTAATGCATCATTTCTGGGTCGAAGTCCCAACACTTTGGTAGGGGCCTGACCCAACTCAGGGTTGTATATGGCAGCCAGCTAAAAAGGAGGGGATAAGAGGGAGAAGAAAAGAAGAAAACGAGGATGATGGGGAATAGGGCACTCATTCTCCCACAGGAAGTGTATTGCTTATGTTTCGACAGAAAGTGAGAGAGGGACCAGACTGCATCCCAGAGGGCCACATCCTGAGGATAACACACACACGGAACAAGAAATTAACAGGACTGAAGATATAGCCAGGGAAGTTAAGAGGGAGCGGGACAGGGAAAGGGCGCGGGTGGGAGAGAGAGGGAGCAGGACAGATCCTTATCATGGCCCTTCAGGTCCCAGGGATGACATCCCTGCTCACAGGAACTAGTACATAGGAAGGACCAGAGGGCCAGCTGCACCACAAGACCAGACATTCCTCCACTGACTTGTAGCACTACTGGGGACAGCACTGGAGGTATTCTGCAGTGTCTTGTCTACTCCATACACAGTGGGGTGAAACAGGAAGGGAATGAAGCTGAGCAGGGAGCAAGGGGAGCAAAGTAACCCAATCCCCAAGGAATCCTGAAAACAGACTTCTGACTTGGGAGACAGGGCTTGGTACCTCATCAGACTTATCAGAAAACATGCGTTAAGTGCCAGCAGACAGACCTGAAACTATCTGTTATTTTTGTTTTCTTTTTTTTTTCTTGTTTACTTTATCATGTTTTTTTCCTGTTTTTTTTTTTCACCCTATATCTATTTATATAAGAGAGGCAGGACACACAATGCCAAGGGGAAAACAATGGGATCGGTGGTTGGGGCGGGGGTGGGCATGAGACAAGGGGATGGGGAGAGGGTGTGAGGAGCCAACAAACCCAGAGAAAAGGGAACAAAAAAAGATCTAAAATTGATGGTGGGGAGGGACTATAATGCCGGGTGGGTTTGATCAAGAGCAATGTATCCAAGGGGAAAAACAGAACCGAATGAAGGGGGAGCATCCTAGAGGGGTAGGAAGAAGGCGAAAGGAAATAGAGGAAAGGCTATTTATAGCATTATAGCTATAGGCATGTAGAAATGTGTGTTCTCTGATCTAGCCAGCCTTGTAAGGTAGAACTGGGTCACAGTAGTGTGGGGGAAGGAATTATTCAGGAACTAGAGGAATGACATGTGATTTGTTGGAGCTAAACTATACCTTCGTTGAATCATCCCTCCCTTATAACTCTTCTGTGCCAAGTATCCAGTTGTCTACAGGTGGGTTTTCGGTCTCCACTTCACTTCAATATAATTATTTGGTTTGGATCTTCTGATACCTGGTACCTGATCTCCTCAACATCACGCGATCACACAGGCTGGTGTGCCTCTTCCATGTGGGCTAATTTGCTTCCCTGCTACATGACCACTTACTTTGACTTCAAGCTTTTAAGACCCCAGAGGCTATAACTTTTGATAGCCAGATACTATGTCTTCTCCTCGCCATTTTTCCTTATGCACACGTTTGTTCTTCAGTGATCACGTTGGGAAGGTGAGTATCAGAGAATGCCAAGTTATCGGAACAGTGCCCTTGTGTTCTGATTGAGGGTAGATGTTTTTAATATCTTGGGCGCCAGCTGTTTTCACAACCTTCAAAGGCTTAATTGAATTGTCTGTACAATCAGTTGGCCTCCAAAGCCGTAACCCACGTTGGAAAAATCATAATCGGATTCATTATGCTTATCTGTGTATTCAGAGGTCATTGGGAATATGACTCTTCTAAATGGCATTAGTGCCTTCCAAGGCACAGCAACACCATCTACATCTGTATATTTATTTATTTTAAATACCAGGCTTATTTTTAAACAAAGCATGGGCAGAGCACAGAGAGTTCCTAATAGAGGAAATGCCACAGAATCAACACAGCCATGCTTGTTATCATCACTTAGCAATAAAAATCATAGCATTGCCTGATGAATGTCTTTAGTCTTGAACACGGAATCTTTCCTTTCTGGGAGTACTGCTCGTTAGACAGATGAATGTCCCCCATGATTACAACACCCACAGAAGGGCCAAAGACGAGAGAAAAATCACCTTTGCACCGTTTCAAATTAATCTGAAACCCTTTCGGCCTCAGTAGGTGCCCAAGGCACATCCCGCACCCACGTTATTTTTAGTTTCACGCTTTTCTTCTGTTACTGGCAGCAAGATTGAAAACTGTCATGACTCTGAGCAAACCTGGTTATTTCAGAATACAGGCTCTCACAGCATTTCCCTCTAATGGCCCAGATTAGAAAAGAAAGGTTGTTTATACGTTTAAAAAGGCCAAGGTCTCCTGAACCATCAAAGCAGTGGCTTGTGGTTTTAGAGCAATACAATTTCCAGCTGTGTGTAATGGGTGAGAGGCTACAGACAGGCCCTGCAGCCGGGCTGCCACTGGGCACCGATGCTAATTGGAGTTTTGTGAGGGACACCGGAGCAGCGGATGGGCCTCCGCATTTTGTTTCATTCGGAGTGAAATGCTGTAAGTAACAAAGGACGTGCACACAGTCTGTGCCTTCTATCAGGAAAGCTTCCTTTTCAGAGGATGGGCAGGAAGATCAAAGAACATATTGTTTTCTTTCCCTTTCTGTTCTGATGCTTCTTCATCAAGTTTAAGATTTAAAAACTCTCAAATTTAGTTCTTTGTTATTTAAGTTTCATTCTTTTCTCTGGGAAGGTTGGTAGTAGATCAATTATAAAGATTCTAATTTATTAATAAGATTTTTACTAGCCCGGAAGTGTATAGACGTGATCATTTCCTACCACTGTATGCAGCGATTGGACATTATAGGTGGCTGGGTAATCTGTCTATGTTGGTTTTTGCCCACCAGTCCCTTTGTTGGTCTTGTCTCTACTTTGTGCTCTTAGTTTAGATTCACGTGCTTTGCTCTGGTTTCATAACTCATGCTCTGTTGATTTCTTAAAACAATTGCCTTCTCCTAAGGGTCTCACATATTTAAGGAATGAAGTATAACTTTCTCAGCATCAAATGCACACAGTTTCATGACATCTATTAGATTGACCCAATGAAGTACTATAATAGAACAAAATTGACACTTAATGTGAATATTCATCATAATGTAGATGAGGCAAGAGTAGAACTAGGAAATCCAGTGATAATAAACTAGAATTCAATTAGAAATGCCATCTTCATTGGGAAATAATTTGTGAAACTGTACTTAGGTACTGTTGAGGGAAGTCTGATTCACAGTGACACTGTGGGCAACAGAAGGGCACTCCCCAGTCCTATTCTGTCCTCATATTGTTTCTAGTTTGAGCCACTGTTGCAGCCACACGACTGAGCCAATTCATTTTGCAGGGGACCTAAGCATGATGTCCTCTCTAATCACTCATTTTTGTCCTAAATTTGTGAGATGAAGTAGGGGCATTGATACAAAGGAACAGTCTAGCTGTACTTCTTCCACCACAGATTGTCTGCTCTCCTGGAATCCCATGGTCTAGTCCACATTCATCATCAACATATTTTAAACCTACCAATTCTCTGTCAGTCCTTAGTTCATTGTCCAGCTTTCTCTCCAATGTGTGGCAACTGAAAATAACATGGCTTGGGTATGGAGCGCCTTAGTCCTCAAAGTGGTATCTTAGCCCAACAATACTTTAAAGCAGTGGTCCTCAATCTTCCTGCACCCCTTTAGAATAGTTCCTCATATTGTGGTTGCCCCCACAAAAATAAAATTATTTTTGTTGCTACTTCATAACTGTAATTTTGCTACTGTTATGAATCAGGTGATCCTTGTGAATGGGTCATTCAACCTCCAAATGGATCGTGACCCCAGGTTGAGAACCCTTGATTTAAAGTATACTTTTGTAACATATTTTCCTAATGCAACTCATCAAGTGATTTCTTCACTAGTGGTTCCATGGACATTGATTGTGAATTCACGTAGAATGAAATTCTTGACAGTTTTCTTCTTTGCTCCACACATCACAGTTTTCTTGATTGTTTGGAAATGTGGAAGCATTTTTGTTTTCTTTATATTGACTTGCCATCCACGGTGAATTATATAGTCTTTGACCTTCATCAATAGAGCTTCACGTTCTCTTTGCTTCTGGCAAGCAATGTGGTGTCCTTTGTATATGGCAGGTTATTAATGAGCCATTCCCTAGTCCTGGTGGTGTCCTCTTCTTCATCAAGTCCAGCATCTTGAATCACTTGTTCATCATATAGATTGAATAGATATGTGAAAGGAGAAAAACAATGACATATACCTTTCCTAATTTTAAAACCTTACACTATCTCCAGTTTGAGTGACTGCTTCACGCTACATATACAGATTCTGCTTGCATACCTTTAGGTGTCTGGAATTTGCATTCATAGCATTATTCATAATTTGCTATGAGCCATAAAGTAGAATGCCTTTACATAGTAAAACATAACTAATGAGATAATTAGCAAGCAATAGTCATCAACGTTAGAACTATTGTTTGTAATACTTTATTTCACCATCTACACCAGTACTCATGATTTTTCTAAGAAGTGTATTTTAGAACAGGCCATATACAATCTCAACTTCAGTCTCTTTGTGTGTGAGGGATTGAGTGGTTTTCAACTTCCTTTCCAATTAAAATGATTGTTGCAGTTATGTGATTTATTTAGTGTATAAAATGAGTCTGGTTGTGTAGGAGCCTATAATTAAAGCCAAATTTTGCAATGATTTCAAAACTTTCCCAAATAGTCTTCCAAATGTCAATTTCTGTTCTCAATAGTTAAGTAAACCAAAGGTAATTTACTTCCTTGTATCATATACAATTGGCCAACTTAAAAACAAAAACAAAAAATTTTTGCTCTTACATATTTCAAGAATTAAGATCAACTCAAGAATTACTTTAAATGCATATATATATAATTAGATACGCACCCACTTCTTAATAATAGACAAGGTTATGTTAAAACACTATGTTATTATTCAAAAACAAGTAGCATGTGACAGAGCCAGGATAAGGCTACAACTCAAGTGTCAGTGTCTACTCATCCTGTCTCCTGCCTCTCATTAGGCACCAGAGGAAAGCATGCCTGTGCATAGCACATACCTTCCTCTCATGCCTTCTCCACTTCTGTGGAGTGGTGGCGGCAGCAGTTGGAGTTTGTTCACTGCCTCCAAAGTAGTGTAGGTATCTTATCACCTGGATGCAGGCCAATCCTCTGTGAGGACTGTCTGATCTTGCCTTTACACTTTCCCTTTCCACCAGCTCCAGAGAAGTTCCCAAGAGTTTGATTGTTCCAGGGTCCTAAGGCAGGCGAGACCTTGTTATTTGGGTGGAGTTCTTTGGTTTGGGGGTAGCAGGTAGGCCCCTTTGGTAGAAGTCTTTTGATTTCCCATGCCATGATTGCAGCTTTCACAGTGATGGTGCCACCACTTGTCTGTCTGTCATACTGTAATGGCTTCTATGTTGCCGTGCTGTATGTGCTATGAGCTATGTCACTGGTATTTTCAAAATACTGGCAAGGTCACCCAAAGTGAATAGGCTTCAGCAGATCTTCCAGACTAAGAATAGACTGTAAATAAAGACTGGGCTGTTGACTTTAAATGAATTAACCATGGAAAACTATGGTAAGCAAGGAAACATTATCAGATGCTGAAACCCTCATGAGGATTAGCAGCAGATCATTGTCAGATATAATGTCAGGAATTGGGCTTCATAGGTCCAAATCCACTGAAAATCTGACTGCCATCTTCTAGTAGCTAGTGTGTGTCATAATAGTGTGGATAGAGTAGGCAGGGGTCCTCAAACTTTTTAAACTGGGGGCCAGTTTCACTGTCCCTCAGACCACTGGAGGGTCAAACTGTAGTTAAAAACAAACAAACTATGAACAAATTTACTGTAGTGACTTGGCTGCTAAGCAGGATTGTAGCAGCAGCAAAAACACCCAGTGGGCTGGATAAATGTCCTTGGCAGGCCACATGTGGTCAGCGTGCCATAGTTTTAGGACCTCTGGAGTAAAGTCTGTGGTTGTGAAGCCTTCAGGACCTTCCTTTGCCAATGAGGCATATTCAAAATAAGAAGAAACATCTGCAAATATCTATTAATAATTGGAACTCAGAAAGTATACATCTAGGAAAATTGAAAATCATCAAAAATGAAATGGAACACATAAGGATTCATATTTGAGTCATTAGTGAGCTGAAGTGGACAGTGTTGGCCATTTTGAATCTGATAATCATTTGGTTTGCTCTGCAGGGGAGGGGAGATTCAAGAGGAATGGCAATATACTCATCACCAAAAAGACCATTTCAAGATCAATCTTGAAGAACAATGCAGTCTGTGATCAGATAATATCTATCCACATATAAGGAAATCTAGTAAATATAACAATGATTCAAATTTATGTAACAACCACTAGAACTAGTGATGCAAAAAATCAAAGAATTCACCAATGTATTAGTCTGAAATTGATCAATCATGAAATGGGAACAGAGAGGAAGGAACTGTAGTTGGAAACTATGGTCTTGGTGACAGAAACGAGGCTAGATAGCTCAAGAAAGAATTTTGGAAGATCAATTATGTCTTCATACTAGATATGCTTTTACAACAATACAAAAGGTGAGAACTACGTGTGTATTCTCCAAATGGCATAAAAACAAGTTAAATTGACTATATTTGTGGGAAGGGAGGATGGAGAAGCTCAGTATTGGGACCTAAAAAAAGGTGGGGGACAACGGGTGAATAGACCACTTGTTCAATAGCAGGTTCAGGTTGAATTTGAACAAAATAAAAATAAGTGCATAAAAGCGAAAACCCAACCTTGTGTCTATCTCATCCCACTTTTGAGGTCATCTCAAGGATCAATTTTCTGCCTTGAACATGAATGACAGAAGACCTGAGGAGCCATGGGATGACATCAGGATGAAGGTGAATGGTCATCAGAAAGGAGAGAAATAAAAGATGTGTGTGGATGTAAGAAGAGAGTCTGAAGTGTTCTCAGTTATAGAGCAGCTAAGGCAAATGGGGACAAAGGATGAAGTAGAAGAGATGAATGGACAATTCCAAAGCATGGCTTGAAATGAGAAATAAAGTATTTTATTGAAATGTACAAAGACCTAATATTAAAAAACTGAAAAGGAGGAACATGCTCAGCATATCTTACCCTGAAAGAATGGAAGGGAAGAAAAACAAAAACAAAGTCAGCCTGGAGTTGCAATATCAAAAGATGGACAAAAGATTGCATGATGCAAGAAGCATGAAGATGGGAAAAAAATAGACAGTCACTGTACCTAAAAGAACTAGTGCACATGCCACCATTTCAAGAGGTAGCATATGAACAAGGGTCATGG
This sequence comes from Nesogale talazaci, assembly GCA_004026705.1. Classification (NCBI taxonomy): domain Eukaryota; kingdom Metazoa; phylum Chordata; class Mammalia; order Afrosoricida; family Tenrecidae; genus Nesogale; species Nesogale talazaci. The sequence goes on along the minus strand of PVJH01000401.1, from coordinate 140,168 downwards.
ATACAAAAGGAAGACAACCACGCTACACTGAAAGCATTCACGAAAAACAAGACTGGGAACTGGTGGAGTACCAGCGGAAAGACTTCAACCAACTGATGAAACACGGGGTGCACTTGCTCACTTTAGCCAGGGAATTTGGAAGACAGTTACTTGGCCAAGGGATTTGAAGAGATCCAGATTGGTACTCTTTTCAAAGAAAGATGACCCAGCAGAAGCACAAATGCAGAATAATATCATTAATATCATATGCAAGTAAAATTTTGCTAAACATCATCCTTCAACGGTCGTAGCGACACATTGTCAGGGAGCTTCCAGAGGTTTAGGCTGGATGCAAAGAGGACCTGGAACAGAAGATAGCATTGCTGATGTCAGGTGGCCATTAGGTGAAAGTAGAGAATACCAGAAAGATGCTTACTTGTGTTTTAGTGAATATGCAAAGGCATTCTATTTGGTAGATCATTAAAAAATAATAAGAAGAAAATTACAGAAAGGCTTGGGAGTAATGAGAATTTCACAGCAAGTCATTGTGCACATGTAGAAATTGTACATGAATCTAGAGGCAGTTGTGTGAATAGAACGAAATGGTATAACATTGTTTACAGTCAGGAAAGATATTCCTCAAGGTTGCATTTTCTTACCATACTTATTCAATTTGTAAACTGAGCAAACAATTACAGAAGCTGTATTATAGGAAGAAGAATAGCACTCTATGAGAAATAATTCAGAATACAGATTGGACTCAACATCTGCAATTCCTTCTCTACTTGTGGTGCTTCATAGTTTGTGATGGCCTACACAGTCCCATGTCTTGTAAAGTCAGTACAACTTCATCTTAATTAATTGCACCAAGGGTGTGACCCAAGTACTGCACTCCATCCTAATGTTTTTTTTAACATTAATAGGCTGTGAATAGACTGTGTTCGGTCAGAGCACAGAAGATTACTGGGTATCAACTACCAAACCACAGGGAATCCTGACCCAGCCGAGTTAAAACAACATATAACTATCACAATATGTTAGCACACTTTTAATAAATGCTGGGATACATAGTGTGTGTGTGTGTGTGTGTGTGTGTGTATGCATGCTTTCTTTTGTTGAGGTTTGGGAACCTAGTACACACAAAGTGATGTTCTGAGATTAATAACCCCCACAAATGGTATATGGATATTAAAAAATGATTGATTATATACTATTCATGTTTGCACATCATATTTTATGTCATAATTTCCCATTTTGTAGAAGGTTTGTCTAAGTCTGTTGCTCACCAATTCACCAGCTGTTCAAGTCACATCAGGGTTTTTCTACTCAACTTATTTCTCAGTCTGCCTATAAAACCATTGGCATTGTTTTTACCCTCAATGTCACTACGTAATAAAAAGTTACTACATTATCATATTTTCTTTTCCCTTGGTTTTCATTGAGACCAACAACAGAAGTCTGGTTTTAGCTACTACTTTTAAATCAAAACCACAGTTAATAAGATTAAAATGGAATTACAGTTGTCTCCCCTAAGTCCCTCTCTGTTAGTGTTTGACTCATTTGAGTTCTGCCCCTATACTTTCTAATGCAAGATTTGGAACACTGTTCTATTCCTCTGAGGAGTACTATGTCCTTTCTGGTTTCTGTAATCCCAGAATTACTCAGTTCCTCTTTTGACCATCTTCAGATATCTTTTACCTTCCTTTTATTTGTGCTTGTGGTTCCATGATTTACCATTCTCAGTCCTTGTTCTTTGCAATGTATTAATATCTCAATGGCTTGACAAGGAACAAATATTTATTTCTCATTCATCCCTTGCCCTCATTCTGTTGTCTTTATTCTCATTCTGGAATAAGGAGCTAGAGGAGCCGCAGAAGCATTAAGAGGGAAAAACAAAAAGAAAGCCTAGGAAAGTTCAGTAAGTTCCACTACTTCACTTCTATCACATTTCATTGGCCAAAGCTGGTCATATGACTAAGTCTCCCTGTCATGTACAGAGAAAGAGAATCCTCTTTCTGACGCCAGAGAAAAGTAAATACTACCCTTTAAGTACTACCCTCTTCACATTGTCCTTTTATCCACGTGGCAATTTTTGAAGTTTCCTGAGCTGGCCCTCCTCTGTTCTTATGTATGTGAGTCTTTGGGTAGAGAAGACTCATTGTCAGGATTGGAAATCCTCTTGCGAGTTTATTATTTCAATGTTTCTATCTGAAAGCTTCCTTTCTCTTCTGAATTCAGTGATGTCATTCAAATGAATACCCATCAGAGTTTCAAAGATCCAGAGGGGAAGGAGTTTCAGGGAGAGGAAACTATGGAGGTGTGTGACATGGGTGGAAATAGGGCTAATGGAAGGGTCTCGAGTAATTAAAAATAGAGCTCATATGTACTTGACATGTTTACTTTTAAATCAGAATCTTAACATAGTTTATCAGTGTAAATCTGGAATCAAAAAAGAAAAATTTTCAAATATAGGTGTGCTTTACTACTGTTGAAATATCTAGGCAATGCCTACAAAGCTCTTAATCATAACATTCACGATATTGCACATTTTTGATGACACATTTGGAGAAAGTATACAACAAAATATTTTTATAACAAGAGTAATTTTAATCAAGCAAAGATTCATGAAATAATTAATCACTTTTGACTTTGGAATTTTAGTCTTAAAAGGCAGCTTAAACAGAGTCCACTCTTATTCCTAGTTATCTAGTGCTGCTCAACAAACATACCACAAGCGAGTGATTCTTAAGAATATGACTTTATTTTTTAATAGTTGTCGAAGGCTAACAGTCTGAATTCAGAGCACTGGCTAGAGGACAAGACAATGCCTTTGCCTAGGCTCTGTGACCATCTTCATGTCACTTTTATTTTCCCCTTATTTGTCATTGTGTTTCTGTGACTTTTATGCTCTTTTCATATATCAGACTCTGGTAGATCTAGTACACAGTCCGCATAAGTAACAAAAAAAAAAACCCTAGTCCCTCAAAGTCATTTCACTCAGTTACAAGTTGCTTTAATTCTCCCCCCACTACTCACTTTCAGAAAAATTGAACTGATAGCGGATTTTTTTCCCAATAACATGTCTTTGTTGTGGTTCTTTCTGTCTTTTTTAAAAATATCATTTTACTGGGGGCTTCCAATCACCTTTTTTTAAGCTGTTAGGTATAAAAGGGTCCCAGGGATATCGTGGTTATACATTGGGCTGCAATCCTCAAGATCAGGAATTTGGAACCACGAGCTCCTCTATGGAAGAAAGATGGAATTTCCCACTAAAAGTAAGAACTATTATCTCATAAGTTCATAGAGGCAGGTCTAGCCTGTCTTACAGGGTCACTATAAGTTGGAAGGGACCTGACTGGCAGGGACATTGGTTTTAGTCATTACTGTGTAGAAAAATACCAACCTGTGTTAGTCTGGATGGACTAGAGAAACAAATTCATACATCTTCACATTCTGTGCAAAAGAGAACTTTATAACAAAGAACTGTTGTACATTAAGAAAACATCTGAGCCCAGTCCTGGTCATGTCCATAAGTCTGATATTACCCCATATATCAACACTCATCTATAACTTCCTCTTCAGATTCACAGAACACATGTAATGACACCAAATGCAGGAAGATCACAGGTGGACAGTCTTGTAGATCCAGAGGCAGGGTAAGGATCTTAGCACTGGCATGGGTCTCCTCCTTCAGCTGCAGGGCTCTAGCAGTTCCATCTATCTTGTCATGTCAGGAATAAGGAGCAGAGAGTGTATCTCTCACTTCTCAGGAGAGAGACAAGAGTTTCCAGAATCCTCAGGAGAAGGCCATGCCCACATAGGTGCCTTCTTGGCTATGCCCTGATTGAGAAACTAGACATCACCACTCTACAACTAGACAGATTATATAAAGTGCCACATAACCCAAACCTGTTGCTTTCAAGAAAAATTCCAATTCTTAGTTATCCCATAGGACACAGCTAATCTGCCTCCTAGATTTTCCATTGTAAATCTTCACAGGTACAGATTCCCCCACCTTTCTCCTCTAGAGTGGTTGGTGGGTTTGAACTGCTAACTAATGGGCGAGGAGTTGAGTAAGGCCTTTTCAGACCTGTCAACCAGTACAGTGGTTTGGATTTCCATGAAACTGTTGGTTGGAGCACAGTTTAGTCAATAACACTCCGAAAATGCAGAAATGTGTAGTCTCATGGGTAGCCGATAGATGGGTCAGGTCTAGCACTTAGCTTCTCCAATTCTCACCAAATGATATTTATGGGATATTGCCAGCATACGAAGCATGAACATTGCCAGGCCACCATGATTCCACCACAGCACAGCGTTTCTTCTGATTGTTCTCCATTGCTAAAATGTGCCACTTCTCATTATCAATGCTGCCCTACTGATGGGTCATGTGCTGGGGAGTATGCACTGTTTTGAGAGGAGCCAAGACCTTGTGGCAGGATTTGGTTTATCAGTTTAATTTGAAAAGTTGCACATAGCTTTCTGGTATCCCACAAATTAAAGCCAAGTTACTGTAATTCAGTTTCTAAGTCTGCTGTGTAAAATCAAATTATACTGCATTACCATTGCTAGAACTATCTTTAAAAATATTCTCCTTTAAAAAAAACCCAATATCAATATATGGAAAAACTGAAAAGCTAGTAATATACAGCCAAACTTTCGGTCTGTCATAACGGAAAATGTTTTGAATGTAATAAGTTGTTTAGGGAAAATCTGTTTTTGTCTGCTGTGACCGACAGCCTGTTATAGCCATGTCCATTATGAACAGGCTGTAATTTAAAAGCAGCGGTTTGTGAAGAATGAGACCAATGCCAAGGTTGGGAGGGAACCCCAAGTTCTTCTGTTAACCAAGTACATCTTAAAATACTTTTAATTTTCTTAAGATCTTATGAATCTGCATGCTTGGCTTTACAATGTAACCAAACCAAAATATTTTATTCACCTTAAAATAAGCACATCTCAAAGAGGGAAAGCATTTTCTCAGGAATATTTAATTTAGGAATTCAGTCTTGAGGCGATCACAGAGGAATTTGGGGGCTTCAAAGTTAAAATTTCAGATCCACTAAGACTGTAGAGATGAATTTTGTTGAGATGTGAACATTTCCTTTCTTTCCATTCTAGTTAAGAAGAAAAAGTATTATACTTTCCCTACATAGTTTCTTTCCCATTTGTAGATGTTGTTCAACCTCCCCACACTTTGCCTTTTGAACTTTTACAGGGCACCAAAATAATTAATTGGAGATAATATACCTTCTTTCTATAAAGTAGAGAAAGCAGAGATTTGAAATATCAGCAGGATCACTACCAGTGAACATGTCTCAGCCATACTTTCAGACTAAGATAGACAAAGTAAGAGTCTGTACACATCTGAAAATGTAAGAATCAGAGTGGAACATTATCTGATGCAGTGGCAGAATGTGAGCCCCAGATTTGAAGGCACAAACATTATGACAAACTAGGAGCTACTTCTTTAAATAGAGTCAACAGACATGGATGAAGGGAAGTTTTTAGAACTCTCCTTTACTAATATGGAATAATACAAAATTTTTAAAAAGCTGCCAAAATCCACTAAGAAGTAGAGCATGAGCTATATAGTGTGTGAATCTAGGAAAATTTAAAGTTGTTAAAAATGAAATGGAACTTGTAAACCCAACAAATATCACATCATGATATGCTTAATTTATGACAGAAAAATACCTTCAATTATTATCAAATGTACAACCATATTTTCATTAACCTAAAATAATATATATTCAAATACTTTCTTAAGGACACTATAAGCCTAAAAAGTGTGCATTTTATATTTTAGCTAAACCTTCCCCCCCAAACACACACAAATACATAAAACTGATGTTTAACATACAGTAAATTGTTCAAGATATGCTGTTATATTTCTAATTTCTAGACATACCAAAAATAAAATCCTAGATTTGACTTTTCCCAAACAAATCTGATCAGTCTCCAATCTTACCTATATACATGAATGATAGTGTCTAGTTCATGTCCCTGTGCAGCCAACTAATTGTTTATCTTCCCTGTCTTCTTGTTAATTGGGTCTTCTGTTCCCTAAAATTTAGCATCTCAGTAGTCAAAGAGGGAGAACATTTATGGATGGAAGTACTTGTATGGCTATACATGCACACACACATAATCTATGCTGCTTTTTTTTTTAGCATCACTTCCCTGGTGGCAGTAGGAAGCCCAGCCTTGTTCCTGCTGGATTTGAACAGCCAACTGTGTGGACCACAGTGCCACACACAACCACTATGCCACCAGGGCTCAAAGCTATGCTGCTTTTATATAACACTTTCAATATCATAGATGTGTGTGCATTTAAATCAGGATGATCTAATGTGCAGATAGCAGATAGTAAAAAAGCCAACTCTCCGGGGAGGTATTCAAAAGCTCTCTTTTCACAAAGCCTGAAATTCTGCTAGTATATCATTAATTTCTCTGAGGTAAGAAATCCGTTATTTCAAAAAAGATCAAGTAACTCTCTAACATCTATTATATCCATATTTCGTGTGTTAGGTTGTCTGGAGAAGCAAACCCAGTCACACTCATCTATGTACAACAAATACATGCAAGAAGAAATTATATAACAAGAAATCATCTTAGCCCAGGCTAACTCAAATCCAGAAGTTCAACGTAGGTCCTTAAGCCCCTCTTCAGACTCACAGAACCTCATATTGGTGACACAGAGTGGCAAACTGGGAAGCAGGAAGATCACAGGCCATTGGGCTCAGTCATATGGATGTCAAGTTGGTCTGGGTTGTTCAGGAAACTTTAGCATTTCAGTAGATGGCAGAGTCCCAGAAAGCAGGAAGGGAGAGAGGGAGGGAGAGAGGAAGACAGAGAGAGAGAGAGGGAGAGGGAGAGGGAGAGGGAGAGGGAGAGGAAGGGAGAGAGAGAGAGAGAGAGAGAGAGAGAGAGAGAGAGAGAGAGAGAGAGAGAAGAGCAAGCCTCTATCTTGCTTTCATATAAAAGGTCTATGACATCCAGGAGGCATCATCATTGACTGATTTGACTCTCTTCCTTGTCAGGACTTTCTAGTGGACAAAAATCCCTAACTACCACACTTTTACAAATTGGCATTAAACTGGCTACATCGTTGTGTTAGTCATTTATTCTGATTTCCAAAGAGTGCTCTGTGTTCAAAGCCTTACTTTAACTGAAAGCAAAAATTTTATTAGCTTATTTGTTCCAGTTCCTGTTACAGAAAATACGATTGCCTGTGTCCAATGCAAACATCCCAATGAGAAAGCATAATAATTTTCCACCAGCTTGAATTGCAATCAAATATAGAGAGGAAATGACTTAGATAGTAAAGATATCAGTAAGAGTGAACTGCTGTATGGGAAATAAGATCCTGTGAGATTCCAAGAGGCAAAACTTTTAAGAAAGCGATGCATATAGGAGGAGAATGCAGAAGTCAAATTTATAAAAGCAATTGGAAAAGGTATGTCACATTTTTACCAAAGGCTAGCTAAGGCAAGCAAATTTACCACTGTCAAAACTATACTGACAAGACCTAACTTTTGTCCCTACACATATTTTATGGTGAGAATTAATTATACAATAGTATGCTTCCAATTCAAACAATTCCAAGGGTCCCTGAAATCAAATGTTGGAAACTTGCTCTATATTTTATGTGGCCTTATGCCATGTGTGGTAACTGCCTTTGGCAGTCAAAGGCTTCTCATCCTTTAACCAAAAGAGACAATGTGATTCTTTTTGTCCTTTCTGATCACATGAGATTAAGAAGCAAGTATTACCTACAAAGCTTCCATTCCACACAGGAACACAAAGGGTATCATAATAAAATCATAGCTATGTGGAATATTTTGAATACCTTGCATTTTAATATCCTAAATGGGCATTTCAGATTCCTGTTTGGGGTGTGTCACAGAATCAGGAACCTCGCTCATCTGTCTAGTTTCAAAGTTTAAGTTATTGATAGTGGCAGTAACTGTTGCTAGACTTATTCAATAAAACATTTGAACATGGAATATATGAAGCTCTAAGAAATTGAGGAGAATATCAGAATTTTACTCAAAAAGCTTGGATTTTAATTGCATTTTTGAAACAATGCTATGGACTTGGGAAAGTTCATGGCTGCTCTTTGTAAACTGTTACTGCCTCCTGAATGTCAAGTATCTCCCTTTTCATTCCCCTTGTTTCTGCTTCCTTAAGACTTATTCACCTTTCACCTACATTGACAAGATGGCCGTTTAGCTGGTTTCCTACCACTTGTCTTCTCCACCCAAAGATTCGAAAGAGTTCTTTAGGGTCTCATTGCCAATACCTGGTTCATCTTTCAGTTTGCCTTTCCCTTAAGATGAAGACCATCTTCTTTATGATCCCGTTTCTGTTCAGATCAGCGCTTCTCAACCTGTGGGCTGTGACCTCTTTGGGGGTCGACCAACCCTTTCACAGGGGTGGTCCAACTCATAACTGTAGCAAAATTACACTTATGAAGTAGCAATGAAAGTAATTTTATGGTTGGGGAGGGGGGGGCTCACCACAACATGAGGGACTGTATTAAAGGATCATGGCATTAGGAAAGTTGATAACCGCTAGCTTAAATCTTCAGCCTCATGTCTAATCACCTTCTCTTCATAAATATGGTCTAGTGATGTGGATCTTTAAGCTCCATGGAGCCCTGTGGGTGTACTGATCCTATGAAGCCCTGGTTACATGTTGGCTGTGACCCGATTGGTCAATAGTTCAAAACCACTAGGAGGTCCACAGGAGAAAGACTGGGCTTTCTACTGCCATAATAGTTAGGTCTCAGAACCCCACAGGGGCCATGATGACTCACTAGCAATTGATTGAGAGACACACTTTTAGTTCCAGCTTCCCAGGTTTCCCACATGCTGCTTCTTTTTAGAAGCCTTCGTAGCTTTCATATTCATCTTTCTGATTTGACTAACCTTTACTTGCTTTGGTAGACATCAAGACATTTGGGAAGGTTCTGTGTTCTTAGTCTGTCATGCATTTAAGTCTACCACCCTTCACTTACTATATTGCAAAGACTTGCATTTTGCTCTGATGATGGGAACTATTTCAGGTATCAGCATGGTTATCCGTGTTGCTTGTGTTTAGGGGAACTTCTAGACTATGACTTTTGCTTTCAAGGAATAAGCTCAGGAAATGTTTTGGATCACTTAAGAACATTGCCAGACTCACTTGGTAAGACATGCTAACAGAAGGAATTAATTACAGGAGAATACATACTGTGTGGTGAAAGAGGTGAACATTGTGTTCCGTGGTTTCTATCTGGAAGGACACATGGGATGAATGGGTACAGCAGATAGGATGGATGCACACATACACAATGAGTAGAATTTTGATTAGGTAACGTGAGGACAATTAAGGGGGATCCAAGTGGAACTATTCAGTGGGCACTGAGAAATAATCACAGGGCTAGATTCCAGTAGAGAGTTCAAATCAAGATTTATAAATTTAGAAATAGCATATGAATTATATTTGCAATGACAGTAATAGAGAATATAAAATCAGTGACTCTTGAGTCCATTTCAACTCTAGGTCATTGTATGCCAGAAGAGACCAAAGTTCTGTGACGTTTTCAAGGGCTCGTTTTCCAGAAGTAAATCATCAGATTTTTCTTCCAAGATGCCTTTCAGTTATTTCCCTAATTTCTATAATATCAAATTCTTGTCTGGGTAATAGGAAGGCATCAGGTTTCAAAAATGAAGAATGAAAGAGAAAGAATTAAAAATGTCAATTCTGGAAAGGGTTACCTTGAATAAAAATGCATTGCATACCTCTGGAGGTGCTCCATTAGCCTCTATAGAAATATACCAAGGAAAATTTGTGGAGAACGGTGATTGGTTCATCTATTTTCTCTAAGCTTCCATGTGTCATGAGATCTTAATTTTGATGTTATTAGGTGCTTTCAAGTGGGCTCCAACTCATAACAATCCTATCTATGCATGGTCCTCAGAATGTGATATTTGAGCCCATGGTGGCAACCATTGTGACCATGTATAATGTTGATTGGTTCCTCATGCCATGTGAACTGTTGTATTTGAATTAAATTTCTAGCAGCTCTCTGTTGATGTACTGCTCGAACAGTTGTCGAAGTACAATCAGGAAAAGTTGCCTTATATGTGGTATTAATGACATTATTCAATAAGTCTCACTTCTTTGGGGTTGGTTTACTTTGTGATTGGTGCAACTATGGGACTCTCTTACTTGTTGGCCTGAGATAGACTTTTGAGTGCCTCCAGCACTTCATTTAAAACATGTCAATTGGTATTTAATCAATTCCTTAAGTCGTGAATATTGATCCATAATTATTAGTACAGTGACTCCATGTCTTTCTTCCACCTTCGATTATGCTTCCAAGACCATCAATAGTTTCATACTATGTAAATAACTAATACTCTTATCTACAAAAGTACATGCTGACAGTTTGAGTCCTATGACAGGTGCCTTGGAAGAAAGATCTGACAACCAACTTTGGAAAAATGAGCCAACACTGGTCTACTCTGACATGCAATGACCAAGAGTTGAAATTGCTTGACTTTGTATTATCTATTACTCTCATTTTAGTTTCATCAAATATAGTGTATATGTTACAGGTAAATTCATACATCTTGGTTTGAGCTCTCTCCTGGAATCTAGTCCTATATTTCTAATTGTTCACTGGGCATTTCCACTTGGATCGCCCTTAAGCATCTTAACTTGAAGTTAAGTTGAGGTCATTTTTTTTCAAACCAAATAAACTTTCGTTTTTATTTTGTATATATATATATATATATATATCCTAACAGCATTATCCATTTATCCCTTTTGTCTTTCCAGCTAGACACATTAGTTTTGATTAATTCTTCTTCACCTAATCAACCATCAAATTTACCCAATTCTTTCCAGGAAATATTTAATTATTTATTTCTCAGTATTTCACATTTTCTATTTTTTTGCACCAATCTCCACACTCAGTTGTGAATCTTCTTTGAAGACAGGATATCTTTTCACCCACAATTGGTGACTTTAATAAAATATTTTTTTCTCTTAGTTTAGGTGACCAGACATTTCGAACACAACATAGCTCCATGTAGGACTTTCTTTATGGGCTCTAGGAACATCTTTGTCATTAATCTTTCCCTGGGTCTAGGAGCTTCTCAAGTCTTCTTTTCTGGTGGTTGTAAATCATGTCCACCTCCGTTCCATTTCTGTTCACTTGTTTAACCACTTTTATATTTATAAAGAAAGAGATTTTCTTAAGGTACCACTAAATCTGTAGTTACTTCCTTCCTCAATAGCATCCTAGAGGCGAGGGCTTACAACATCAAGGATGCTTACAGAGGATTACAAGATGGAGGTCAATGACAGGTGACAATCCTGGCTTAGCCAAGTTAACATATATTCTATGGGAACATCATCTAATCTAATATAATCTTTTCACTTAGATATATACTTTAAATCACCTGAAAATTAGAAACCCAAGTTGTGCAAATAGGGAACCACCTGAACAGTCATTGGAAAGTTAATTATTTGAATCTTTGTGGCTTTGTTGTGGAGAACACCTTAAGTTAAGAGAACTTGAAGCATGTGACAAGTAAGATAAAAGAGTACATTCTACAGATTGGAAATCATCTCATCAGAAAGAAAGCAAAAATATTCACAAGTGGATCAGTAAACAGCATCCTGATAAAAGGAGAAAATATTTAAATTTTCAATAATTTCATTTCATTTGGATTCACCATCAATGCTCATGGAAACATCAAAGAATCAAATTACATATTACATTGAGCATATCTACTACAAAAGACCTTTATAAAAAAAATAAAGGGCTGGGAAGTGGTCAGGGAGGGGAAAATGAGAAGCTGATACCAAGGGCTCAAGTGGAAAGCAAATATGTTGAGAATGATGAGGGCAAATGTACAAATGTGCTTGGCACAATGGACATATGAATGGATAATGATAAAAGTTGTACAAGCCCCCAATAAAATAATTTAAAAAATGAGCAAAGATGTCACATTGAAGACTAATTTACATCTAACCAAAACAAACAAACAAACAAGCAAACAAAAAGTGAACACTCACTGTGATGGGATTGACCAAAGCAAATGTATTTCAATTACCTCATATACATGACCAAGCTGGATAAGGAGTAGGAAAGACCACAGAAATGGATGTATCTGAATTCTGCTATTGGGGAAGAATATTGAATACGCCATGGACTGAAGAAGGAACAAATCTGTCTTGCAAGAAGTACCGTCAGAATGCTCCTTAGAAGCAATGGCTGGAAGACTTCTATTGACTCAGTCATTAGGAGGGGGCATATCATGCCTACTGAAGCAGAGGATTGGGGAAAGAAGTGGGAGACTCCCAATGAGATATACTGACATAAGTTCAGTGGGCTCAAACATAGCAATTATTGTGTCCAACTGAACAATGCTTAATTCTCGGGACATAGAGTCACTGTGTGTTGTTACTGACTTGATATTTAATGACAATAACCTCTTGGTATTGCAATTATAGTTTAAAGCAATTTTTCAATTACTATATATGTCTGAACATTTTCTAGGATTAAAAATGCTATGAAGTATAATGTATCCCTTTAATTAGCTTAGTAATGCACTTGCCAAAGGCCTGAAAGATACCATCTTTCTTTACCTGTTAAACTTTGTAGTGAAAAAGAGGAAGAGTTGAGAATTGTCCAATATTTTAAGCAGCATTCTTTCATAAAGAGTGCAAATGGATTGTGGTGTACCAGTTAGAAAAACTAAAGGATGAATTTGGAAATCGAGTCTTACACATAAGAGGCAGGAAGAGAGATGTGTCTGTGCTTGTGTTCCTATGGATAGTTTTGGAATGTATGCAAGAGTGAGAATGAAGGGAAATAGAAGGGTTGACAAGCATTTTACTTTTTCTGTAACTTCAGTAATGCTGTCACAAGTTCCTAGACAAATAGCATTTATATTAAAAACAGAAAAGAGTGCATGTACTCAAAGTAGTTTTGTTAAAATGAAATCAACCAATATCATAAATTCTTTTCCTCTCTTCCTACACTCAATGTTGCTTAGTAAAAAGGACATAAACAATTGCACAGGCAGGTAACGGTAAGAATACACGCATACATATCCTAGTTAAAATGAAGATCTTGAACACAGAGTACTACTTCTAGTAATTCTAATAAGAATTGCATTCTGTTGTGCAAATGCAAACAGAATAAGTATAATGCACTTTGTGAGACCCTAACTGTAAAAAAAACAAAAAACAGTCTCATCCAAAATAATGAACAGCAGGAAAAACTGAACTGCGGAAGATGAGCAGTTCCGGTACAGTCACGTGACTAGGATATCAAAGAGTGGTGCCTGTAATCTGTAATCTTCACTAACATCTCCACTTCTCTCCTTGCAATTATCTTCTAGTAGAAATTATTTTAATTACTGCTGCTAGACTATCTTGAATTGTTTTGGAGAACAGTGCTAGACTGGTCCTTATTCATCTGGGGGAAAAAAACATCTGACTACTTTCTGTTATGGCTTGTGGTACAATGGTAATTTAAATGTGTGATGTTACCCGTCCCCCACGCTAAACACATAATTGTTTTCGCTGAATTTGGTAGGAGGCCAAGGAATTGCAAGGGATTTTCCACTACCTCATGTCGTTTTCTCTTTGTGAGAACCTTAGGCAAGCAGTCACTATGTTTAGCAACAAAAGTAGCTGCGGATCGCCTGACAAATTGGATAAAAATTATCTTGTGGATTCTCAATTGTGTAATAGACATTTCTCTTATCACATTGGGTTCTCTAAAACTTGCCATCAGTTTTTTAGCCCATTCATGGCTTACAACTGTCTCTCTGGGTAAGAGGGGAAGCCCTGATTTGTAGCCTTTGCCTGTTTTTTTTTTTTTTTTGTGGTGTAAATTCTTCTACAATGGCTCATTTCAAGCTATCAACATCATGTCACTAAAGTGTGGTGTTAGAAAGACAGACATCATGATATATATGGCCTGTACAAGTTATTTCAATGAACCACTGAGTCCACTGGCAGTGTTTGTACCTTCATCTTATCTTTTTCAAACATCTTTTCTGGTCTACTTTTGCTTGATTTTTCTTCTCAAATATTTAACACATGTCACTCCATATGGTTTGCATAAGTTTCACTGAAATCCTCTGTATATAAGATGACATAAAATAAACCAACCCTTAATGGCACTAGTCAATATGAGACATCAGAGGACTGTGCTGTTTAGTGGAAAAGGTTTTATCTTCCAGGTGATTGAGAGAATGGAATTCTCGGCCAGCGCTCATCTCAAACACCCACATATCAGTGGAGATGATATTGTTGCTATGAGGCTAAGCAAATATCAGTCATTCTTCCAGACTAAGACTAATCGGGACAAAAATTCTGGTGATCTAATTCTAAGAACCAACCCTCTAAAACCCTATGGATCGCACGAGTCTTTTGTGTCTGGGGTCACTGTGAATCAGAAGTCAACTGACCAACAACAAGAAGAACAAGAAGAACAATTATGTAAGAATAGGTTTGTCACTTGACTTCTATGATATATGTTTAAAACTATACTTTTATTTTTGGTTCCATTAGCTTCAAAATTAGAGTTGAACTAAACTGTGGGAGGTATTTGTTCCCTGTGAAGAATTCTATAGACTTTTTTCTTAAACTCCTTATTTACAAAACAATAGTGGAATATACCTATTTCTCTGTTACTATCTCATTATTCAACTTTTCATATGAGCAATGGTAAAAAGTATCCTACCAGATTATTTCTTACATTAATGATATACATCTGAGAGTAACAAATGCCAATATGTGAACTGTGAGTAACACTGGCTGTTCATAAAGGGAACGGGTCATCCTGGCTGGACCTTGATTCTCCATGGTTTGGCAGCTATATAATGATACAATTTGTCAATTATGTAATGATATGGTCCTTCTCCACTTTCACATAATACTAATTTGGAATTTTTACTATGTGAATTAGTGTGGAGTGGGTGTATTATTTATGTGTATTGCTCTTCAACTAACCAACCTATTCTATGTACATTCATTTATCTTCTGACAAAAGTCCTATAATTTAGACAAGGAAAATACCACTCTCCTCATTCTAGGTGGAAAACTGGGGCTTCCAAAAATGTAAAGATTTACATAAAATTCTATACAAATAATAGGATAAGTGCCAGATCCTTTCTTATGTCATCAAGGTCACAGAGAACGAACCATAATTCCTACTGTTAGGCACATCACACAGTATTTCAAAGTATTCTTTTTTTCCAGCCATAGGAGAAGAAAATAGTTACAGCTACTAAATTTTGAGCATTGCTAGAATTTTGAGCCTTGTAGTCAGTAACAATTTACCTGACTCTTTTAATTACAACCTATACCATTGCTTTTAAATAAAAATTAAGTAAAGTGAGGCACATCATAGAATTAAGGACCCTATGGCAGATTCATTTCATCAAGAAATGAGTGGCTACATAATTGATAGTGGAATAGTTGGAAAGTGCACCTTCAAGGGGTCTGGTCAATGTTGTAGAACTCATTTATGCCTGCTGTGAAATCTATAAGTGCAATGTCATAAATGAAAGGTAGGAATGCATTCAGAATTCATATATTCAGTAAGCTCTTTTATCAAGGACCGATTTTAATGCTCTCTAGAATGAGTAGTTAAACATATTACATGGGTGTCATCTACATACCTTTGTCTAGGCCACTACCGCTTAATGGTCTGAGAACAAATCTGAGAGTGAGCGGTGAGACTGAATTTGCAAGTGTGTTTACAGCTTCGATATTGATCGCTCAGTTCTGTCCAACCATCCCTTGCAATAAACAATCCTCCAAGAGCCCACACTGTTGGGAAGCGGTGATGCATTATTTAATAGCAGCTAATCAATATAAAACAAGCCTCTCCTTTGTTACAGCAGTGCTATTGATAGACTGTTTTTCCCTTTTAATTTTTTATTATTTTGCATTGATTTCTGAAACTCAATTCTGTGCCGGGCTTTTCTTCCATCAGGAACTGTGAGCTGAGCCCTACCTGACTGGAAATCTAACATCCTTCTTGAATCACAAATTAAAATTGCCTAAATTAATTAAGAAACAATTAGTTGGGAGCTCTGCTTTTAAATGCGACCATTCAACTTTGCTCTAATCAGCTTTAATGAGTGAGGCATGCTGAATGTAAGGTTTCAGAGAAGTTACACCTTGAAAATATGGAAACATCAGAGTAATACTGCTACAGATGCCTAAGAGGCTAGATTCTCAAGTTTTCCCCATGATTTTGAGCAAGCAGAGAAGGAAATTCAGGGCCTGAACTACCATTGACATTAACAGGGTTTGTCACTTAAATTTTGTTTCATCAATGGAATAATAGGGAACTTTGATACATTTTTCTTCTTTTTTTAATATTAATCAATTTTGTAAAAGAAAACATTAGGCCCTGCTGAATTTGAATGCTGATGTCTGAGCTGCCTGGTATATAAATACATTTTATCATATATCCAAACAGTGTGAGAGAGTTTGTTGTTGGCATGTACTCACGTGTATGCATAGCAATGGTTCTAAAAAGGAGATGGTTTATCTGAACCTTTGGCTTTAGTGCTCTTTTTCCAGGTTCTTTACAAAATTATATGATATCAATAAAATAAAGTTTGGTTTCTGGATACTTTATAAAAATTGAGATCTATGTTCCAAACAGCTTTCCTTTTAGTTGTAATCATCACTAGATAGCTACCATTTAATATATCTTTACTGATTACAAGGAACATACAAGTGTTCTGCAGAGATTTTTGAAAGAACATTAGTAGGAATAACATACTAATCCCTCCAGTTCTCTCTGATAACAACTGTTAAATTGTTAATATTTTGGTGTGTCCCCTTATATGTATTCCTTCTCCAGATACATTTCTCTTTGTATGTAACTAACCCACATTTCCTGGAGTAAAATCATACAGAATATCATGTTTTACTGCTAAATCATTTTGTACACAATAGAGACTAAGTCATAGAAAATTTAATTGCACTTCATTCTTTTTGTCACGGGTCTTTAAAAAAAAGCCACTGTATAAGTTTTCTAGTGCTGCTAAACAGAAATATGGATGATTTTAATAAACAGAAAATTACCTTCTCACAGGTCAGGAGGTTAGAGGTTAAAAGTCAAGATGCTGATTCTAAAAGGGGAGGTTTTCTTTCGCTGTTTCCTCTGGATCTTCTCCTGACTCGGCCTCTCTCATGCCCCTATTTCAGATTCCTTTACTTGCATATTTAACCTCTCGCAGTGTCCTGGTGTCAAAGTGAGTTCAACGTTGGCTGCTAACCACAAGGTCAGCAGTTGGAATCTCCAATCCGCTCCGCAGGAGAAAGGCGAGGCTGTTTCTGCCTGTACAGATTTACAGGCCCCAAAACCCACAAGAGCAGCGGCCTCCCTGTCCTATGGGACTGCGATGAATTGGAGTAGATTTTATAGCAGTGAGTTTAGTTTGGCACATGTCAGGGGAGTTTAATTCAAGACACATTTCGGTAAATCCAAAACCCAGCTTAGAAAAAAAAAAAAAAGGTACATCAGTTCTCAATTTTGAACATCATCCTCTGAGACTAGCTGTGCAATAATAGCTTTGCTCTCCTGGTGCTGAGGGTTGGCTTTGCCCTCTTGATTCAGGGCAAAGATTCCGAGTTCCTCTGCTTCGATTCTGTTAGTCCAGACCACTATGAAGGCAGCTTTGTCCCCTCAGTGTTGAGTGGCTCCTTGGTCTTAAGTCATCTAAATGGCAAGTCAACGGAATTTCAGGTTATTGTATCTGGCAAAGATTACCAATTAGTCGAGGTGCTGACTGAAGGAAAGGGACATATGAATGGGGGGTGGGGGGTGGAAATAGGTAATTATAAGTACCATGTTATGTGGAAAAAATGTACTTGTTTTAATTCTGCACGTGTTTAATACATACATATATATTTCTTTATTTCCTTTTCTCTCCAGTCAGTAGATATGGGTGTTGTGACAAAATTCACCCTCTCTTGACCCTGAATCAGACTCATTATTCTGAGTTATAGCAGTTTTCCAGGTGACCTACAGAGTTTTATATGTGCAAGCTCCCACAACCTGTCACCATGAGGTTTGCTAATTTGGGGTCTGCTAACCCCTTCAAACATGTGCGTCAGAAGACGCTTCTAGCCTCATACCTGATGCATTAATTTGGTACTCGCCAGCTTCCGGAACTGCATAAACAATGCTCCCCCCTCCCCCTTCTTTTGTTGCACCATCTTATTGGGAGTTAGTGCCGATATAATATTCTAGTTGTGAGCCACAGTTTTCATGCTCCTCCTTCTCTCGTTCTCTCTCACTTATGTGTCCATGTGTGTGCATACAAAAAAAGAACCGTCATCAGGTTAATTACTATTTCTAGTAACTCAGAAGAGGTTTTTCAATTCTGTAAATCATTAATGGAGCAGATATCTCCATCTTGCTGCTGCAGAGATGCTGGTGGATTTGAACACTGACCTTAGGTTCTACAGCCCAGTGCTTACCCAACAGTGACACCAGGATGTTTTCTTGCTCGCTTTATGACTCTGTCTCTCTAGCTCTGGCTTTGTCTATGTTTCTGTCTTTCTCTCTCTCAAACGCACACACACACACCACTGTTTTTTCTCTTCTACAGAACCCTCCATAAGAAAACCACTTGTCATGTGCTGTGGCATACAATACTAACATTGCATTTTATCCTTATTATAAAAGTTAAACTCGAATTACCTTGCTATGGGATCAAGGATCACTGATATTTAATCATCTGCTGAAACCAATAATATGCAATCATATTATAATGGAAGAGATTGTACTAATACTTTTAAACTTGTTTAACCATCCCACTTTTCATAACTTGCTCTCAGTTACATAAACATAATACAAATGGTAAGTCATGGTTTCCATTCTGGAAGAATTCCATCTGTGTACTATACTTACCCTAAAACAACCCCTCTTCATTAGAGAAGATAAGAGTGAAGAAGTATAGGAACAGACATGGGGCATGTCTATTGACATAATCAAGCATGTAGTTTTCCTATATGTTGTATATCTTTACTATGTGTTGTCTATCTTTAGAAGCTCCTATGGACATGGTGAAGGGATTCTGGAGGCATGGTGGGTTACTGTTTGGACTGCTAACCACAAGATCAACAGTGAAACCCACTAACTACTCAGTGGGAGAAAGGTGACTCTTTAAAGACATATAACCTTGGGAATCCTACAAAGTTGCTTTACCCTGTGTAAAATTGATTCAACATATAGATGAACATTTTGAAAGATCCTGTACAGCATAAAGAGATACATAAGTTATCAAACTGGAATCAAGTTATTTGTGATCTTGGCTAAAACTAATATATGCCTATTGCTGCTGTTGATAAGTCTTCAATTCAGTAACCCTTTGCTCAACAGATTGAAACTCTTCCCAGTCCTGTGACACCCATCCTTATTGCATAAGGTTGAGCCCACTGCAGCAATCCATCCCATCAGGGGTCTTCTTGGTTTTCCCCTGGCCCTTTCCTTTACCAAGCCCACTATCCTTTCCCAGGGACCAGTCTTCTGATAACATGTCTGACGTATGTGAGCAGAAATCTCTCCATTCTAGTTTTTAAGTATCCTCCTGGCTGTACTTCTTACAAAGGAATTTTGTTCTCCTGGTGGTGTGTGGTAATAATTTAAATGCATTTCTTTTTCTCCAGCATTTATTGTACATCTTTGTATGTGTGGCATTTGTAAATACTATGGCTTGGGTTAAACCAAAAACCAAACAAAAGTCACAGCCATTGAACTGATGCTGACTCATGATGCCCCTATAGGACAGGGGAGAAATGATCCTTTTCATTTGAGACTGCAACTCTTTATTTGAGCAGAAAGCCATGTCTTTTTCCCTCTGGGTCGCTGGTCATTGTGAACTGCTAGCATTGCAGCTAGCTGCCTTGTGCACAACCACTGCGTCACCCAGGCTCCTACGATGTGGGATAGGCCTACTTCAATTTCTGAAATGACAACCTTACTCTTAACACTCAAAAAGTTCTTGTCCAGAATTCCCCAATGCAGTATAACTTTTGATACTGTATACTGAGTAGTGATAGTGGACTTAAGTAAAGCGAAGTCCTTCACAGCTTCAATCTTTTTTTTCATTGATTATGATTTTATCCATTCATTCATTGTGAGGATTTTTTTCATTGAATGAGTTATAATCAATGCTAAAGGTTGAAATATATATGTGTATATATGTATACACATATGCATATAATTGGTAGGTTCTTCAAGCTGAGATCATGTGATTTGAGTATCTCAAGAGGTTAGTAACTTTTCCTCCACTGGTATTTTCTTTCTATACTCCAGCTCCTCCAATTTTTGTGAAGCAACAGATTGACTAAGTGTGGTGAAAGCCCTGATGAACACCTTTCCTGATTTTAAACCCTGCTGTAAAATCTTGTTCTGTTAGATAAACTTCCTCATGTGTACATTCCTCATAAGCATGGTTAAGTTTTCTAGAATTCCCATTCTTTTAATTGTTATCCATACTTTGCTATGATCTCCACAGTTGAATGCCTTTGCATAAGTCATGAAAATACAAATGATCTCCTTTCTGAAATTCTTCACTTTAAGCCCAAATCCACCTTCTGTCATCAATGATACCCCACATTCTATATCATCTTCTGTATCTAGTTTGAATTTCTGACATTTCCTTGTTCCCTTGCTGCAACAATTAAAAAATGATCTTCAGGAAAAAAAACTTACTTGCATATGACATTAACGGTCTTTAATAATAGTCACACTCTGTTGTAATGAGCACAGATGTGGATTTCTCATGGCCAGCAGCTATCTTCCAAATTTGGCGGGGGTAGACAAGTGAATGCTTCCAGTGCTGCATCAGTTTGGTGAAACATTTCAATTACTATTCCTTCAATTTCTGCAGCCTTGTTCTTTGATACTGCCTTCAGTAAAGCTTGAATTCCTTCCTTCAATACCACCAGTTTTACATCTAGCAGACATTTTAGTACATGTTAAGAGATATGTATGTTGAAATGGTTAAATGTTAAAATGGGTGAATGTTAACTAAATTTTTTTATAGTGAATATGTATTTTCCACCACAGGTGCTTATTAGAGAGGTTATGAGAAAATTAAAAACTTAATTGATGAGAAAAATAAAACTAAGAAATCTGTTTATATATATGACATTACAGCTATATATAGAGAGAAAGATAACATCACACAATGCACCTACTCATTCTGTGAGGGTAGCAGGGGATATTCTATGATAATTTAATTGGGAAAATTTATTCTTCAGGGCTGAGCCCCGGTGGCGTAGTGGTTGTGCGCAGGACTGCGGCCTACTGGGATGGAGGTTCAATTCCAGCCGTGGGGCTGGGCCTCCTACTCCCACCACCGGAGAGCAGTGATGCCCCGCCAAAAAAAATTTTTTTATTCTTCTACCCTCTAGCCCTGATCTTGCCACTTCACCTATCTTTTTTTTTTTAGTTCTGAAAACAGAATAAAAATGTAAAAGGAGCAGAATTTGAATTCCTTCATGAGCTCAAACTGCCATTTTGATGTGGTATAAGTTAAATACCAGATAGTGCTTAAGAGAAGAGTTGGTGAGACAGCAGCACAGCTTTCAGAAGTGTACAGAACTACAGAGAGGCCATGTTGAGAAATACTAGTTTCTAATTATAATATTGGTTTATAAAGATTTTCATGATTCTGTAGCAATATTTTTGTTTTTATATATATGAGTGTGATATTTATTTTTTTATATATATAAAGTCTATGATAGTGTCTTACAAGAGTTAGAATATAATTTTGGTGATGTTATTGTTAGCAGGATTATTTCAAAAACAGCATTTAAAATGTATGAAAGCCTTTGGGATATATATCAAAACAATTCCTTTGATATATTTTCCCTTCTGTTCTCCTGATTGGTTCTCAGATACAGATTAAGCACATTCTGGGCTTAAGAACCTCATTTTAAGACTCATCCATTTTAATTTTATCTCTTCACTGTAAGAAAAATGGCCCTCAGAAAGCTTCTTCTTGCAGTTTGTGGATGATGAGGGAAACAAGTAGTCAATATGCAAGGAGGAGATAACACACCATAATTCTGGCATATGCCCTCTTAATTTGTTTTAAACCCAATATCTAATTCTCATTTAGTTGTAATCCTAGTTGCCCAATCCTATTTCGGAATTCAAATTCTGAAAAGATTTACCAGTTCCTTGAAAGTAATTTTAAAAGTTCCACTCTTCCTGGCTTTGACATTTATGATGTACAAAAGAACCGTTATGACGAGAGTCCTAGCACATTTAGCCACGGGACTGGCATACTTTCATGCAGTCTGTTCAAACGCTTTAAAGCAGTTGTGTATAGAGAGGCTGATAAGAATTTTCTTTTCATCACTTTCATCATCGGTAGGGCATCTTCCAATGCTCCTGAATTTTAATCTCTCTAAGTGCCTGGTTGGCAACTTTCTTTAATATCCTATTACTTAGCCCTGTCTAATTTGCACTGTCTCCAAGTTTTCCCCCTGAAATGACATTCTTTTTGCTTACAAGTATGTACATATGTATTTGTTGGGTGGAGTTACTCGTATATAAATAGAGCACGTAGCTCTGCATGTACACAGACATGCTGTTGTTAGCTGCCCTCCATGTGACTCATGGTCACCGAATGCATAATGACATCAGATTACAGTCATCTGTAGGGTTTTCATTTTCCAATTCTCGAGAGGATGTCAGCCCTTTCTTGCTACTCTGTCTTACACCGGGAACTTTGGTGAACAATTTTCAGCATCACCGTTACAAGCACACTTCCACCGAGATGTAGGCAGTTGTGCCTTGGCTAAGAATTGACCTGACTCTCTTGCATGGAAGAGGAAGCTACTACCTCTAACCCTTTACTGTCCTCACACTTACATGTGAGTCCTTTAATTATCTTTCCAAGAAGCTAACTTTTCTTTTTCACAGGTCATAAAATTATAACATATTTACTGTATTATAATGTATTCACTAAGTTTTCTTACATCAATATGCATATGGAATCTTATTTGCCTTTTCAATGACATAGGATGTTGATTAATTTTGAAAAGACTTCCAGACAATTTAGAATATGTTTATAGCTTGGGAAAAATAAATAATCTTCAAGATGCAAAATAATAAAAACTAAGAGAGATGCATAGAATTTAAAAATATGAAAACAATTGTTTCCTTTAAGAGGGACCCCATTGCTTTACAATTTATTACTAGAGAGTCAAAATGTAAAACCATCTTTTTGATACTGCTTTATATTCACACCACACTTTTAAAATTCTAACAATGGTATATTTCAGTATCTCTATTTTATAGCTTGGGAAAAGAAGAAGAAGAAAGGTATCATTCAGGCTGGAGCTTTCTTTAAATTTTAAAGTATGTGTTACTTCATCAGAATTCTTAACATAGATAAGATAAAAATTGAAACACAATAAACATATGAAAAGCAAAAAGTGAAGTATGCAATAAGAAGATTTTATGTACAATCTTCAGGCTCATTTTCCAATTCATATTTTACTTATTTTATATTTTTATAAGAATTTCTATTGTTGAAAATGTTGGTACTTTCCATTAAAGTAATATTATTCAGTGCTCTATATGGGTCTTTATTAATATTTTTTTCTTTCTTTTTTTTGGAATTTTTTTGGGGGGCATTGCTGCCCTCTGGTGGTCATGGGAGCTACCCAGCGCTGCTCCTGAGAGCCGCGACTGGATTTGAACGCCAAGCCCACGGGCCACAGTCCCATACTTAATACTTATGCCATCTTTATTAATATTTTAACAAAAAATTTCCTTTATTCTCTAAACTTTTCTCCCAGAAAGAATGATATTTCTATAATTTTGTGGATAATCAAGAAAAATCACCATTGTTTGTCTGTTTGTTTGTTTTGGGGGGGCATCACTGCTCTCTGGTGGTGGGAGTAGGAGGCCCAGCCCCACTGCTGGAATTGAACCTCCATCCCAGTGGGCCGCAGTCCCGCACACAACCACTACGCCACTGGGGCTCAGCCCGAAAAGTCACCATTGAATTAACAATTTTTCAAGAGTTTCTTAACATAGATAGTCCCCAAATAAATTTAACTCCATAAATACAGATAGCATACTATCAAGATGTTCACGAATATGCTCTGATACATTTTATGCTAACTTGGCAGGGCTTAGTGTATGGCACTCAGTAGTGTGGCCCCAGAAAACCTCCCTCACAAGGTGCAGATGACAGTTTGATGATATCTCCTTGGGGATGTGGGTTATTTCATAATTGTAAAGAGTTACTATGGAAAAATCACTCTCTTTTCTTTCTCATTGTGTTAGTCTGGGTAGACTAGAGAGGCATATTCATACACACAAATGGAGATAAGGGAGATGTCTATATACTGGAGGAATGGAACATTGAGAAAGCATCCCAACCCAGTCCAGTCCAAAGTCATAAGTCCGTTATTAGCCCATATGTCCGATACCAGTCTAGAAGTCTCCTTCTGACTCAGGAAACACATGCAATGACACCAGCATAATCACAGGCCAGTGAGTGCAGAATCTTGTGTATCCAATGGCAACAGAAGCAGTCGAAGCATCCTGGTGCTGGAAGGGGTCTCCCCAGACTTCCTCATTTCCAGGCTCTGGGCCCATCAGCAGTATCCAGTAGCGGTAGAAGCATCTCAGTGTGGGTAGGGGTCTCCCCATCGCCTCCCAAGAATCTCAACACTGGTAGGCATCTCCATGTGACTTCTCTGGCCCGAGAGGTTTGGTTCCATCAGGGCAAGTCCATGTGGCTTCTCTTCCGATTCCGCCAGTCTGCAGGAATCAGGATCTATCAGCATTCTGTGTTCTCGTCTTGTCAGTGGAGTGTCTCCCAGGACAGAGTCAATGGTCTCTCACCTCCAATCGGGAAGTATTGCGAGACTTCCCAGAATTCTCAGCAGAAAGGCATGCCCACAAAGAGGCCTCATTGGCTATCTCCATACTGACAGACTAGACTTCACCCCTACACTCCCAGTGCTGAAATTGACACAGATCAGTGACTGCCACACTTGTGCTTACCTGGAACCTTCATTTGTTCACTGAGACTTGGCATGACAGCCTGCCATATAGCTTGCAGACCTTGGGAACAATTATTGACCCATCTTATTCCCTGTCTTGCATACACTCAACTATGTGTCCACCAGTGTGTGGTCTTCTCACAACCTGCTTCGACTTCTTGCTGCCTGGCTCACTGGCCTACCAGTTACCTAACTCCAGAGGGACCTCCAGCTGAACATCTGACTTGAGTCAGATGAGAGCTTGCCTACTCTGTGGCTAAGTGCCCCAGTCACTTCAGATACATTTCTTCCTTACCCATATGAATCACTGGTTTGTTTCTCTAGAAAACCCAGTTCAACACGGATACTAAACTAGGAGCCAGGTTGTACAGTTAGAAGTATTCATATTGTGTACAGATAGAATTCTTTCTTTATCTCATATTTCTTTTCATGTAAGAAGCAAGACAAAATAAATGGTTCAGAACAGGGCAGTCTACTTGACTGCATGGCTTCAATGCTGACCCACTCTGCTCCTTCCTTACTGGGTGTGGCAGTCATGTGCTTATGTTAATTTTATGATTGAAATGTAGGGGTGGGGTCTAGCCTGTTAATCTGGAGATAGCCATTGAGTAGCCAATGAGGCCTCTGTGTGGGCATGGCTTTCACCTGAGACTCATGGGAAATTTCACGATATTTCCCTCGTGAAGATGAGAAGCTATCTCCCCCAGTTGTTGGCAGTTAGTCTCAAAGACAATCACGGACAAGACAAGTGGGCAGCATTCGAGAAGCTGGAGAAGCAAGCTGAGAGACCACATAGTTTTGCCCTGATGGAGTCATACCTCTGAAGCTGGGGCGGCTAGATGGAGACCTCTGGCCACGATGAGTTGCTTCTGCTGTTGATGGACCCTGAGCCCTGGAGGCGAGGTGCCCTGCCAGCACCGGGATTCTACACCCATTGACCTATGACTTCATGAGTTGGAAGAAGACTTTATAGACTGATTTCAGGCATATTGGACTGGAATGGGCTGGGATGCTTTCTCTGTGTCCCATTCCTTTTGTATATAAGCCCTTTCCTTATATCGATATGCATGTCCTTGAATTTGTTCCTCTAGTCTACCTGGAATAACACACTGGGTATATAAAGTCGATGTTACATAAGTCAACCCAGTAGCCATGGACTTGATTTCCACTCATGGTGACTCATGGATGTCAGAGTAGAGCAGTTTTCTAGGCAGTGTTCAATGGCTGGGATTTCACAAAGTAAAAATGTCCTCCTTTCCCTTTTTTCAAAGGCCTTTCTGAGTGATTCAAACCTCAAACCTTATGAGTAAGCCTAAGGTAACAACTAGTATTAGGACATAGGGAAAAAAGAACAAGAAAGGTCATTGTTTTCCTCTTTCCAAGAACAAGTTTCATTTGATCTGTTTTCCCTCAAGAAAAAAAATAAATTTAGTATCTTACTGCACCAAATAAAACTTAACTGTTACCTGCAAATCTATATTTCTGCTCTCAAAACTATGTATGCAATTATTCCACTTAGCTGATGGAAAGCAGGTATCCACATAAGTGTGAAGATTTTGCAAGTTGGTGGACCAAAGATTCTTCGCAGGTGGCATGATATATCAATGATCAAAGGGAAAAAAATGTTACGAACAAAACATATTCATCAAAAAAGAAATAACTTGCAAACCCTGATTGTCATAGAAAGCACGACAATCATATTTTAGGAAGAGTTGAGCGTTGATTGTAATGTGATTGTTATGTCAGAATCCAACACTCTTGACAGAGTCTTTGGAAAACAGAATGCTATGTAACGAATTGAGATTTACCAGACTGGCTAATCAGCTGGTGGTAGCTGCTCATAAGGGCCAGCTTTAGGATTCCTTGAAAGAAATGAATCTGTATGCATATGTCTTTGTGGCCATGTTTAAACTTTCCTTGGGGAGCTTAGTGTATTGCATATGCATGTTAAATGCTCTTTTATTCTTCTTGGAAATTTGTTGTTATTGCTGTTTTAAGGCACTCAGGCCACTATCTCCCTGAAGCTTGGTAGGATGATGGGGTGCAGTGAACCCCTTACAAACCAAGAGCAGCAGCTGGATCTCTCAGGAGAGTGAGCCCTGCCTTTCTCCTCTCTCTTATCAACAGAAAAACGCGTTTCCACAAGTTCAATCATAACATTTGACCTAGACACCCGAGTAATTATCTACCCGCAGGGTAGCACATTTAAAATAAAGCAGGCTCTCACAACCACATTATTTTTGCTCACCTCAATTTCCCTTTCTTTGCTTACCCAATGCAGGAAGTACTAATAAACAGCACAATTACCAAAGTGGCTCGGAGGAAGGAAATGCAGAACTTGAGTGAGTGCAAATAACCATCTCCTGAGTAATCAGAAGTTGGCCTTGGTTAGAAAAAAAGACAAATGTAGCCTTTATCCAGAAAATATTCGAAGGAAAGACACACTACATAAAATGTATATTCTGAAGCTATTCCTTTACTCATAGGGACTGGAATTAAACAAATGAATCTCTTCTAACTTACATTCTTTGAAAAGCCAAACGACATTCCATATCTGTGAGCTGCAGCTAGCCCTTGAATTTGAACACTCTGGTACTACAGCCGGCTGTGTAGGCTGGGGGTTCCAAACAAGATTTCAGTCTTTGCTTTGCTCTGAAAACTTCCTTTTCCCCCAGCATTGCTGTGTTTGCCAAGAGTGACATAACCTTGAAATTATTTGTTACATTTTCCAGTGAACAAACCCAGCTTGTTAAGGAAATGGGCAGCCTATATCATTAGCCAAGAGTACAATAGAGGACTCAGAATTCAGCCTTGACTGGTGGGCCCCGAGTATTAGTGGTTTCTGGGAAATCTCTCTCATTTTAGAAACAATCCACTATTTAAACTGTGTGGCAGGACGGGGCTAGCTTCTAGAGGCTACGAGGGGAGTGGGGCGACTTTTGTGGCACAGGAGGGTGAAGCCTGCACGTTCTTAAGAACATGCTAGTACCTGGATCCTTTTCACGTTCACTTGAACTGCACTTGCCATATAGTATTGTTCTTTGTTTGATGCAGACTTGTTGGCAGTAAGATAGAATTTTGTCATCAACCATTACTGATATTCTTTTTCCAATCATAAAGTTAGGAGGTTCTGACTGCAGGTACTTGAAAACATGCAAAGTAATTGAGTGAATGGTCTTACCCTGGAACAGATCGCAGTTGAAGGGTAGATTACTAAAACTATCACTAGGTTCAAGTTTGGCATATAATCATTTGTTTTCCTTTGCCCCCCCTTTTAATATATATATATATATATTAGATTCTCCTATCTGGTGTTTTTTTTTGAAGCAAGGTATTTGTGTCTTATTCTGTTGTTGGAATTTTTTGGCATAATTTTCTTTATGTAAACCATAGAATATGTAATACATAGTCACTAGATTAATAACCCCTCAGGATTATGACCAGGGAGGGCAGTGGGGATTTAAGAATATGGGGTAAAAGAAGGAACAAAATGTTCTAAAATTGACTGAAATGATTACACTATGTCCTTTAAAATATTAAAACCTCTGAATTATATCATAAGGGAATGATAAGTCAATAAGACTGTTAAAATACGAAAGTACATCAATTTACTCATTTTCCTATCAGTCATAAGAACAAATAGGACACACATACTTATGCCACTTTAAGTAAAGATCACAAAAGCAGTTGCCATTGAGTTGATATCAATTGCCAGGGTGACACATGCTCTATATGACTGTCAATGGCTAACTTTTTGAAAATAGATCACCAGCCCTTTCTTCCAAAGCATGCTTGGGTTGACTCAGACTTCCAAACTTTCTCTTAGAAGCAAACACATTAAATGTTTCTGACATTTTTGGACCCACTGAATTATCATTCTGTATAAGAAGTTTGAGTTCAGAATAATAGCATTTGCAAAATAATCCATTACTGTCTCTCTACATATATGTATAAGTATATATACATATATGAAAAGAACACAATCTATTGCTAAATTCATAGTCTCTATTTATGTGCACAATGTGATTTATGGAAGTGAATTCATCAGAAAACAGAATGACAGAAATCCTTGATGTGGGAATTCGAATGGTTAGAGAGATACTGACAGAAAGAATTTTGCAACAGAAGTGGGTGCTTTCTGCTTCTTAAAGTACAAATTCTACATGAGATTTTAAACTTATTTTCAAAATGTCATATTTGCATGCTGCCAAAAGGAAATTAGAGAGAGGGAAAGTTGGAGACTTTTCCTTTTATTCCCCTCTGAGGATTCTAACTACCCCACCTTCATTAAAATGGGATTTTCTATATTCATTTTTATGGAGCTTTTCAGTTTTTCATCAAACAACTCGCTTATGCACATTTGCTTACATTCTACTCTGTATGACAGAAATCACAGTGACTTTTGGCAGCTTGTCCTTTCTGATGATCTCTCCACACAAGTATACAATTTTTTGTTATGGCTATGTAGTATTCCCTGGCATGGACATTTTACCTTTAAGCAGTCTCCAATAAAAAATATAGTTATGTTACATATTCTGGGTTGTTTAATGCTAAAAGGATAATTTTGCATAAATATCATTTTATAGTTCTGCAACTATACATTTAGTATAAATTCCCAAGAGAGGGATTGGAAGGTCCAAGAGAAAGAGAGGGATTGGAAGGTCCAAGAGTAAACTTATTTGTCATTCTGAAAGAATCTATCTTTCATAGAGATTTTAAAATTTAATCATCAGAAATGGAATTGTTTGTTTTCCTTTGGCCATACTACCATCCTGCACTATGAAACATTTGCATGTTGATCATCCTATCTCAGCGGTTCTCAACCTGTGGATTGTGACCCTTCTGGGTAGTCATAAGACCATTGGAAAGCACATATTTCTGATGGTCTTAAGAACCAAGACACTACTCCTCTATCCATCTCCTGGCTGTTTGATTCAGATACACCCACATACAAGTACACGTGCTACACCATGCTTCAAGACCAAATTTGCAATTTGAAATAAATTTGTCATTAGAAATAAATGTCTCACATTTCTTAATGACACATTTTTGTGATGAACCACCATGCTTTATGTTCAATTTGTAACAATGAAAATGTATCCTGCATATCGGATTTTTACATGATGATTTGTAAGAGTAGCAAAATTGCAGTTATGAAGTAGCAATGGAAATCATTTTGTGGTTGGGGTCTCCCCCACATGAGGAATTGCATGAAAGGGTCTCAGCATGAGGAAGGTTGAGAACCACTGTCCTGAGTCCCAGGAAATTCTGTCACTGTTTCTGTTTGAATTAAACTTCTTTTTTGAAATATGTTTTTTCCCCCAGAAAGTTGTTTGTTTATACTCTCTGCCTATTTTTCATTTGAAGCCTTCCTCTTCAGAAGTTTAGACTTCATTAGATAAATTAGTCATTTATTTGTAACCTGAATTGCCTATTTTTTACCTTTTGTTATTTTCCTTTTATTTTCCAGTTAGTCACCTAGTTCTTGCCACAAACTTTGCATTTTATTTTCTGTTTCATTGAATTTCCTTTTATGCATTCTCTTCACTTATTTTGGATTTTTTGTTGAAAAATATATCATCCTATCTTCTCCACAGCCTAGAGTTACCTCCTGGACCAAAATCCTATACAGTAGACTATTAATCTTTTCTCCTCTATAAAATATTTTCTCTGACTAAGGCATTTTTTGATGTAAGATAATATTATCTCATTCTGAAGAGAAGCATTGCAAATCTCTAATTTATTTAAAGTTTAATATCATGTTTCCTCTTAAATGGAAACATGTTAACACTACAAACTCATGAGATTTTACTATTCCAATGTCTAATCCCACATATACATTTTCTAGGCTTTTTGTAATCATGAATATTTGGTGAATTTATAAGCTTTTGGGCTATGGTGCTATGGATCTCAATAGAAATTCAAAATAGTTTGAACAAGTTCCCCTGGAAGATTGCTATAACTCATAACCTTTATACTGTTATTAACTACAGAAAATCATTTGCGGGAATAGGTGGATATATATCTCATATATTCATAAGGGATAGTTTAAACTATAGGAATGACATTCATAAATAATGGCTTAATTCTCCCAACACCTTATATCCAATCTACAACTGGTAATACTTCTGGTCAGTAACAGTTTGCTATATATCTATCTGCTCTGCGCAGTTGATACCGTAGTACATGTCAATGTCTGTGATAACAATCAAACCCTTTGCTTATGCAGCCATCAGTGACCTTGAGTCAAAATCTAAACAAGTCTTAAACTTTGCACATCTGGAGTGTTTCGGTCAACTCTATCCTTTATTTAACTGCTACTGATCCTGTTCTGTGGCGGGTGGATTCCAAGTTAAGCATCAAGGCTCCAATTCTACTTGGAGAAATCGGTGATTACATTTGGATACGTACTGCTGTTCTGCAATGATTGTGCTTGGCCCTGATCCCACAGAGTAACAGACCTGATAACACAACCTTGTCCTAGGAGAATGGCTGTTGTGGACAATATATCTTCCGACTGATTTGAAGGAGACTGATTTTTCCTTGTTATTCTCAGCAGAGACATTCTGCCACTTTGGCTTACTCTTTTCCAAGAATAATGAACAAGGCAAAGAGATGCTATGTAGTGACAACAAGCCAAGTCATATTTTCTTCTGAAACCAAAAGAATATGCCCATTCTAAAAACCATAATTTTAGTCCTCTGTTTTACAGGACTCGAAGAAAGCATATCTACCAGAGATATAGTGTCTCTTTATCTCCATGATCACTTATAATCTAACCTATTCCTTCCTTCTTCTTTCTAAATTTTAATATCTGACTCCTTAACACATGTATTAAGGATCGTCACTGACATGAAACTATTTGATCAACTTTTTTTCTCCCCATGGTGATAACTCTAATTCTTCTCATGGATAGAACATTGTTGGTAGTGCTATTGTCAGCTGACACATGGCTACCTTGACATATGGGGACCCTGCCTCATGACTGCTCCAAACCTCGGTGACTCCATTTACAACAGGACTGAACTGCTGTGAGCTATGCTTATTTTCATTAGCTGATGGTTTCAGACATAGATCATAGAACCTTTCTTCCGAGCTTCCCTAAAGCCTGTTCCACACCATAGCAACACACACCATTGTACTGCTGGGTGCTTGGTGACTGTATGCAAGAGGCTCCTGGCCATTGCCCTGGACTCAGTTCTGGTTCACAGAGCCAGAGACCCTTTAGGATACACAAAATTTACACCACGGGGTTTCCAAGGATATAATCTAATCTAGGAGGAGGATTCTGCCACGGAACCCCTGCTGCTCCTTGTACATCTATTCAGTTTAGATTTCTGCTCTTTTTGACGGCCTCTGAAGATCTGTTCACCGAGTTATTGATTTAGTCATTAATTTCACAGTTACTGCATGTGTGCCAAGTGCTGGCTAGTTCCTGGGACCACAGAGGAAGTAATAACACCTACCTGTACCTTAAGGGGATCTAGGTCGGAGAGGGAAACACTCATTAGAAAGAGATAAATAGAAAATCATGGGGCAGTGTAGGGAGAGGAATGCTTGAGCTTGTTGAAGTCAATTCCTATGTTGAAGATATTGGTTTAGAGATAATTTATATGACATTTTCAACCTGGTGGCAACCGACCCAATACAGTGCAGTCAGTTGATAGCGATCTGGCATGAGTTATGGCTCCTAGAAACCTTCATATTGAAGGTTTCTGGCCCTTCCAGGATGTTTCTGTAGGCATCTCGAAGAGCAACTACCTTAGTCTTGACAAGCTGGGAGTCCTCCCTTTTATGGAGGCTTGTACTTAGTTGCCAGGCACATTGCTGAAAAACATCATATTTTTATTTCGGCCTTTACATGCTTGATCTTCTTGACCCCGTGAAGCTCAAAGGCCAATTGTCTTTTGTTGGAGTCTTTTGTACTTCTGTACTATTTATTGTATAGTGTTGTGCCTTTTTATAAGAGCAAAACCAATAGCCTGGAGTTGATTCTGATTCATAGTCTCTCTCTGCAGGGTTTCCCAGAGAGCCTCACCTTTCTGCTATGTAGTAAGTGGTGGGTACTAATTGCAGACCTGGCTGCTAGCAGCACAAGGCTTATCCCACAGAACCACCAGCATTAAAAATAATAGGATTATGATGTAAAGTGTTAAGGAAATAGGTATTGAATAAATCATATGACTCAGTCACTTATTAGCCATATGCCTTTAGATAAATAACAGAAAAAACTGTTCTTCAATATGTAAAAAATATGGCCAATAATAGCAATACAGCACTTTTTTTTACCTGGGAGGGACTATATTTAAGGCATCATGATGGGTTCTTTGCATGCATTTTATCTTAGTTTGATCATCTAATATCCCATGACATAAAGATCACATATTACCTTCCATCAATGAGTGTCTAGCACATACCCTGTAAAATATTCTTTACATATTATTTCAGTGAACACTCGCAATCCACCAGGACATATGCTACCTAATTATCTTCATTTCATGGATGGAAAAACAGAAACATAATTCAATATACTTTCTCTAAGGTAGCAGCAGAATCCAACTTGAACGCAGTCCATCTTATGCCAGAGCAATCTAAGCTTACACAAGATCTTTTTATCCATAAAAGTAATATAAATACATGAGAACAATATTATAAGAGTGAAAATAACTTCTAGGAGTCCAATCTTTAAGAGTCTCAACTCTAGTTAATGATTGGAAGTGAGCAATCTTACAAGAGTTTCACCATATCTTTGATTCTGTAGGAAGGTCTGGAACTGTGGTTCTCAACCTTCTTAATACCATGAACCTTTAATAGAGTTCCTCAGGTTGAGGTGACCCCCAACCACGAGATTATTTTCATTGTTATTTCATAACTGCTATTTTGGCGGACCTTCTTTCAGTATTGACACAGTCTGTCATTAGAGCTGGTGGCCTGATCTTAGATTTCCAGGTTCCTACACTGTAGTAAAACCAATGTATGTTCTTCAAGCTACCCACTTGTGGCATTTCTTGTATAGTCACATTTGGGAGCTAGGATAGTGTGTATATATATACTCACATGTATATAGACATATAAATGAACATATATTTAAAATAATATGCTATGATAAAATACTATGTGATTGTATGTTTTATAATATATGCACTATACAATGATATATGATCTGTTATTACATGTTATTACATCTGTTATTACATTAAGTCAGCTCTGACTCCCCATGACATCAAGATAACAGGAGGAAACATTATCGGGTCCTGTGCCATTTTCACAATTGTTAGGTCTGAGGCCAGCATTGGATACCACTGTGTCAATCCCTCTCTCAGAGGAGTGTCCTGTTTTGCACATTCTCTGTTTTCACTGCCCTACCTTACCTGACCCCTGGTGACATCGTGATTTCACGATGGGCTGGGAAGCAGGAAAAATCAAAATCTCAAAACCTCTAGCCATTCCTCATGTGCAAGATAGGGTTTTCTACTACCTAAGAGGGTTGCAATCTCAGAAACCCCCGGGGGCAGTTCTACCCTGTACTGTAGGCATGGTTGGGATTGGAACACCCTCCGTGGGAGTGAGTTTGGATTTGGGTTTTACTTCAGCAAGTGTCAGTTCCTATTCCAGTGATTGGCCTCTCCTGATAACATGTCCGAAGAACACAAAACAAAATCCTTGCTTCTAAAGTGTACTATTCCCACTGTCCATCCTCCAAGACAGATTTATTTTTCTGGAAGTACATAGACTTTTCAAAATTCTTTGTCTGTACCATGTGTGATAGTTACAGAATCTAGTGCCAACTTGAGGCTATTAAGAGTGAAAGGATGGAGTTTACCTCTGATGAGGCAGCAATTTGATGACCTCATTTGAAGGTGCTAAGGAGATAGATAGCTCACTGGATAGGACACATACTCACTCCCTGCAAGATATTCCTGTTGATAAGCCACATGGATCTAAGCGGATGGCAGCCAGAGTCTTGGTGCAGACAGAGCCCCATGGAGACCCAAGCCAACACCATGATGCTTCCAATACCACTAGATCCACAAGTCTTTGCACTCACTGGCCTGTGATTTTCCTGCACTTGGCATCTTTGCACATGTTGTGTGATAATATTGGACTTATGAACTTGGTCTGGACTGGACTGGGGTGTTTTCTTAATGTACAATTACTTTTTATATATTACCTCTTTCCTATACATATAAGTGTCAATAATTTCATTTCTCTAGTCTACCCAGACTAAACACACCATGATTCAAATTCACCAACTCAGCAGTCTTCCTTATTCACTGTCTGGCTTTCATATCTATATAAGGCTATTGAAAATGTCACAGCTTGAGGCAGGTACACTTTAAAGTAACACCCTCATTCTTTCACTGTTTTAAGAGGTCTTTCTTCTGCAGCAGATTTATCTGATGCAATATATCATTGAATATCTTTTTTTTTTTTTTTTGGCATCACTGCTCTCCGGTGGTGGGAGTAGGAGGCCCAGCCCCACTGCTGGAATTGAACCTCCGTCCCAGTGGGCTGTAGTCCCGCGCACAACCACTACGCCACCGGGGCTCAGCCCTCATTGAATTTCTTGACTGCTGCTTGCATGCATGTTGATTGGCGATCCATGGAAAATGAAATCTTCAACTATGTTGATTATTTATTCTTTTAGCCCAATGATGAAATGTGTGCAGTTTTGAGAATTTTGTTCTCATTATATTGAGGTGTAATGCAGTCTTTGATCCTTATTGACAAGTGCTTCAACTTCTCTTTCCTGTCATAAAGCAAGGTTATCTCATCTGTGTGCTGCAGGTGCTTATTGAGTTTACCTCCAAAGCTGAAGCTACAATCTTCTTCATCTAGACAAGACTGTCAGATCATTGGCTCAGCAAACAGACTCAATAAGTAGACTACAAGGTGGAAACCTTGACATACACTCATCTGCATTTAAACCATGTAACAGTCCCCTGTTCAGTTTAAATGGCTACCTCTTGGCATAAGTGCACTTTCTTCATGATCACAATTAGGAGGAGTTCTGGAATTCTTTTTCTTTCCAATGTTATCCATATTTTGTTATGACTATGCACATTTGTATAGTCAATAAAACATAGAAACACTTTCTGGTATGATTCAAAACAGGGCATTTTATCTCTGTTATGAAAATTCTTTTAGACAAAACATATATGTTTGAGAATTTTACAACAGCTGAGAGACCATGAGGGAAACAAAACCTTGAGGTGACTGAAATGGTGTTGGACCACCTTGAGTTTTAATTTTTCATCCAAAAGACATTTTCCCCCTTAACTCTCAGATTAAATAGCCAATTATACAAATTAAAACTAGTAGATCTTATACTCATTGCATTTAAGTATTGTGTATCATCATCCTTTTTTCCCTAGTAAAATTGGACCTTTACTTACTAACTTTAAGGTTAACATGCAGTATTTGATGTGTGTAGTATATATATTTTTTGTTTTGTTTTTTGTTTTGGGGCATCACCGCCCTCTGGTGGCAGTAGCAGAGGCATGAGGGGCCTCTTGATTGTAGGAACAGTTAGGCGAATTGAAAGATTGGAGGTTCTAGTCCGTCCAGCAGCTTCCCAGAAAAAAATTTCTTGTACAATAACAAAACTCAGCCATTGCCAACCCCATAGAGAAAACACAGGACTCTGACATACATAGAGCTACCATGGGTGCAAGCCCACATGACCAACAAAAACAGACCAATAGTAGTGGGACTTATGCCAACTCAGAAGGGCAGAATAGACTTTCTCCTTGGGACATCCACTTCTGTCAATCTGCCCAGATTGCTGTCAGTCTTTACAGAAGCAGCCTACTGTTAGCTTTGGTTTTTGAAATGGCTCTTGACTTTGAACATTGGCATTTGATTAGTAGGAGAGCATTTAATAAGTGTGCCATCAGGGGTCTTTTATTCACCCAATAGCAACTGTCGGGTTTTGCGGTTGTTACTGTTACATTTTGCGTATTTTCTTTTATTTTTAATTATTTTAAAGTTTCCCATACATTTAAAAAGGAGACCAGGACATTCCACTGAGATACCACATTCAGGATTGAGGGGTCTGAGAGAATTATCGGCTGTGTGTTTCATGACACAACGGTCTTCAGTCATGTCTTCTCCCAGTAGAAACCAATTACAATGATTGTATGATGCAAAGCTACAAAAATCTATCCTAGAAAGGTCAAACCTTCATTCACATTGCTTACTGGCTCCAGGGTTTAGGTAGGATGAGCTGAGGCTCTAATCACACTTGGACTGCAGGTCAGCTTCTGGGAGTCCATCCTGCCTTCCTGCCTTTTTAAAAGCTGCAACTTCCAAGAGTGAAAACCCCTAGAATAGCCATACATGCCAGAGTAACAGCAGCTTTAAACTTGATAGCCATGACTCAAATTTCTTTGATCACGGACACTTTATGAGAACAGGTGTTTTACTATTTTATATGCCATTTTACCCACTTCCATAACTCTGGTAGCTTGATTATTTTTCTGAGTAGGATTTCCTATACAATATAAGGCATCCTTATTTGGTTCTCATTTTCAAAGGCAAGATGATATCTTTGTCTTATCAGCATAGCATGGGATTTTGGTTTTATGTTAAGGTGACCAGACATCCCATTTTGTAACAATTTGTCCTGTATCCTTAAATAAGTATATTACAATACTGTTTTTGCGTTTTATGAACATTTTTGTTCCTCCATATAGATCAAATTTTTAATCAAGTACCTCGTTCTCCCCAGTCAATGGTGTCCCGCTTAAAATCTGGTCACTTTATTTTATGTGTATACATTTAATTATGAATTTCCCCCCTATTCTTATATGCATATCTCGACCTGTGGGTCATGACCCCTTTGGGGGTCCAACGACCCTTTCACGGGGATCACCTGATTCATAACGGTAGCAACATTGTAGTTATGAAGTAGCAACAAAAATAATTTTATGGTTGGGCAATCACCACAATATGAGTCCTAAAGGGTTGTGGCATTAGGAAGGTTGAGAGTCATTGGTCTATTGTATGTACCTCTTAGTGGACTGCTGGATTCACAGTTTTATGTGTAGGCTTTTGGTGAGAAAGTGCACTACTACTATCCAAGAGGGGTTGTACAATCCTATTGTCCCCCAGTAAGAGATAGGATAAAATTCTTCCACATCCTTGTCATTATTTATGCCTCTGCTTCTGATTCTTGTTTTGTTTTTCAATCAAAGACTGATATTCCATTACAATCTTGACCTACTTTTCTCTAATGGCTAATGATCATAAACATCTTTTTATGTTTGTTGACTTGTTGAATATCTCCTTCGATGAAGATTCGAGTCATGCCCTTAACTCTATTGGAAAAAGGTGCAGCACACTCTTCCTCAAAGACTTGGAACTTCACAGTTTTCTTACCTTTTTCTCTGGAACCAGAATGCCCCAGTGCAAGTGTTCCTGGTGGTTTCTCCTGAGAACCAGTAGTCGACACGCTTGTCTTTAGGACTTTTGAAGCTTGTTTTGTTTTCAGTGCTACATGAAGAGTTCTACCCATGTCATTCAACATGCATGAATGGGAAGCAGGGTTTAGTTCTTCAGAGAGTTGGGGCTTGATCCTCCTCAGGGCTATCTTGTTCCATCACCAGCAACCCTGCACAGACACTTCCTCTGTGTACTGCTATGGGTAAGATATTCTGACCCTGTTAGTTTAAGACGGCCCTTTCTCCCTGGTCCTGGAGATGGTCTGTCATGGCCCGCAACAAGATTCATCACCGCTGCCACTCTGTACTGCCGCTTCCCGTTCACCTTTATCCAAATGCGCAGCCTATGAAAACTCAAAGCCATTTTGCTCTTTGCTTTAAAAGTTGGACTAGCGTTTCCTCAGCTCAGTTAATTGTTGTGGCCCATGCTTGGTATATTTTCAGGTCTCATTCCCAACAACTGCAGTGGATTAGTCCTCCTGATAGCCTCTCCTCCTTCTGAATCAATCCCACCGCCCCTCTTTTTCCCTTCTGAACCCATTCCAACTATCCAATACCCCAACTGCAGTCTCAAGAGTTCAGATTGTTGTCTCCGCTTGTTTTTATTTGTTATTCTGTCCATTACTCACAGAGCCACCTTGTTTCCATGCCTCCATGAGCCATTTGTTCTAATTTACCAATAGCTGTTCCGTATTAAAATATTATCTAATAATAATAATAATAATAATAATAAAACAGGCAGGATTAAGTAACAGGTTTTACTATGATTTCAGTGTCTTAAGCATAGTGTTTTTTTTTCTTTCTAGCCTATTCTGTCACTGTGTCTTTCAGAGTTCAGTTGATCCTTTTTGTCTGTGTGGATTCTTCTTTTTCATTTTCCTGGGAAAGGCACCAGCTCATCGGTTTGTTTACCAGCTCAGAGGGTTACCTGAAAGGTTTCCTTAACAAAATGGGCGCCTCTCTTGTCAGGGGACCATTTGATTCTATCACAAGCCTTGCCATCTGCTGACTAAATGTTGGCAGATACAAAGTACATGCAAAACAAAAATGCAGGATGTTCTGTTTGCACGATTAAGTTAGATAGCTAGTAAGTAATTTTATGCCAATTGAGATTCTTTATTAAGCCCAAAGTTCAGTATGCGGTATTCTATTTTTCTCTGAAAGTGGATAGTCATTTTAATGGTGAAATTTCTGTCTTTCTTAAGTTTTCTGTGATCTCAGCAATACTTTACACGCATCAAGTGAAGTGATGAATTATCAAAAAAAAAAAAAAAGAAGATGATGATGATGAACAGCAACCAGAAGATCCTTACCATATTTTAATATTATGTATTATCTTCAATAATGGGGGAAATCTAAAGTTGATTGGCAATCTCATTCCATAAGTAGGCACTAGAAATTTCTCATAGGTTTCTTGGTATTTTTCTCGATTGTTTTAACATCATGTATTCTATGTACTTAAGTAACAATATTTGGGGGAAGAATTAAGCATCATAAGTGAATCCAGGAGACTCATCATTGGCAAAATTTTTGCAAGAATTTTGTTTTGTATACCTCTGTTCGATGTATTTATGAAAATATTTATCCTAAATATGCATCATGAAGCAAATTTAAAGTTCTGCTTGTGGTGACATTTTTAATGTCATCAAACAAATAATAACTAAAACTGAGATCCAGATAACCTATAATCAAAGAAGGATATTAAAATGGTTACCATTTACTTTTCTTCCTACCACCCTGTCGTAATTTTTTAAACATCTTTTTTTAAAAAAAGAAAACCAACACCATACAAACAAAAAGTATTTCCAGTACGTTTTGAGAGATTTTGATTTTGGATTATCTAACTTTTATATTAATAGTCAAACATGAAATTTTGTACAGAAGAGTGTATTGAAGACCAGCAGACTAGCAGTCAAGGATGACATTTGGCCTAAGAGACCCCCAAACTCACTGACACCGAGCCTATTCTAACGCCTGGTGACCCAATAGAACCGGGTCAAATTGCCCCCGGGGGCTTTCAAGACTATCCATCTTTATGATAGTAGAAAGCTTCATCTTTATTCCATGGAGGGGCTCATGGTTTTGAACTACTGACCTTGTGGATAACACATCACTACTGAATTACGAGGGCTTGGATGCAATACAGGGTAGCAAACACCTGTACTTCTGTATCACCAAGCTGCTTGTGAGACTTTGGTGGCTTGCCTGTTGCTAAGATACTGGAATTTTATTACTCCTTTATTTCAATGACTACAGTTCAACATGTGGTACACAGATTTCAAAAAATACTTTCAAATGAACACAGACTAGGAACCAAGGCCTGGAAAACGACTTCTGAAAATTAGCCAACTAGAATGCAATGGCTCACATCAGAATATTGTCCCACAAAGTTCAGGATGATGAGTCCTGCATTGGAAAATACTCAAGACAGACTGGTGTTGCAACAATAGACGCAAGCAAGTCAGGGGGGATTTGTGCTATTGTACATGAAGTCACAATGCGTCCCAAGTAAATTGACAACAATAACAATAATAGTAAGTCAAACTGTCCAAAGCACTTCATTACATTGTTAACACAATAATACTTATTATTTAGTTATAACGGATGTGTTGTTGTGACACTTGAAATTACTTTTATTCCAATTTTCCGAATGTTCTGAATTTTCTATAGTGAAGAATGAGTCACTTGTGATAAAAAATGATTAGGAAGAAATTAGTATTTTTCCTAGTTTTATACTAATTTACTAGGGGGACTAGGACTTTGGCCTTTTATCTGCCAAAGAACATAAAGAGGATACATCAATTTATGAGAGAAGTGCAAAACTTTGTGAAAAAAAGCAAAAACATCCATTTCCTTTCCATTCCATTATCTTACCAGTTTTTAGAAGCCCCCATTGTATAAATAGAAGGTAAGTAAGAAAACATGAATTATACATGAAAAAGTTGTGGAACTGGAAAATGTTTTGCTGTGCTTATTTTTGCCACAATTTGAAGGAAACTAATTACATGAATAACAATAAGTACAAGGAAGAAGACAGCGGTCAAGAACTGTGAACGTGGTGATGACCATGTAGCTCGTCTTGATATGATTGGATTATGGAATTGCATGGCACGTGGATGAAGCGCTAATAAAACATTGAAATAAAAAAAGAAAATCTCGCTGTTTGGGGTTCAGTTCATACCTGCGCAGGTTTACTTCTAAGAGAGTGTTTCTGTCATCAGTGGCTGGCTGTAGACAAGTTGGTTCCATAGAATACCTGTGTTTGTCTCGTTCTGAAAACCCAATCTACTGCCAGCGTATCAATGCTAACTTACAGTGAGCCCCTGTGGGCTTCCTAGCCTCTAACGGTCTATGGGAGTAGAAAGTGGAGTCTTTCTCCTGCAGAGCTGCTGATGGCTCCGCACTGCCGACCCTGAGGATCAGAGCCGAAGCAGAACCGCTGCACCAAACCCCATCTCCTTTAGGTGCCTTCAAAATAGGTCTTATCAGAACAGTAGCTTGCGAGGTGATATGCTGAGTTAGTTAAATGTAAGAAAGGGAGGTCAGCTCTAACAGTTGTGACATTTACGGTTTTAGAGCTAAAGGTATGATCTTGAGGTATGTTCTGAAAGGATACAGGAAAGTCAGGGAGACTTATTAGGAAAAGGTTAAAGGAAATTGATGAATGTTAATGAAAAGTCAGGAACATTGTAACAAAGATTTTTTTTTTTCTCTCAGCATGGCAATGCCCCCAAAGCTGTCAGTTGAAAATTGTTTTGTGTTTTTTTTTTTTGGGGGGGGGCATCACTGCCCTCTGGTGATTGTGGGAGCTACCCAGCACTGCTCCTGAGAGCCATCGCTGGATTTGAACCGCCAAGCCCATGGCCCGCAGGTCAGTGGAAAATTGTATTCTTTCAACTGTACGGCCCTGATCTTGACCTTCAGACTTCTTTTTGTTCCCAAGAGCAATGCGCATGATTTGAGTCCCTTGAGAATGCTCCAATTATGATTTTGACATGGAGTAAGTCAAAGAGCACAACATTCTTCAGGGACTGGTGACAGAGGTGGAAGGAAGTACCATCTTCTTTGTTGTGTACACCTATCAGGAAGCTTGTTCAAGGAACCATAGTTTCACATTTTGATATTTTTGTTGAATAGTTTCATGATTTTGTAGCAATATTTTTACCTATATTTATATATATGTGTATTTCTGAATGCTGCTTTTAGGCGAAGCTGAATCAGTTCCTACTTATAGTGAATCCACACAGGACCAACACTGCCCAGTCTGTAGCATCCCATGCAGATATAATGGTACATGATAGATGAAAAATATCACATATAGAGTGATATTTAAAGGCTTAACAATTTCACAATTTACTCTTCTGACATCAGTTTGACCCACTTAAATTTATGCTTCAAATTACACCTAGGCTGAAAGATGTTTGAAAAGGTAAGTTTCTCATGTCATTTCGTGACGTAAAATTCTCTATCACTTATATCACTTTTGGTCATAGTGCACCTTCCCTCCCACAGTCTGCAGGTTCTAGTAGAACCTAGTTCTTTCGTATCATGTGCTCCCTGACTCTTCCACATCCTCCCACGGCCACACACCATCCTCCAGTCATGTTGAACTCCATCCTT
Source organism: Nesogale talazaci (assembly GCA_004026705.1). NCBI lineage: Eukaryota > Metazoa > Chordata > Mammalia > Afrosoricida > Tenrecidae > Nesogale > Nesogale talazaci. The sequence goes on along the minus strand of PVJH01000401.1, from coordinate 97,044 downwards.
TCTAAACAAACACCAAAAACATTTCTCTATGCTTTAATTATCATTTGACTCTTACAGCTGTGGATATATTTAATTTGGCTCATACTACATTTATAAATAATTTGTGTTGTTGCCAACATTGAAAACCTTGGGGATTTAAGTTAAAATAATTAAAGATTTATAGGTACTCCTACTATGAAATAATATGCCAATGTTGGACTTGCACTCGCAGATTCTTCCTTTGACTTAAGAAGGGTTTCAGATCTCAACAGCAATCATGATCCCTGATAGTGCTGTGCCAGCTTCTGTCATGAAGCTATTTCACAGTCCTGGTTATGGTGTTCGCTGCAATACATTATACCTGCCCAAAGTGAGTTAGTTACTCAAACTCAGACCAGATAATGTACACACGGATTTTCTCTTTACACTTAAGGGTTTGGGTACGACTATTGACAAAACAGAAATCTCATCATCTCTTTGTTAAGAAAGATGCAAAATTAGATCCAACCTTCTAATAAGTTGCCAATTTTGTAAGTTAGTGTCATGTATTCTTTGCTCATTATTCTCTTTATTTTTCTCTTTCTGCTTTTTACTTTCTTCTTTTCACTCAAGCATTGTATTACATCTATTGCTTGGAAGTTTGCCCTGAACTTACCACCAGACTCAACATTCCACGAATGCATAAGTCCTATCAGGAATCAAATTGGAAATGCTCACAAAAGCAGCTGGATGATTTGAATAATGGTAATTATCCTAAGCACAATGGAGACATAGGAAGAACTGATATCTTGGGCACTGATCAGGTGGACTTGGGAAAGGTCAATCATTCTTACACTACTGTTTGGGGAAGGTCATTGTCTATTCCTACAAAAGAGGGAGAGAGTAAAATAAGTCATTATAGTTGTAATCCCCAAACTACATGGCTGCATTCATTTTTTTTTTCAATCCAATAGCTTCCCAGATAAAAATAGATTCTTTCCTTCCATGGGGAAAAAACCCAAGTGAGCAGCTCTCAGTAGGTTCCAGCTCTCTCTCTCTCTGATATCACCATAATTTGCATGCCAAAGGGAAGCCTGCAGGCAAAGTGGTCCTCTCTGGGGATGGGTGCCTCCTAGAACTGGAGACTGACAGCTTTTGGTCAGGGCACAGAGAAAGACTGGCTCAGTTGTCAGATTTCATGGATCAGGTAGGATCCCCAGGGCAGGACAGGGGTGCGGGGTCATGGATTCTTCCAGTTGACAATCTTAACTAAAGCAGGAAATCTGTGCTTTAAGAAAATTAACTTGTTGAATTGACTGTAGTCAGAATAATTAAATGCCTCTGCTTTGTGTCTTACTTGCATAAGTGACACTAGGCATAGTAATTTCGGAATCATTATCTTTTCGGAGAGGAAGATTTGTTCACGAGCATTCCTATCAACAATTCCAGGGAACTCTGCTACTCTCATTTGTGACAGAAAGATTTGTCCAAATTACAGGCTACTAAAATGGCCTCATAAAGAATTAAATGAAAGTTTCCATTCTGACCCTCCCTGTAACAACGATCACTTCCTTTCTATTGTGTCATGCATGGACATTATGGCATGCAATCTCATAATCAGACAAACGTGAGGAAAAAAAGGCTGAGTGATGGCCAGCTAGTTATCTTTTCGTAATGGGGTGGTAGGACTTATATAAGTTGCATAAGTAATTTAAAAATTAAACCATAAAATGACATCATCTCAATGGCTTTTTATTTTGTGTAGTAATAAATCCATGTGATGAGGGAGTAATTCTGTGTGAAATGACCTTTGCCTTCCATAAAGGAAACCTAAGGTTGACTCTGGGGCAAAGGATCTGAGCTCCAGTTACCACCCAGATGTCAGTGGGGCTTGCACACTGCTTTGATTCTAAACAGGTTTCAGTTGGTGCTTCAGATGTAGCATGATGAGCAAGAAAGGCTTGGTGATCTACTTCTGAAATCATCCAATAGAATCCCTCTGGATTCCAAAGATTAGATCTGCAATCTTGGGAATGGGCCAATCTAGGTGGCCTTCTTTCATTTTACAATTGAATCTGGACTGATGAAGTCAGACTAAATGTCATCTCTCTGTAATATCCTTCCCACAATAGACACAGACAGATGCACTGACATCTATTTAGGCACAGTTGTTCTCTCTCATTCACTTTATGACAGAGGAGAGTATATTGAGTGGCAGACCAGTAACAAGAGAAGAAGAATGCTTAAAACAGGGTTTCTCAATGGTGCCCTTATTGACTTTGGGGCTAGATTAATTCTTTGCTGTGGAGGTCTGTTTTGTACACTATGTGCTGTTTAACAAAAATCCAGCCTAGATACCACATAGTAAATCAAGCAATATTTTCCTTGAGTGGCCACAATCAAAACTGGCTTAAGGAACTTTCCCTTATTACTTGCAATTCAAAATTACAGAAAAGAAAAATTGGCCCAGTAGAAAATTACCCCATTGGCTTATGTTTTCCACATGAGAATTACTTTTTACAAATCTCAAATTAATTCATGATGCTACTGGAATGCCATGGTACACTGATATCCTACCTGATCTATGACTATCCTTGAGAGAAGGACGTGGTCTTAGGAATAAAGGTGCCCCCTCGAGCACTGTATTTGCATGTCTCATATAGACACAACATTTCTGTGACTGGTCAGAGTATTGTTGACTCACTTTTTTTTTATCCCACTGTGTAAACACTCTGGTTTTCATTATTTATGGTGAAAAGTTCATTTTCTTGTTGCTCTTGTACTTGTGGGATATGTTTGTCTTGCTCTGTCAGTTAAAGGAGTTATCCTGAATTTCTCATGAAGTGTTTCTTCTGACATATCATCTTGCTTTCTGATGCACATGTATTGCGTTGATTGTCACAAGTTATCCCCATCTTTATGTCCTCCTACCCAGTCATTCTTTTCCCACTCAGTGGCCCCTATAGCAGTGTGCTGTGTCCCACGGGTGCAACATCGGTTCAGACATATGATGTGCTCCCTCTAGGCTGGCAAAGTGGCAGGTGCTGAGGCCAACAAAGAGCTGGTTAAGCTTCGTACGCCTTTTGGCTTCCCTGCCTTCATTATGTGAATCTGTACGTTTCAGATTGTTGGAAAGCTGCAACAACCTTTACCATCAACTTCACAGTCACCTCAACCCAAAGCCTGCCAAGATCTGACAGCATTCAACCAACCGACAGCTGGGGAAACGAGAACTGTGCTTGTTCAATCATATAAATTCATATTTGTGACCTCAATAAGAGTGTGGGCCTAAAGTTGAGCGGTCATTTGTGATGTAGTGCTATTGTACCATCAAGTCAATTCCGACTCACAGTGACCTTAGAGACAGTGTGGCACTTCCCCACAGAAGGTTTACCAAACTGTAAATGGAGCAGATCGTTACGTTTTTGTACTGCAGGGCAGACAGTGGATTTGAACTTTCGGTTGTCAGCCTGGTGCCTAACAAACATCCTACGAGCTGGAACTAACTCAACAGCAGTAGGTTTAGCAATAAGGAACAAGTAAAATTAGCATACCCAACGATGGTTTATTGTTTGCTAGATGTTATGAATGACAAATCTTAGAAGCTTGGAATGATGTATCTTTTACCTCAGAAGTTTAACCCTTTCTTTATACGGTCACTGTAAATCAGAAACAGTGTGCTGTCAGTCAGCTTGCTTTTACTTTGGATGGTTTATGTGTTTGGTGTGATTTCATTAGTGATTGCTAACCCAATAATAAATTTAAGTGGAGCCAGACTGGGTTCAATGTTTCATAAAGCTTCATTTATATTTTGTTTGCCTTTGCCCCAAATGCATATTTTTCACACTTTTATCTGAAAGCTAATATGGCCTTGTCTCCTCGGAACCTAAGAATTGCAGTAATTTCTGTTTTGCTTCTCAACTCTACTTAGCGCTATAGCAAGTCTCCCAGAACAGCTTCAGAATGTGGTGAACATCTTGAAGGGAGGGCTAACATGTATTTAACACTGTCCAGCTCTTTGCATCCCCAGGAGCCATTCTAGATTAGTTTTTCCCATCTATACCAGTCACCCTCTTCTGGACTCAAAGCGTCTCAGCAACTCCAAACTCACTGCCATTCAGTTGATGCTGGCTCACAGGGAGCCAGTAAGAGAGTAGAAGGACTGTTTGGCGTCACAGAGACATTTCAATTTTTATGGGAATAGACAGTCTCATCTTTGTCTTGTGGGGTAGTGTTGGCTTCTAAATGACAGCCTGGCAGTTAGCAGGTCTATGAGCAGCCCAGTGCACCCACAGGATGTAGAACCTCTAAAACAGCGAGTGCTTCCAGGAAGAAAAGGACCGGAAAGCTTTCACTTTTCTTCACCACTCACATGTCTTATGTTGAGAGTCACCCCACAAGCCCTTTATTTCATAAACGTTGAAGCACTTCAGAGTTTGCTTCAATGACTTTCATATTTATCTAGCATCCTCACTTCCAAATTTAGTGAACGTGTTAAGAAGGTCTTAACGGAAGCCAAAACTTTGAGGAACTGCAAGTCTTAACTTTTGTCACTTAATCTATTTGACTGTCAAAAACTTTGAATTTTTCTCTGTCCCCTAGTAGCTGCAGTCTCCAGTCAGAATACAGACTCAATCTCTGCAGAGATGCCTTTGCATCTTCGGTTTTGAAAGGTCCTTCCCACTCTAGAAAAGTTCTCCATGCAGGTCTCATTATTTCGCCATCTCTTTGTTTTTAAAAATGTCATTTTTGTGATGCATACATTTTTATAGTGACTACCAGTGAGAGCCTTGGTCTTTTCTGAATACTCTATTATACTCACATCCGAAAATCCAGACCAGAATATTGTCTTGGAATAAGTGGATTACTCAGGTGTAGATCTCACGGTCGGAAAAGTTAGATGCTTAAACTCTATCGAGTTATTGTTGGTAATAACGGAAATGTCAGGTTATTTGTAGAAATAGAAATAAAAGAAAACAAAAACCAAACACGTTGACACAATCATTCTGCTTAAAACAACCTCTATGGCTATACTAGTATAAGAATTATAATTCACGGAGGCCAGTGAGTCTTTACAAGGAGAGGCTTAGATACACAGTATAATTTAGGGATGGGATTAAAAAATATTTAGCTGAAATTGGAATAACAGTGTAGGACAAGCACTGAAGCAAAACTGAATTAAGAGAAAATATTTGACAACTTTCTTTTTATCAGTTAATCTAATCATCTGAGCAATAAAAACCCTAGATATTTAATGTTCAAGTCTAATTTCCTTTCTAAGGGTTGTGGAAAATTTCTCAAACAAGTACAATTGATGAAAGTTAAGAAAGCAAGTCACTGAGGTTTTCGATTTATAAACAAGAACCTTTCACCATTTGAACACTATTATTCAATGGATTTCCTCCCAGCCTCTGTAGATCAGTTACATCCTGCATGCCATGACCAGGGAGTCCTGGAGAAATAGCAGGGTTTTAATGATGGCTCTTTTATCCACTCTTTGAATTACACCTCTGTTTAGGTAACAGTTTGATAGCATAGACTTTGTGCAAAGAAACCACACTATCTAAATTCTACCTTAAAATGCTGCCCTTTTTCTTTTTGCCAACACATCAAAATTCAACTTCAATGATGAAGCATTACCAGAAAACCTGGGTCAATGTAATACAAGGAATGTGTAGGAACTCATAAGTGTATTTCCACTTTTTTAAAAAATTGGCTAATTAAGGATCTCTTGGCAAGGAAGCCAATAACATGAAAACAATAGCATGCGATTTGGAACCAGTAACCTCTGAGTTTCCCTTTGTACCCCTCAATTCGACTCATGAAGTGAAAAATGTGAAGACTTGTTGAAAATATTTTAAATAGGTGAAGAGAAAACGATGTTACCCAAAGACATATGCAGGTGAAAATGCTGATTATGCATGAACTAAAATGCAAATATGATGTTGGCTAGTTCTACAGCGCCACCCCCAACAAACAAACAAACAAACAAACAAACATTAATTTGGCTCAGGACACTCCTTAATTCGCTTCAGTGCACTAGTTTATTGGTTGGACTGGGCCAATATTGGAACTGTTTCTAGGAGCATATGGGAAAAGTTCTTGTGTAGCCTACCTATGAAATAGGTAATAAAACATCCACATACAAATTGTTTTTGTAAGGTGTTGTCAAGTCACTTCTAATTTGGAGCAACACTACCTATGTATACCAGATATCATCATTTCGTGTTCCTGTGCCATCCTCCCAATTGCTATGGTGCAGCTTATTGGGGCAGCCACTGTACATCTTGTTGAGGGTCTTCCTCTTTTTTCACTGAGCCCTCTCCTTTACCCAGCGTGAAGCACTCCCCCAGGGACTGGCTTCTTCTTATACCATGTCCAAAGTAAAGGACCCACCATCCTTGTTTCTAGCTATACTTCTTCCAAGACAGATTTGTTCGTTCTTCTTTTCTGCATTTATCATGATGTTACCATTTGCAAATTTTTGCAGGGAGTTTTAATCCGTGAAGGCCTGTAGCACCTAATTTTCATCAGCAAGTGTTCCATGGCCTCTTCACTTACAGCAAGCAAGGTGATGCCACACATGCATTGAAGATAACCCTTCATCCAAACCTGATGCCCAAGTCTTCTTCATATAATCTAGTTTCTCTGATTATTCACTTGTCAAAACATTTCAGTTGGTATTCCCTCAATTCTGGGAGCATTGTTTTTTCGCTGATGCTTTCAGTGCAACCTGAATTTCTTCCTTCAGTAACCTTGCTTTGTACTCACAAGCGACCTTCTGAAATGGTGGAATGGGGACTATGTATATGTATTACACTGATAATATTTTCATCTCCTTTATTTTTACATGGACATATAATCCACATGCCATGGACTTTAACAGTTAAGCCATATAATAACCACAATCCATTTCAGGACATTTTCTTCCTTCTGGCACCCACTGCTACCAGCTCCCCATTTCTCTCCCACTTTTTTTCCTGTCCCATCCCTCAATAAGGCATGGACCCACTTTCTGTGTCTATGGTCCAACTATCCTCGAAAACCTACTGAAAATCAGCAAAAGGAAGCTTCGTTCGATAATAATGACAGAATAGGTTAGAGAAAACAACAATTGAAAAAAGGAAGGCCATATAAAAGACTAGGACATACTGAAAATGGGTCAAAAGGGAAAGCAGGTGATTAAGTACTGAATTTTAAACAAAATGGTTCTGCAAAAATCCACTTTGCATTGCACTCTGCCCACTAGTAAGGTTATACACAACCAGAGGAGATTTACCAAGTGTTTAATCTATGTGTTTTTACCTTTCGCTTTTTAAAAAAAATATGGATCGAGTTTAAAATGGTACAAAAAAGAGGGCATGTGAGGTTGATTTGGGGGGGCCACAGAAAGAAAGAAGGAAAAGGTAGAAAATTGTTTCAGAGGTTTGTTTCAGAGCTTTGGAGGGAAGGGAGAGCAGAGAAAGGGATCAGACCTTCCTGAGCTCCTGGCTGAGGTTCATGGGCCCCCAATTGGAGCCCAGCGAAATCTCATTGTCCAGGTGAAAGGTGGAGAGTTTTATAGTGTGGGCCTGTGGGGAGGGAGTAGCTGGGGAATTCCCCATTGCAACTTTGTTGTCTGCAGGTCCTGAGGTAAGCAACAGCATTCAAAGTTACCTGTAATGGCTAGTCTTCTATACCTGGGCCTGAAGGCCACCAAAGGGGAGGAGGAAGGGAGAGAGGGAGGAGGGAGTCTGGCCTCTCATAGTGTCCTTGAAGTGCTTTCACCAGCTCTAGCTCCTAGCGCTCCTGCCCGGCTAACTTCTGCTTCTGCCTGACAGGTCAAATGATAAGGTATTAACCAGACTACTTCTGAGATTACAACGCTCTCTGTCTTATAGGAAGGTTATCATGCCTCAACTGTGGTCAGGGGGGATTGACCAGAGTTTCAATCCATGTAGGAACCTTGCGAATGAATTTGGGGCTTCCACTGTCCTCCATATCCTTTTGCAAACTGGGTCATCACAAGGTAAGCTCTGATAGCATTCTGTACGTCTGGATTTTGTTTACAATCCTTGGATCCCACAGGCTAGTGTGCTTCTTCCATGTGTATATAATTGATGCCTCACTTTGATGGCTGCTTGTTTGAAGACAAGTTTTTAAGGTCCTAGATACTATATGCTCTGAAAGCCAGGCATCAACTGATTTCTTGGTGATAAATTTCCTGCAGTTCCCATATCTTCAGTGATTTCTTCATGACGGTGAGCAGTGAGTGGACTGTGTCATAAAATCCATTTTTCTTAAATGTGGGCTATCATTAAATGTAAGCCCATTGTCCATACACAGATACATGGTTTACATACATCCAAAGAGACCTCCTTATTGTCTTCCTGGAGCATAATTCTTTGGATAATGTCATTAATTTATCCATTGGTATAGAACGTAACTCATGGTTGAGAAAAGGGTATGAGTGTTACCTGGCTGTGAACAACAGTACAAGAATATTGATTTGTAAAGATTAAGCTATTTCCTTCTTCTTCTGATGATTCTTGCATCATTCAATATTTCAATATTGCAACACAAGGCTGGAATATTTTAGGCAGGTTCCTTCAGTTTCACTTATACTAATCATGTTCTTTCTGTTGTTCATATAACTTTAGGTCTTTGCACATCATACTATAATATTTTACTTTGTCTTTGGAGTTGCCATTTTATTTTATTTTAGAGCTGCCATTTAAAAAATTTCAGGGCAGCCATTTGACTCAATTGTCACTTCCATTTACCTTAGCTACTTTAGGATTAAGAGCAAGTTTCAGAGTCTCTTTTAACATCCACCTTTCCTCCTTTTCCTTATTTCCTGTCATTTTCATGTTCTTCTGCATTCTTCATAAAATGATCTCTATACTAGGGCACAACCTTAGCTTGAATGTCATCACACATTATCAATTCATCTTCACCATGTACTTAACGACATTAAGAAACAACCATGATTCCCAAGACGGTGGGAGAATGCAAATAAAGCTATTTGTTCCTACAAAATGACTCAAAGCTTCAGGGTAGAAAGCCTTACAAACAAAAATCTTGGAGTTTATATAGTGGATTTTACACTGGACTTACATGTCAAAACCAGAAGCATCTCCAAGGGAGAAAGATGTGTCTTTCTCTTCCGGTAAACATGATCTCAGAAATCCATCAGGGTCACTCTACTCTGCCATTCAGTTGCTATCAGTGGGTGGAGACATGGCATGAAGTCCCATACAGAAAATTGATGCAAAGCACCACAAAATTAGTAATTTCATCTGGCCTGGTGTTTTGAGGGGATTTTTGGATGTGTTTCTGATTTTTACATTTTTTTCTTTGCTTTTTTCATGTTAGGTGATAATCATTGATTCTTTTTAGAGGGAGGGAAGAGCCCACTTGTGCACTGGCTTCGAGAATGCACAAAGGTTAAACTTGGTCTCCTCTTAAGCCTGGGTTGCCTCCAGCAGTGCTTTCCCACTTGTGCCTGCTCTCCTAGTGTTCTTACAGAAATTACTATGTAATAAAATCCTCTGGGATGCTTTTGCTGGAGAAGGAGAAAAGAACATATTCTTACTAGTTGATTGTGGAAAACATTGCCCTAGCCCAGTTTAAAAAACTTAAATAGTATGAAAGGAAACCCCAGATTAACAAGGGAGGTTTCATAAGGTTAAACACCTCATTTGAAATGCCATGGGTGTGACTGGAAACATGTATGACTGACTCTTTCCAATTATCTCATCAGACTCTTATTTTACTATTAATAATTAATACTCCAAAGTTTCATAATTTATTACTATTACTATTATGTTTAGCGTTGAAACAGGGTGCCCTGCTTGTCCATTTGTACAAGCTTAGAGTTGGAAGGTTTCTGACTCATGTGAAATGCATGACTAGGCTGAGGTTTGTGTCCAAAGTGATTATTGTCTCTCTGGAAATCTGTGCTGGGTATGTTGAACTAATTTCTCCATAATATTAAGGTTTCCAAAATTTATTCTTGGAGAATAGTTGGTTGCAATTCTGTATCCTTTTCACCATTCTCTGCAGTTTCCTCTCAGAATACCTGGCAGATGAATAATGCATTCAGTATTTTTTCCTGAACCATTTCTACTATTGATTTGATTCACCCAGAAAGCATATAAGAAGCACTGGAATATATTAATTTCCTATTCCCCAGTGATTAAATGAGGCGCTAGGATTTGGAATTACTCTCCCAAGGTTACAACACAAAGGAGAGACAAGGACTCTCAGTGCAGTTTTTCTAATATGTATTGCTATATGCTCCATCAACTACATGATATTGGACTAGAATTTGGATTGGTTAAGAATGTAATTTTCATGTTACCAATATACTAGCTACAACTGCTATTAAATATATTTCTTAAGGAGCTTTAGGTCAGTTGAGAACTGAAGCTGATGGTTACTGAAATGTCCACGTCAGTCACTGTAAAATGTTCTTCCTATGTAGTTCTTAAAATCACATCCTGCCTGTCAGGTTGTTTTACTGTGGGAGCATGCATGCTGTTACAATTCTAGAAGCTATGCATGGGTCTTTCAAATACCAGCAGGGTCACACTTAGTAGATGGGTTTCAGCAGAGTGTCCAGATTAAGATAGGCCAGACTAAGATCTAAGAAGAAAGGTCTGGAAATCTATTTCTGAAAATCAGTGGATGAAAATTGTACAGATCACATTAAAACAATATTCAACTTGCTTGTTAGAATCCATAATTATGAAGAATCAGTTCCTGAAGAAGGGCATCACGCTTGGTGACACAGAAGGCCAGCCAGTGTCAGAAGCCCATGGTGAGTTGAATTAGCACTAGAGCTCCAAGGACTGACACGAAGACACTGGAGTTTGTGAGGATAATGAAGGGCGAGGAAATGCATTTTTGTTTGTTCTTAAAGATCATTTCATCGAGGGTTCTTAAAACTTTATAACATCCCATATATCAATTGTATCAAGCACATTTGTACTTATGTAGCCATCATTCTTTTCTAGACATTTACTTTCTGTTGAGCCCTGGATATCATTTTCTCTTGCCCCTCCTCCAAACCTTGTGACCTTTTGGTAAATTGTGAATTATTATTTTCACATCTTACACCAACCGCTGTCTTCCTTCCCCCATGATTTCTGTTGTTTGTTCCTATGGAGAGGGTATGTGTGTGGTTATGTTTCAATCATTGGGATCAGTAGCCTTTCTTCCCTTCCTCTCCACACCTTTCCTTACCCTTCTGGTATTGCTACTCCCATTCCCGTTTCTGGATCCCATGTGCCATGAGCTTTTCTCTCTTACTGTTACCTTTCACGTGCTCAGGTTTTAACAAACAGTGAAAGGCAGTACAGAGGTCATGACAGTGGGGTTGAGAAAGCCTCCAGGAGCCAGAGGAATATTGTATGTTTCATTGATGCTTTACCATGTCATGGTTCACTCATCCCTTCCATGTGGCCACTCGGTGAGGGTATGTCCCATTGTTGACAGATAAGCTTGAGTCTCTGCTCTGATCCTCCTGGTTCTCAACAATGTGTTTTGCTTTGGGTCTTCTGATGCCTGTTACCTAATCCTGAGGACACCTCATAGTCACACAGGCTGGTGTGCTTCTACCATGTGGGCTTGTTCCTTCTCTGCTAGATGAATGCTTGTTTAGTGTCAACCCTTGAAAACTCCATATGCTATATCTTTTGATAGCTGGGCACCAACAGCTTTCTTCACCACATTTGCTTATGTACCTATTTGATCTTCAGCAAGTGTGGTAGGAGGGTGAGCATCACAAAATTCCAGTTTGTTAGAGCAAAGTCTTCTTGCAATGAAAGAGGACATGAACAGATGTCTGAAGTCTGTTCACTATTTCTGTGTATAAGCATAGGTGTGTACATATGTAAATAGATTAATTTATAAAGATAGAGGTATTTGCATAGGTGTATATATATAATTATGTGGCGATACACTGAGGTAGTGGCGGGCAATTTTTGATCCTTTGTACAGACATCTGTCACCAGTAGAATGCAGCTTCACAGTATCTTATCTGCCCATCTGCAATGACATCTAGGCAACTGTTACTCCTATTTTACAGATGAGCAAATCCAAAGGATAAACTTGGAATTTCAAAAATTTCACTAGGAATGGAAAATGGCTTGTCAGAAAACACACAACATATGAATGGTCAGGAAGAGATCAGAACCCATGTATATTTTGATAAGCCATACTATGCCCCTGCTTAGATCTCAAAGCCAGAAATATTATTGAGGACTAAGAGGAGTTATATGGAATTACATGCCTCCAGTTTTGGCTTATAAACCAAATCAGGTCTCAAGTGCAGTTAAATTTGCCTTCAATCATTTAAACTAAGCATTTGTGGAATTCAGAAATCTCACAGAAATTTTTGGAGAGGCTTCTCTGCCACATCACTGTTTCATAAATTTTCAACTCCTCATGAAATTATTGAAATTCCAAGTGTATTTTATCCGTGAGTTGCTACAAAATGTAATGTCTGAATGAAAAATGCCACAACATGCCCCTTCTAGACCATATGCTACAAAGTGGTGGGTCTGTATTTTCTACCAAATCCCTCTCCCCATCACCAAAAGGAAATCCCCCTAAAACAAACTTACAGCCACTGAGTCTGCCTTGACTAGTAGCAGCCCTCGAGGACAGAGAAGTACTGCTTCTATGGGTCCCAAAGACTACAACACTTTACAAAAGCAGAACACTCTGTTTTTCTGTAGAGGAGCGGTTGATGGTTTTGAACTGCTGATCTGGTTTTAGAAGCTCGGTGCATAATCATTATGCCACCAGGGCTCCATATCTTCTACATATTGTTGTAAACCCAAATTTTTTTGTCAGTTTGTCAATTTTTACTTATGGGAAATCCGTACATGCAGAGTAAAACTACTACCATAGGCATTTAATGCTATTACCTTTGGGAGTCATAATACCAGGTCTTTCCCCCCTGGTATTTCTGGATAATTTCAACCTGCTAACCTTATGGTTAAGGGCTCACCCCTCTGCCTCACCCAGATGCTCCTATTCACAATAGGTACCCAATGAATGTTGACAGCTTACATGGATGAACTATTGTGGGAAACAGAACTAGGAAGAGAGTGTATACAGACAAACTCTCAATGTTCATATATCAAAGAATATGGGAGACTGGGAGTGCCGTGGAGAGAACGTTCACATTGTGGGTTGGAGATGTGTCCCACTCATTCTTCTAAGTCAAAGTTATTCCTAATGCCAATCTTTTTTTTGGGGGGGGGGGCGGGGGCAATCACTGCCCTCTGGTGGGAGTGGGAGGCCCAGCCTTGCTCCTGGAGAGCTGCTGTTGAATTTGAACCAACAAGCCAGTGGGTCCAAGTCCCACACTCAACCACTACATCACCGGGCTTCAGCCTCCTAATGCCCATCTTAAGGTACTTACAAGCACATGAGTGCTACTAAATATGCTTTGAAGGTCAACTGCTTGAAAGCTCTTTGCCTGAAGGTTGTCTGCCAATGAGAGCAATCTGGTCCTGTCTGCAGTCTGCCCCACCTTATGTACAGCTAACTCCCTTCTGATGAGGATCATAGATTGTTCCCCTGGAGAAGAGCTCAAAGACACCTGAGATCAAGCTAGTTCAGAGATGATCAAGGTCAGGCTGCCATCTTGGCTCTAGAATCCACCCGTCCTGTTTATGTATGTGCTCTCCTATCATATGTACGTCTTGACTATCTCCCCTTCCTATTGCATGTATTGCACTGGATACCCACTCCCCATGTCATGTATATCCATCTAATAGGAACCCTTCCTATTATATATATGGTTACTATGGCTTGCATGCCCGAGATTACATAAAGTTGGAGAGAAGACACAACTGCCTCATTCTGTTTCAGTTCTCCATCGGAAGAGGTGAGCCCTAGCGTGCCTTGTCTCATGTGTCTTTAATGTACCCCTCAATTACATACTTGCCCCCTGGGACCCATCCAGATGTGGGGTCGGACCTCACCAACTATGACTTTTTTTCTAAATAAGAGAAGAGGGAAATCAATGTACCACATAGTTAAGCTTCAGTAAATCTAATTGCAGAAATCAAGAACACTGTCAACTGCTATACAAGAACCCATTGTTGGACCTATGAACTTTGGACTTCGAATTCCCTGGTTACAACCACTAATGTAGGTTTCTTGCATTTCTATTACTTTACAAAATAACTCATATGTAATAAATGGTCAATATACACATAAACATGAATTAAGTAAAATGTCATCTGTAAGCATTACAAGATTTTCTTTAGAAAAAGGCAGATTCATATGTGAGATCATTCTGGGTCAAATCTCACTAACACACTGGCCATTCATATGTGTGTCATTTGCCCCACAACCTGGACTGCTTTGCCACATAATGAACAGGCTTCTGTTCCCTGGTTAAGTTCCCAGGAGAAAAGTGCATATTGTTCATAATGCAATGTTTGTTCCAGGGAATTTAAAAGATCTTTCCCTTTTTCCCTTCTATATTTTTCTTGCATCTCTATGAATTAGAATAAGTATATTTTATGTATCAGGTCATCAAATTAATCCTGCATTTTTTGCCTAAGAATATAAAATGTTATTCTGCTTTATTCATGGATTGTATAAATCTCTAATAGGATATAATAGAAGAAAAAATTTCACTTTAATAAAGGGCTAAAACCATAGGCAAAAGATGCAAGAGTTATATATTTTTAAAAACCTGCTTTTTTTTTTTTTTTTTTTGGGGGGGGGGCATCACTGCTCTCTGGTGGTGGGAGTAGGAGGCCCAGCCCCACTGCTGGAATTGAACCTCCGTCCCAGTGGGCCGCAGTCCCACGCACAACCACTACGCCACCAGGGCTCAGCCCAAAAACCTGCTTTTCTAAAAATTATATGTTTATGTTGAATTTACTTATTTCTGCTAAGTACAAGTACATTTCTTAATTTGATGGCGGCACATTTTTAACACTTTCTATAGCTCCATTTTATTCTAATTTATCATTTTATTAGACTCATCTATTCTTAATTTGGAAATCAACTTATTTATTGTGAATTAATTATAATATTTGAGGAGTCCTGGTGGAGCTGTTATGTTAAGCTTTACACTACAAACCACAGAGATGGTGGCTTAAACCCCAGACCTTGTATGAGAGGGAAGGATGAAGAAAAATTTATCAAGGAAAAATTTACAGTTTTGTCTTTTAGGGCTCAGCTGCACCTCATAGAGACGACACGGACAACAGAAAAACACTACCTGCTCCTGCAGCATCCTCATAAGCTTTATTATGTTTGAGCTCATAGTGGTACCTATTCTATCAGTCATCCCTCTAAGAGACGGTCTACCTCTTTTTCTACTTTACTAAGCATGATATCCTTTTCCAAGTCTCTCCTGATAACATGTCCAAAGTACATGGAACAAAGTCTCACTATCCTTCCTTTCAGGGAGTACCATATAGGAACTACAAAAAAAAATTGCCTAAGCGCAATTAAGACAAAGTTTGTCTACGTAACATCCCAAGTGCAAAGAATTCAAATGTAGCACAACACATGAATGGCGATATGGAACTATGGCCAACGTGAACAGAGGAACATTGCATGAAAATATGGAGAAATAGAGTTATCTGTTATACGAATGAACCCTGAAAAATATTTGTTAACTGAAAGGAGTCCTTTCAAAAAGACCACGTTTTAGGAATCCATCTATATGAAATGCCCATAAAATACAGATTTATAGAGACAGAAATAAAATAATGTGGCATAGTGTGAGGACAGAGAGAAATATGAAATGTTTGTTGGGCTCTAGGTTTTCAGGGGAGTGATTAATATTCTAAACCTGATAGTGATGATGGTTGCATAATTCATGAATACACTAAAATTCATTTGGGATGTACTTTCAAATGGGCAATTGCATAGTATGTCAAATATATTGTAACAAACTTGTCCTATATAGTATTTAGGAGGTAAGTTGCTGTGTCCTGATTAATGATTAGATGTATACAGAGGGAGAAAGCAAACACATTTTTTTGATTAGTCATGAGAGTAGATAGTCATGACAAAAATATTGGAAAAGAAGCAGGTTCTGAGAATAGAAAGACTTCCTTAACTTGGGACAAAGCAAAATTGTGGAATTCAACGCAGAGATCAATGACCCAAGAGTATTGCTTGAGTGGGGATAATCAATCCAGAAATCTGGATGCTATATTGTTCTTATTAGGTATTCTGCTGTAAGTGACAGTTCATGAGGATTATACGTAGAACAGAAGGAAACCCAACCTGATCCCCTACCAATTTCATAATTGCTATTATGCTTGAGTGTCTGGTATCAGACAATGTGTCAATTCCTCTCATTAACGTTCTTCCCCTTATTGCTGCCCCTCTACTTTATTAAATATGATGTCCTTTTCCAGGGACCTGGCAGATCAGTGGTTTACAACCGCTGTGCGTTGAATAACTGGGTTACCTCCAGGGGTCCTTAAGCTAAGGCCCGCGAGCCACATGCGGCCTACCAAGGATATTTATCCGGTCTGCAGGGTGTTTTTGCCACTGCTGTTGTCTTGCTTAGCAGCCGACTCATCCCGGGCCCACAGTGAATTTGTTCATAGTTTTTTATCTTTTCTTTAATTATAGTTTGCCCATCCAACGGTCTGAGGGACAGGGAACTGGCCCACTGTTTAAAAAGTTTGAGGACCCCCGAGGCTAAGACCATCAGAAAAATACGTATTTCCAATGGTCTTAGGAACTGAGACACAGCCCCACTATCCATCTCCATGTGGTCGTCCACATGCAGATATGCCCACATGAGTACCCAGCATGAAGACTGTTTACTCATGCTACACCATGCTTCAAGACAAAATTTCATTTATTTGTAATTAGAAATAAGTATTTCATGATATATAATTACATATTGTTTTTGTGATTATTCGCTATGCTTTTATGATGCTCAATTTGTAACAATGAAACTATGTCCCGCATATCAGATATGTATCATGATTCCTAACAGTAGCAAAATGACAGTGATGAAGTAGCAACAAAAATAATTTTATGGCTGGGGGTCACCACCACATGAGGAATTGTGTGAAAGGGTGGCAGCATTGGGAATGTTGAGAACTACTGTGATAGACGGGAATTAATGCCATTGATGGAGGTGAGAAAAAGACCCAGTAGAAAAGAAGCTTGAGTAGTTCCGATATCTCAAAGGCATAATTGGAAGAAGAGTTAGTTTAAGAAGCTGGTGTTTTTTTTGTAATATATCATAATATATATTTGTCACAGGAAGAGCAGAGCTTTAATCATTTTTTGTTTTTCTGTCATTCATAGTTAGGACAAATCAATGACTAGTCACAGATACAGGTGCTAGTCTTTTTAATTCTTCAAGTTTACTTATTTTTCATAATTGTGTCATTTTGAAATTAAAGAGTTTTGGCTTGTGAAATATAAGTAATTTTGAAATTCAAAATACTACCTAAAATTGACCATTGAACCAAGTTACCACCAAACAAAGGGGCTTCAAAATGTTTCTGGAAAGTGGAGTTATAGATACCAGAATATTATCTCTTTCTCTTTATTGCTTTATCTATTTCTAAATCTAGATATATGCTACTAAACTGTGTGAGTGTATGTCATAAAATATTGCAATTAGGTTCTAGTTCAAACAGGTACACATTTATTTAAAGTCAAATGTCTTTAATATATCTTCAATCAGTGGATGTAGCAGAAAAATTTTATCAACAATACACTCATCTTAATCTAATTAGAAAGGCTTGCAAAAGTGGTTCCATGCATATGGTGGGTAATTTACAGAGGTCAGTTTGGAAGGTTATAGTGACTGGTTTCTGGAATTCCAAAGAGGATTCCTTGACAGATTTTCTATACAGATCAAGACTAATACAGAGACTTATTATGTAAAGGGGTTTAGAAAATCGAAGACTCATAGGTGAGAAAAAGGCTGGGAAACATCCACAGAGGAAGTTTTTTTCCAACATGGCAATGTACCTGCTCAGTCATTGAGTGTGGCAGGGGCTGCTTTAACACACTTTCCTTGAGAAACCTTACTCTGTTCACCCTACAACCCTGGTCTTGGCGTCTAGTACTTCTTTTTGTTCTTCAAACTCAAGAAAGTTTGAAAAGAGTCAATTTGAAGTCACTGGAAGATACCAAAATTGCAAATGTGGTGTAAATTAAGAGCACAGATTTTTCAAAGAAGGATTAAAGATAGAAAGACAGGACATTTAGAAGCGTATAGACCAAGACGGAGAATATATTGAGAAATGATAATTCACATTTTGATCATTATGATCAATGAAGTTACTTATCATTTTCTAGCAATGCTTTTTCTCTTTGCCTCCGATATTGTGTAACAATACCATAAGTTAGTTCTTTGAGAGATGTTTGTGCATCTTATGGCTCTCAAAGAATTGATAGTCTCTATCTTGAAAAGTTTATAAGAATGCTTTTTATATATTACTAAATTATTGATTCCTACAAGCAAGTTATTTCATTGTAAGGGAAGTCAATTCATTGTAAGTTGCCTTAGTATTAACTAGTTTTTATTGCTTCTATTATTAAAGTGTATTGTTTGTAGTAGTTTCATTAATGTTTATTATGTGCTTCTTGCTATGTTTCTGCTCTTCAAGAAGAAATCACTGGAACTCTTGGTTTGGCAACCAGCTGCTTTTTAAGACTAATGTGCTACTGAGATAAGAATATTCAACTTAAATATTTACTTGAAACATTTCCAATAATTCCTTGCCAGTCTCAAAGCAAATAACAAAATCTGTAAAGCAATCACAGACGTGTTTTTCTCTCACATCCCTGTTAGAAGCAGAGAAGAGACCATAGTAGAGCTTGGTCTTCATCACAGTGACAGTAGTATTTCAAATATTTTAGCTACAAGATGACAATAAGTTTTTGGGAGAAATAATTATATGATTAAAATAAAAGATAAATCTCCTTCAAGGTTGAAACGTTTTATAAGCAATGATATCAGACTTTTGGTTTTCCCTTAAGAACCAAGGTTGCTGGAAATCTAATTAGGTCAATGCTTCTTTTGTACATTATTAACTAAAGAAAAAAATAAATGTTTTTGAAATATTTCAACAGATTAGGAAACAGAAATAAATGAGAACAAGATAAAATGAGGACTACAATTTGGGTGCCTCAAGATTTACCATCTATAGTCTCAGACAGCTTTTATTTTTATGACATGAGTGGCAGGCACTGCCATGGTGGGGCAGGGCTCTCTGGTAAAGCTTTCCTGGACATTTTCTGTTTTGTTTTGTTTTTGCTAAGTGTCTCCAAACACTAGTTATCAGCAAATATTAGTCTTTATTGGCCTTTCAGGGAGTCAAGAAGCAAAATATCTTGAACACTTTGTCTCGTGATCAGTCTACTATGCCCTGAGTCTTTCCCGCTTTGGGGCAGTCATTGGTCTGATTGTTATTTGCCTGCAGCATAGTACTTGTAAGTCTTATTTCCCCTTCTGGTACAATTCATAAAGTTAATGCATGGGGTCTTGATCCCACTGCTTAAATTTTTTTCTTTGAAAGTTCTACTCTGGTCTGTGGCTGATTTGGCAGCTACAGTTAGCACCCATCATCAAAAAGTTTACTTAACTTTTCACTGTCATTGAAAATTATGTAAGTGGAATAAAATTTTAGTGTCTATGCTGTTTATGTTCATTGCTTTTTAGTCTTTAATGGGAGCACTAGAAAAAATGTATTCTTGCAAATATATCCTGATGGTCCGTCTCATCTTCATATAGTTTCTTCAATAATATTGAACCTCTTCAAAAAATGAGTTATCCCTTTGTAAGCTCTTGATTTTTTGGGGTCATTATCACAACTGTTCAGAAAACATCATCCATCCTTCCACTCAAGCTTGGCCATAAATTTTACATCTGTTCTTGCTTCAGTTTTAACAGAATTCTTGTTGCTCTAATAAGGATACTTTCTAACCCAATGTTTGATTGTTTTTAGTGCCTCAAATGAGATAATGTTCATATATATTGTTACAAGTTAGTATAAGGTTATTTTTATGCCAAAAATAAGCTTGTTTTAAATCCTTGCATCACTTTGTCCATATTACTCCTTTTCTATACATTTTTGATGTATAATTCATTTAACAGAGGTTATTTTATTTTTTCTATTCAATTATTTTTCTGATATGCTCAGAGTTCCCATAGTAAGAGAGAAAGAATTAAACTGAAAAATACCAGTATGATGATTATTGATGGATCACATATCAAAAATTGCTTTAGAAACATCTGAAATAAGACCTAAGAATCAATGATTATTAGTCACAGACCCATTCAATTCTGTGTCCTTTTTCTTAGAACAAACTCAATCTCTTGATGTTAATATACAGTTTCTCTTATGATTAATGGTGCTACTCTTTCAAATACCTGGTCTAACCAATTGCTTGGAAACTTCACATTATGTTCTATTTCACCATTAAGGAAGGGACTTAGAAGATATAAATGTATCAGGAAGAAAATGTAGAGAAGCACCATTAACCTCAAAAGGTTGTTAGGAATGTGTTGACAATTCTCAAAAAAAGAAGAGGTGATGAGATATTTCATTCCCTCTACTTCTCATCTCTACCTAAAATGCAATCAATATTTGGTTATTATAAGTTTCATAGTCCCAGAAATTGGGAGATAAAGAGCCCCCACCCTTCCTACAGCAGAGTGGAGATCTAAGTGGCACACAATATAGGTATATTCCAAGCGGGGGTAAACCAAAGCATGAGAGAAGGAACAATGGTGAATAAAAAAAGCTTTTAGAAAAAGAAAGTGAAGAGCCGGCAGTTTTACTTTGATGAATAGCTTCAAGAGTGAGGGATGAAAGAAATATTTGTAGGCGAGTTTGTGTGTGCTTGAGCTTATGCATGTATGTGTATGTGTTATCTGGTCCACGTGCATGCTCTAGTCGGTAAGAGAAGTTGCAGACCAATTTTATTACAGAGGCTAGTGTGCAGTTGATTTGGTAGAAGAAACCTTTGGAAGGAATGTCCTCTGGCCACAGCAGTTGCATTTTAATATTTTGCTCTAAGGACAATGAATCAAAAGGACTTTCAACTTTGTAAAATGAATTTGGGTTTTAAATTATGTTAGAACTAGAAGGTCAAAGAAAAGAAGCTTCTAGGACTCTCTTTGTTGATGTTAAACATTACACATTTGTTATCAAGGCATGCTTTCCTATCATAAATTATAACTTATACTTGCAGCCCTTCCTAGGTTCGTATTCAGTTATCTTCACATTTCAGATATTTCAATTTAGTACTTAAAGCTTTTTCTCCCACATTAAGAAAATCTCTGATTTGAAAACTTACTTATAACAGGAATGAGAAAAAACAGAGTGAAATAATTAAATATATCTCTAAATTGTTTTTGAAAGTTACATATATTTTGAAATTATATCTGAAGGGTTATGTTTAGATAGAATTCTATAATATGATTATGCTGTGCACAAATTTATGTAGTTATTTTTAGATTCATTTTTTTGAGTGAAATGAGGGAATTATACTGAAGAGCCGGAAAAATAATAGATAATCTAGCCCTCCCCCCTCTTATGCACTGTTCTCCCCACCACACCAGGGAAGCAAATGGAGGGTGCAAACCGCTTTTGACCTTACAGGGCATTTGGAATCAAATACAAAATCGCTTTTTCAGAGTTCTTTTAACACATACTATTATCCCACTTATCCAGTCTATTAAGGACTATCTTGGTTCTCAGCAGGAATAAGTACCAATTTTAAGAATATAAGCACTTCTATTGCCCTCTTCTTGAGATATCAGCAGAATGCCTCATTAGAAGGTCACTATTTGCAATTGTCTGACATTTAACAGTAATGTTGTCTATATGTTATTATTATTTGATATCTAGCTTTATTTTTGCATGTGAAGAATATTTTTACCCCTATGTGATTCCCCTAATTTTAACCTATTTTCAGGATGAATCTTCATATACTGAATGCCCTTTGCCTGTATTGTGCACATGTCTATCTGTTTAAGATGGAAATAGCCACTTTAAAATGAAAAGAAAAACAAAAAAGTGAACAACAACGAAACAAACCCCCTCGTATCAAATCAATTCTTGCTCACAGAGACTCTACAGGACAGAGGACTGTTGGATTTTCAGAGGCTCTAGGCTTTATGGGTACAGAAAGCCCAATTTTCACCCTGATTTTAATAACTCAACCCAAGACCAAATTCCAATAAACAGCAGCCCTATTCTGTGTTCCCGCAGCTATAAGTTGCTAATGGAGCAGATAGTCTCATATTCCTCTTACAGAGCAAATGGTGGGCTTAAACTACTGTCCAGGTAGTCACCCAAATCTATGTGGTTGGAATGGCATGACAAATGACACTAGGATCTATGGGAACTAACTTGATGCACAGACTATCAAGACTTTTCCAAGGCAAGCATTATTTATAAAATTTGGGCTCTTTAAATTCTAGAGTGATTTGGAACCATTTTTTTCTCAATCATATTAATTCTTGGGTACATCTATAGAAAAGTGATTATTTTAGTCTGGGTAGACTAGAGGAACAAATTCATAGAAATGCATATGTGGATATAAAAGAGAGTTTTGTACAAAGTATAATTGTACATTAAGAAAATATCCCAAGCCAGTCTAGTCCAAGATCTTAAGTCTGATATTAGGCCATATGTCTGATACCAATCTATAAAGTCCACTTCAGATTCAGGATACACATGTAATGATGCCAAATGCAGAATGATCACAAGCCAGTGGTAAAAATCTTTGGATATGTTGACACTGTAAGCATCTCAGTGCTGACGGGGGTCTCTTTGTAGCTTCTCTGGCTTCAGAGGTCTGGTTGCATCCAGATGGCTTGTCCAGCTCAGGGCACTGAGGTAGCTACATATGTCTTGTCAGCTGCAATGTCTCTCGGGAAGTCGGCCTTGTTGGTTGAGAGTCTCCAAGGGAATGAACTGAGAGAGCTAGTGTCTCCTGCCACCAAGAAGGAATACTGAATTTCCCAGATTTCTCAGAAGGACATACCCACACAGAGGTATCATTGATAGGCTGGACTTCACCCCTACACTCTTAATCCTCCAATTGACACCAGATTAGGTGACTACCACAATGATTTTAAATATAAACAAATAAACATTGAAGCTATTCTCACCAGAACTTTTGTAGGTTTCTGAATTCAGAAAATTACATTTTCCAAACTCTTGAAGATGTCCTTGGTTCAGAACAGAAAGTTTTCTAGAAACATGATCATGTATCCGTGCCTTCAGAAAGGGGTCTCTAGGGACTAGGTTCTTAGGTGTCCAGGAACAAAATGATATTGCATGGTGGTAGTCCTTCAGAAGATCACAGATAATCAAATGGCTATGAAAAAACATGTTCCAGGATTATGATCTAAGGGACAATGCAGACAATAGTTCACCTGAGAATAATGTTGGAGTCAGGATTATATCATAGAAGAGATAATAGTGGGATTCCAAAGAAATGAAGAGCATCTGCTCCTCAGAAACTGCCATAAAAATTGTGGGCTGGGAAGTTCTCTGTTTCTCTCCGTGAAGAAAACAGGCACTTAAGGAAGCAAGAAAAGTCTGTACATAGTTAAAATAGGTTAGGAATTTGCTCCCATGTGCTCTGGTCAGACAAGTCCCTCTCACTGAAGTGCAGGTCCAATGCTTTCCTCTGAAGTAAATTCTTCTGGGGCGGGAGGGGCAGGAGCAAATGAAGGGAAGAGGAAGAGAGAATGGAGCATATCCTGGCCCATCAAGTCTGGAGGACAGTATCTCTGCTCAGAACAGCCAATGTACAGAGAGGATCATAATGGCCAGCCCCACTCTGAGACACGATGTCCTTGACTGGCTCAAGGTCCTATGGTGGACAACACTGGAGACACAGGGTCAGGATTGCACCTGGTCTGACACACCACATCGAAGAAGAACACTAAGGGTGTGCAGCAGGGTCGGTTGGGGGAGGGGGAGCAGAACAGTGCCAAGTATAGACTTTGGGACCAGAGTGTGGCACCCCATCAGACTCAAACAGAGGACACTCCTGACCTAGAGGTCAACAAACAGAGCTGGAACTAATTGCAGTTGTAATTCATATCAAAGGCTTCAATCCTCGACCTTCATCAGCAAGCGCTTTTAGTCCTCCTCACACTCACCAAGCAAGGTTGTGTCATTTGCAGGTTGAGGTGAAGTCTTCCTCCCACTCTGGTACCACATTCTTCTTTATCTAATCCAGCTTCTCTGATGACTGGCTCAGTATTCAGGTGGAATACTTATGCCTAGAGGCTAAACCCCCAGATCCACCCCTTTACAGATTTTAAACCATGCTGCCTATCCTTGTTCTGTTCAAATAACTGTCTCGGTGCATGAGCAGGTTACAAATGAGCACAGTGAAAAGTTCCAGGATTCCCCTTCTCAAGACTATCCACAATTTGTTACAATCCACACAGTTGAGTGCCTTTGCATGGTCAATAACACCCAGGTAAAAATGAAAATTAAAAAAAAAACAGGTTGGGAATTTGTCCTATATGCACACGGGGTATGATATATTAAATAGGAAAGTAGAATGATCATGCATTGTAATATCGTTAAGGGATTTGTTGGCACTTATAGACTAATGAAAGGATCTCAGGTGGTTTGCACATTACATAATGCAAAGCTAGACAGTTTTGAACGAGTCAGCTGCTCCGCAAGAGAAAGAGGAAGTTTTCTGTTCCCATCAAGATGTACAGCCTCACAAACCCACAGCAACCATTATATTGTGATATATAGGATAGCTAGACTCAACCTGAAGGCAGTGAGTTTCATGAGTCTTTGATTCATAGTGACCTCATGGGATTGACTGGGGCTGCTCCACGAAGCTCTCTCTATTGTACAATTTATTGGCACAAATGACCAGGTCCTTCTCTTGCAAAGTTTGTGAGTAAGTTTGAAGTGTCAATCTTTCACTCAGCAGTCAAAAGTTATTTTTTTTAAACACTGGGCTACAAGGACACTAGTTATAAATTGTGAATAGCTGAATTAGACAGAGAAGGAGATTAATGAAGAAAGTATAAAAAAGAATGTTTCAAATTATGATACACTTCAGTTTAAAGTCTCCTACAGAGGAACTCCTTGATATGATATTGACTAAAAACCTAATATATCAGTTAGCATTCATTACCTCTCACAAACAAAGAATTATTGAATGGGAAAGAGGCAAGAATAATGAGACTTCATCTTACATACTTTGGACATGCTATATGGAGAGACCGCTCCCTTGAGAAAGACATCGTGTTTGGTAAATCCTGGGCATGAAGAAGCAGAAGGCCATCACGGAGATAGATAGACAGTGACAACGATGGTATGCAGCATAAGAAACATTGTGAGGACTGAGCAGATCAGGCAGCATTTCCTTCTGTTGGGTATGGGTCAGAACCAACTTGTTGAGACTAAACAATAGCAGCTCTATATTTACAAATTCTATAAATTTAGATTTAGGCTACTCTTCAAAGGTTCTCGTTGGGTAGAAAATATATTTCAATGATATTTTCATATTGAACAAATGATAACATTTCTCCAAGGTTCAATGGATAATTTTTTAGTCATCTCCTCTAGTGGTTGTTGTTTTAGGTGCAATTGAATTGAATTTTCCTGTTAGTAACTCTATGGACAGCAAATATTACCTAGTCCTTTAACATCCTTACAATTGTTCTTTATGTTTGAACTTGTCCTTGCAGCCACTGTCTCAATACTTTTTTGGGTTGGCCTTGTATTCATTTTACCTAGAATAATGTCCTTCTCCAAGGGCCGGTACTTTCTGATAGCATCTCCAAAAAAAAAAAAAATAAGACAAAGTTTCACCACTATACCTTCTAAAAAGTAATTTGGTAGTACCTTTTCCAAAATAGATATGTTCATTCTCTGGAAGTCCAGGTTAGCCAATATTCTTTCCCACTACCATAATTCGAGTGCATAATAACTATTCTCCATTTCTTTATCAAGCTCTCGTTTGCATGAGAAAATTAAAAATACCATGGCTTAGTTCAAGATGAATCTTAACCCCCAAGTGACAAGTTAGCCCTTAATCTTCCAACTTACTCTTTCACATGTTAAAGAAGTCTTGTGTAGCATATTTTCCCGATGTAATATTTCATTTGATTTCTAGACTGCAACTTCTCTGAGCAATGATTGTGAATCCAAATAAAATGAAAAAATTTGGGGGCTTATACAATTGGGGGCTTATACAACTCTTATCATAATGCATACATTCATCCATTGTATGCCAAGTACACTTGTACATTCATTGCCATTACCATTCTCAAAATATTTCCTTTCTACTTAAGCCCTTGGTATTAACTCATTTCTCCCTCCCTTTTCTCTTCCCCCTCCATCATGAAACCTTGATAATTTATAAATTATCATTTTGTCCTATCATACACTGTCCAATATCTCCTTTCACCCACTTCCCTGTTGTTCATACCCTAGGCTATATGTACAACTTTATCATTGATTCCCTCTTTCTACCCCACCTTCCCTCCACCCTCCCAGTATCATCACTCTCACCACTGGTCCTTAAGGGACCATCTGTTCTGGATTCCTTTTGTTTCCAGTTCCTATCTGTACCAGTGTACACCCTCTGGACTAGCTGGATTTGTAAGGTAGAATTGGGAGCATGATAGTAGTGGTGGGGGGGGGGGCACTGAGGAACTAGAGGAAAGTTGTAAGTTTCAGTATTGCTATACTGCACCCTGACATCTTTTCTCCCTGTGACTTTTCTGCAAGGGGATGTCCCACTATTTACAGATGAGCTTTGGGTCCCCAATCTGTACTCCCCCTCATTTACAATGATATAGTTTTTAATTCTTTCATGTCTGATATGGTAGGCAAGCCCTGACGGAACCTTGATCTCAAGCACAATGCCAGGATTCACCAGCTTCCAGCTCAAGAGACGTATACAGCAACATCCGGGTTAGAAGAAGCCTCAAGTTCTAGCCACACAATCCACAGGTCGGTTTGGCCTGCCCAGAGGTTGAGAAAGAGAGAAGCAGCGAGAGCAGCAACATGCTGGTCCAATCACCAGGGAGCAAGAGAGAGGTGGGCTGCTGTCTGTCTTCATTTTGCTCAGCCTCCAATCAAGCTGCAAACTTCCCCCTCCGTGTGGTTGGCTAGCCCAATGGCCACAGGAAACTATAAACTATCGCAGTTGCTATCTTTCCAAGGTCTTGGCCTTATGGAACGGCACCACATTCTAGAAACCTTTCACTTTTCATCCAGTCGGTGCTTGGGGAGTTCTTTTGAGGGCCGTACGAGAAGAGAGAGGAAAGATTACTAATGTACAGGGAAGAGAGCAAAATGCAAGTGAAAGAGGCTTTCCAACTTGCTCTGGTCGCGAGAGCGGTTCAGGCCAGTGGGAGCAGACATGAAGTAAAAGGGCTGAACAGAAAACCTCAGAGCTGCTTGAGCAAACACAGTAACGCATTGCATAAGATTTTCAAAGAGGCGGAGGGAGAGAGCCAAGAAGGAGAGTGCCCTCAGGAAATAGCTGAAGCACAAATTCACCACTCGGTGGCAATACTGAAGGATGGTATGGGTAAAATAGTGAATGAAGTAGAAGCTATAGAAAGAAGATGGAAAGAATACACAGAGTCACGGGACCCGAAATAATTGATGTCTAACCAGTTCCAGGGGTAGCGTATGACACAGAATGAAGTCGGTTGAGGAAGGAGTCCAAGTTGCATTAAGGGATTTCTATTGCATCGATTTAAACTATATACAATGTGGAAGCATTACATATTTTTTTTGTCTCATACAAAGTGCAACAATACTTCCCCTTTCACAATTGGCTCTTTCAACTTTAGACAGGAGAACCCTGCTGAGTAGTACATGATTGAGTGACTTCTCTCTGTCAACTAATAAACATTTCGCCTATAATTGTTGACCTCCAGCAATTATCTGGGGGTACAAGTTTTAAGTAAATAATGTGCATTTATTTTCACTTTCAACTCTCCAAAAACAGTTGGTCTATGCACTCTTTCATGATTTCATTCATAAAGTGTTAAATATGCAAGGTCACGCTGATAAACAAGGGACAACGACACGCCTGGTGCTTGTTTGTGGGAAGGAATAGCAGGAGTCACATTGACTGGCAGGATTAGAGATATCAAGTGGGAGGAGAGTGTACCTCAGCAAACACAGTGGGAGTCATTATTTTGGCAACGGTTTCAGAGTAGTAAATCAGAGAAACAATACAAGTCATTTTCCAAAATTAAGTCTCCTGGGGAAGAATTCAGTTATTATAAAACCCAGTCATTATTGGGAAGCGATCCTTGATTAGTAGACCTAACAAAAGAGATAAAAAAACTGAAAGCAAAACCAATATTTCTATTTTAGGGGAAAGTCAATGTCGTTCAGAAGCATGAATACAAGAGCAATCACCTCTCTCTGCTACCACGCCTGCTCCATAAATAAAGGCCGTGATGTGAGAGAGTCACATTACATCGACAGCCAGGAATGTCAAGTCCAAATACATACTCAGGAGATATCCACAATGGGTTCGTCTGTGGATTCATTGATGCTTTTCTGACGCAGGCCTCCCCAGAGTTCACTTCACTACTAAGCACTGATAGTCCCAATCTCTGAAAATGGAATTTAAGGATACGTTTGATTTCTGGCAGCAAGATCAGTTCAGAGCGTGGGTCCGTAGATTCTTGAAAAGCCTGCATTTTTCTATTGCACTTTACAGCTTTCCACGCCTGTGACTGTGTGTTCTTCCTTTTGGAAAGGACTAGGGAAATGATTACTGATAGACTTTTTCCCTGTTTTTTTCAGATTCCTCCTCATAAACTTGAGCTTTCAGTTAGAAGTAGGTCCTGGGTCTATTAACTGGCTTAGGACTGGTACCTGGACAGAAATTTATAAATTTATATCAATATGCCTGCTTTCAGATTCCTGGTTGTACATCTCTGATTGTTCTTGGCTATACAAATTAGGAAGTGCCTCTCTTTATTATCCCTTTATGTGGCTCCTATGAAATCTGAGTCCTTTTCATTTTTGCTATTGTTTTCTTATGCCACAGTCTCCCTGAATGTTGTGTCAAAATTACCATTCATTGTGACATTTTTTTTCAATTGCTATTTTTGATGCCTAAATATGGTTAGCTCCTGTGTTATATTATTCTGTCTCCGCTGATACCAGAGAAACTATCTCTGGAGTAGTATTGCCTACCATCAACTCTGGAAGAATTTAGTGGTGGCAGTGTCTTTGTCATATCATAGGTGTTTGTTGTTTTTTGTTTTGGTAAATAGATTATCTTCTGATACCTTTCATGAAAATAATTACGTAGTGGCCTAATAACTTTACTCAGTTCTGGTCATATTTTCTCTACATGCTAATTCTTTTATTTATCATCTGCTAAGAGAGCTTTTGTATTTCTATCTCACTTAGAGATAGGCATGATATTTTCTAATTTTTATGATCCCATCTAGTGGTGAATGTGGGATGGTCTCTGGGGCTCTTCTTAAAATTATCATGCTTGTGTCATGGGAGAGTACTCCAATATCAATGATCTCCTCATTACCCTGAGTTATCTTCTGCATCAGTCAACCCAGGATGCTCAGAATCAAATGCCCTGCTAGTTAGCAATGTGGAAAGAACCAGATTTTAACTCTTTCTGTTTTGTATCTCAAAGACAGTCTCTGTTATCCCTTAGTAGAGGGAGTATGAAGTTTGATGTTTGTTTTTGTTCTAGTTTTCCAAAGAGGAGATAAGAAAAATACTTTGTATGGATTGTAAAATTCTAGGGCACTTTCCTCTTTGACATTTCTGCATATTCATCAAGTTACATGGCATGTCAAATAAGGATGTAGGGCCATTTGTGCAGATACAGAAGATTCAAGGGAATCTAGGAATTAAAGACCATCAACTACATCTACCAAGATATTCCAAGTCTCTATGTCTAACTACTTCTTATTTCTCTCTCAGTTTGTGAAAGAAAACTTCCAGGGTCAAGAATGTATTATGCAATTATAATTCTCTTAATTAAATTCTGAACCAAATCCTCTACTACCAGTGAGTAAGTCTTCATTCCTAGCTAATGAAGATACAAAGTCGATGATTTATATAGGTATTCCATAATTAGGAACCGGACTTGGAGAAAGTCAAGGTGAAGTGAATGTAATATATCTTTTCTTCAGGTCTAAAACAACCATTCTTTTAGTTGTTGACAGCATGGCCTGGTGAAGACTCCCAGGACATTTCCTCTGTCAACAGGAACTATTTCTAACAAATGTATGCTCTCTTCTCAGGGCAAGCTCATTCAATGACTGTTCCATATGGAGACACAAAACCTTGTCCTCTAACTCCACTTTAAAACAACTATGAATGATCTGTTAAGCTCCTAACTACATGTGGCCTTGACTAAACTGTCACATTTGTATTGCACTCATAATTTTAATTTCACTCTTACTACTTCATAGGTATTTCTGAGCAGGATACTCACAAATAAAGACTGCAAATATGAACCTTAGCATGGCATATTAGAATTATGATGAAGAATATTGAATATGCCAAAGACTGCTAGAAAGACAAACAAATCTGTCTTTGGAGAAGTGCAACCTAAGAAGGGAGGATGACAGGACTTCATCTCCTGTACTATGGCCATGAGGGACCAGTTTCAAGAGGGGCATATCATTCTTGGTAAAATAAAGGGCCAGCAAAAAGATGAAGGCTCTCAATGAAATGCATTGGTCGTCTACATAACAGAGATTATGAGGATAATTCCAGACTGGACAGGGCTCGTTCTCTTGGCTCAGTATGAGTCTGAATCTATTCAACAGTATTTAGCAACAAATGTAAGGAGAGATGCTTGATCTAATGCATTAGTCATCAGAAAATGAAAACTGAAACCACAGTATAAATAACCACACAGCCAATAGAAAGGCTAGGTTTTAAAAGATTGACCATCATATATTTTGTGAGAATATACCTCTTATAAGCTATTGGCTAGTGGTTAGCATAATAATTTTGAAAGTTTTTTGGCATTTTTTATTAACATTGAATGCACACATAATCTATGTCCTGGAGATTTATACCACCAAATATCATCAACAGAAATAGAGGCAAAAATGAAAGAAAGAAATATAGGCATCTGGTTACCAAAAAACGATGTACAAAATGTTCATAATAGCAATAGTTTAAAGGGTAAAAACTGTGATTAGCTCTAGAGTTCATTTCTAGTAGAATGGAAAAATTAGTATTGGTATATCTGTATAGGGACGATCATCCTCACCAACATGAATGGATGAGTATCACCCATAATAACCTAGGTTAATTTCATAAACATGCTAGTAGGTAAAATGGGCCACTTAAAGGGATCAAATCATATTCTATTCTCCCAACTACCCCCCCAAAAAACCATTAAAATAAAGATTGTCCTATAAGGCAGACTACTGCTTGTATAGTTTATCAAACTATAGGTATGGGTATGTATGTAATAAAAACCTGTTTGCAACAGTGATTTAAGTACACAATAATCTGTTTTAAAATTTCCTGACTAGCTGACACCCATTCTCACAAAGAGTCACACTGCAGTTCATTTTCAGATTCATCTCCTACAGAGAGGTTTAAGTAACTTTGTACAACAGGAGGGTATTTTGTAACATTTTCCAACAACAGAAAAATCAAGCCAAAGGTAAATTGCCAAAGCCTCTTAAGAGGTCACATGGATGATTTTCTGAATTGCCATAACACCAGATTTGCTTCACCGTGTAAGTTTTATATAGCATGTGTTACCACTTAATAGGTTGTTGGAGTCTATATACGACTGTCCAAAAATGAACATCTGGTCCTTTTTCAGGATTTCAACCTTTGTCTACGCTTTTTGTCCTGAAGTTAGCAGCAGGGAAGTGTTCTTTCCTATTCTTATTTCTGAGATCTATTTGTAAATCCCTTCAAAATATCTAGAACATTATATATTAAGTTTCCTCTGCCGTTCATTAACCACAGCTTCCTTCTCTGTCCCTGGATGTTTCCTTCCTACTCAATTTTCTAGTTTTAAATAAAATCCAACAAGAAAAAAATCCTTGGTTATTCAATCGATTCTGACTAGTGGTCACCTTATATGAGAGTCAGAAACGACCCATAGGGTATCCCAGGCAGTAATCTATAGGATAGCAGATGGCCATGCCTTTTCCAGAGAACCATTAGCCTGCTTCAACCACTGGCTCTTCAGTTTGAGGTGGGGAGTTCAACCTCTGTTTGCCCTGGGTTCCTGTCCTATTTGGCTACTAGAAATATGTACGAAATTTCTTATGCCCAGTTTTCAGTGTGTGTGTGTGTGTGTGTGTGTGTGTGCTTTACTAAGAATTCAGAAACTTTCCTTAGTGGAGATTCAAATATCCTTGAGTTTCTGGCAAGGGACTATTTTCTTACTGGAACTCTCTGCTCTTCTTTTATTCAAAGAATCACTCTCATTTTAAAACACAATCTTTCTATTTTTGTGAAGGATTTTCCTGGTTTGTTTTAGACAAAAAGAATTTATTTTATATGACCTTTTTTCCTTCTACAGGATAAAGGCAAGTAAAACATGTGCTTTTTTCTTGGTTTGCAAAAAATAAAAATAATCTATCATTAATAAAACACTTTCATTGGGTGATGATTCAGAACACAAAAAGTCTACACAGTTTACATGAAACTTTGATGATGGTGATCAAAATGGTCTGTAAATTTGACACAGCTATAAATATGGAATCCAAAATTTTGAGAGAGAGAAAAAAATGAAGGACATGCTATCAGTGCTTACAAATTTGTGACTTCTTTAGTTGCTAATATTTCCATTTGAGTAAATGGAACACAAGCAGACTCTAGGTAAAAGAAGAACAAGACTTTTCATGGAGTCATATGACTGAGTAATTCCTATTTAGACATGCAAATCAACAAAAGGAAATAATTCACTGACAGGGGTGAGTTTCCCAGTGAGGGAGCCAGGAATAGTTTGGAAACAATGCAAGACACTCAAGAAGTGCATCCAGCGCTGGCTAATTCTTAGGGAGTATCCTCCTTGTTTTGGATTCTGTTTCTGCTTGTCATTAAAAACCCTCCCTTGTTCAAGAGGGCTCTTTCACATGAGAATGTCTCACAGACTTGGGATGATGTTCGGGTTATTCTTGTAAACAGTATACTCCTCTGCATACAAAGTAAATTGAAAGAGAAAAAAACAGACTATTGCTGTAAGGGAGTCCATCGGTATCTTTCTTCATCACCCAAATGGAATGATTTTGCTTTTGTATTTAAATGTATCTCACGAGAGTGCCATTTTGCATGACTAATTAGATGGTAGACCTGGTCCCAGAGTATAGTCTATGAAACCTACACATTGCAGCACCTATCAGATACACTCTAGTATACTATCGCAAGCCCTTGGTTCTTTTGTCTTACACAAATGATGCCTGTATATATTTTTTCTTACACAAATGACACCTGTATACAGAAAGAGATTTATATCAAAATATGACTCACACAATTTTGAAGAAGGTAAATGTGGTCCGATTGGTGTCCATGGGTCAGATGCAAACTGGAGACTTCTACTGGCTTGTGTACCTGCAGATGGCTGGAGGATGAAGCAGAAAGACCACAGGCTGGTGGATGCAGAGATGACTAAACCAGAGGCTGGCAATCTGCTGGGATGACTCCTGGAATTGGCAAACAATGGTCAGGAAACAGGATCCGGGAGCAGCAGGTAAAGTGAACTAACTTCTGCAGATTGTCCATCTATACTAAGAGTAAGACACACCTCAAATGAAATCTCCCTCAATTGCTTCAAGATCATGGCCAGATTAAGGAGCTTCCAACCAGGCTTAGTTGCTTCACATCCCATCCTGGAGTTGACCACACCATGTTAAGTCATACCTTAGGAGAATCCTGGCCCTACCTTTCACCTATCTCAATTACAATGACATGTAAATGAGACTGCATGCTGGCAAAAGGCTGAATGGTGGAAGCATCCTTGGTGAGGCTAGACAGCCATGCCCTCTCTCGTTGCTCTTGCTGAAGTCAAAATTCAACGTAACCGCAAGGCATCAGTGCACTTAATAGTCAGTTGAGATTAGGCTGGACTAGAACTGATGGACACACTCTGAGAATGAGCTTGGGGCTAAAAAGGCAAAGAACACTTGTAACCTGTCCAGATTGACTCTTGGAGAAACAATATGTAGAAGATTATAGTTGACACTACCTATATCAGTGGTTCTCAACCTTCCTAATGCTGTGACCACTCCTCAGGTTGTGATGACCTCCCCCCAACAATAAAATTATTTTTGTTGCCACTTCACAACTACTTTTGCTACTGTTATGAATCGGGCAACCCCAGAGAATGTGTCATTCAACCCCCAAAGGGGTCACGGCCTATAAGTTGAGAACCACTGCCCTGATTTTTTTCTTTATTGTTTTCAGTCTTTCCTTTTCCCAATATGTTTTGGATATTAAAATTATTGCAGATTACTAGGCTACATATTTTAGATTGATCGATATGTCCTGTAAATACATGCTAAAGTTTTAACCTTTGTACCAATGTGCCTGTTTGAAAGATCGCCTTTGTGCTATTTTTTAATACTAATGAGGGAATATTGGATTGGAGTAGTCAACTCCCCTGCCACAGAGTGGATTCTGACTCAGAATGACCATATCTAGGGTTTCTGAGGGCATAAATTTTATCAAAGTAAACAGTCTCACTTTTTTCTGTATAGGGCTGTTAAGTTTGAACAACCAACCTTGAAATTAGCAGTCAACACTTACAAAGTCTATCATAAAGATTAAATCTATAACTAATTTCTTCTGAGTGATCTCTTATAAAAGGGGAAAACACAGGAACACAGGAACACACAAAGAATCCCTGTAAATATCCTTACAGGTAAGGATCAGTAAGGCTTTCCAAACTGGGAAAGCCAAGGACAACTTTTTCCCTAGAGTAGCCAGCAGAGTCCCGTGAATGTTTTGAACTGAATTTCTAGCCTCCAACACAGTGAAACAGATATTCCCATCCATTATAGCCACCTAAGGATGCTATGTTTGTTATAGCACATGTCAGAAACTAAGACACTGCCACCCTTCCATGACTTCTAGTTTTATACTAGCTTAACTATGTTTCTGAATCTCCCCTACATCTCTTAACCCCAAATCTTTCAATATCCATTTACTTGTCACTTTTCCTACTGATAAAAGTGATATTAAGATTGAGGTTGTATGAGCCAATGTAGCTTTCACAACAGGGAGATAGAGAGCATTTGAAATGAAAATTCAAGCTTTCTTTTTCTTAACTTAGTGGGTTTCCTTTTGATCATTTCATTGTGATTTTCCACCAAAGTAATTCTGGAAGACCTATTTATTTCATGTAATATCACACACATGCAAATATAAATGGTCCTATTCCTGTTTTTTATATATACACTGTAACAGATCATGGTTTACTTTGGAAATAAGAAATCTGTTACCTTAATAGACCAACTTAATACCTCATTGTAACAGGCCAACCAACTTCTATTTCAGTTGAAGAAAATTTTTCAAAAGTTTATTTAACTGCTCTTCATATAAGAACACAGAAAATTGCCACCTTTGCTCAAAATACCATCAGCAACAATAGCAGCAAATGCCTTAGAATTCAGACATTATTCCAGAGGTTGAGAAAATCTGTAGGACAAGGACTAGATCAATCTGGCAGCATGAGGGATGTATGATTTAAGAAAACAACCAAACCTTTCTTGGACTTCAACTCTAGAATTTGGTGTCATTATTTTTATGTGTCTGACAGTGTATTGAGGACACCAGGTTATCAAGACGAGGCCAGCAGGAGCGTTTGTTGAGCTCGTGTATAAATAACAGCTTCCTAGCACTCTGAATGTGCATGAAGTTTATTATGTTTCAGTTGTTTAACTGCAAGTCTCTACTTGGGCAGTGGAATCCTGCTGATTTACTACTTATCAGGAATAAATTAGAGTTTAGAACTCAGATTTTTCCTGGTTTCCTTTGTGTCAGCATAAATAAACTTAGCTAATGGGCTATTTCCCGTTGCCTATTAAACTGGCTGTGAGTAAAATACTTCCAAGCTCGTGAGAGAATAACAGCAAGATGAGAGCACTGAGTCGTTTTACCTGAAAGTGTTTATGATGTCGAGGACTTTTGGAAATAGATGTCAGATGCAGCAAGTTATCAGCAATTCCTCACACTTAATTTGAGCTTCTATCTTATCTTTTCCACAAGCTAAATAATGTTATTACTTCAGAAGTCAATGCCACTAGGGGTTGAGACATTCTCCTTGATTAATTAAATAGTTAGAGGATGCTTTTCCATTCTGAGGGGCCTGCCCAGTGGCTTCACCTTCTCCACTTTATGTCCCTATAATGGATTCTAGAGTGGTGACTTCACATGCTTTAAGGGAAAGTTCCCTATGTTGCAATTGCTGAGAGGGAAAGCGGAATATCATTGCTAGGTCTTCATCTAGAGTGATTTCTTGGCGCCAAGGCCCAGGTTTCATTTGCAGAAAGAGGTTTTTGGTATTAGTTAACATTCAAGGAATAGTTTCAAATTTTACAACTGCAAAAGGGTCATTATTTTTATCAGTGCTCTGGAGGTTATTTTGAGTTTGGCGACAGAGGGCTCCATTCAATAAAATCGCAGCCTGAGTTTCCCAGCAGGATGCTCCAGCCATGGAAATTCAACAGGGGAGCTCACATGGGCTTCTCTGATACTGAATCAGGGCTGAATTTCCATTTAATCATTCTCAAGAAATCAAAAGACACTTTGGGATTAAATGGCAAACCTTTTAACTAGGAATTCCTCAGCCAGAATGGCCAATTAGCATTTAAACTGCAGAACTGCCTTTTGTAGGAGGGAATGAGTAACCTAACCGAAGAAAAGAAACTATCTTCCTTATTAGTCCAAAAGGTAAATCTGAAAATTGGAGTCATCATGAAACAGGGATTCTCTTCAAGGACAGAGAAGGTACCATTGGATTTTAGTTCCAAAGAAGACTCAAAGGACCTGCACTATTTGTCCATTCCCATGTTTCCACTTTAATTGGCACAATAAGCTCAAATGAATGAGATTAGATGCTTCGTTCTAGTTAAGCATTTTGTGGCATCGCATTTGGCAGATAACAGCAAGGTTCTATTTTTTAAAACCTTTTTTTTTTCCATTTAGAAACCACTTATATTTTGAAATCCAAAATAATAGAATACACTTTGGGATGACCCGGATTTAAGTTTTTACATTTATTCTTAAAATCTTAGAGCTATTGCAATATTCTCTCAATCTTCCAGTGAGTCTCAGGAGCTTAGGCGCCAAGATAGAACAAGAGTTAGCTCATGAATAATAAGCAAAAGAGAATAGATACATTTCAAGCCCAAATAGAGATGAAGGGAAACTCCGGATCTTCTGGAAACAGTTGAAATTTTATCTGAAGCAGTTTATTTTCCTTTGTCATAAACTGTCACTGCGTTTTTTTGATTCTGCTTCCATCAGATCTGTGAATGCCATGTTGACTCATGCATGATCCAAGGCAATAGTAGCATAATCTCTAGGTTTCTTGCAGCGGAAACCCAAATCTCATTTCCCCCAAGTCATTGACAAATCCTAGTGACCAGCAGCACACAGCAGTCAGAACTGCCCCTGTTGACACAGCAGTCAGAACTGCCCCTGTTGGCTTCTCAGACGGTAACTCTTTATAGGAGTCGAAAGTCCTCTTTCTTCCCCAGAGGCATTAGGGGTTCTTAACAGTGGACTCTGTGTTTAGCAACCCAAGGCTTAGCAACTATGCTAACACGGCTGGCTTCGGTGTCATAGTTTTTGGACCATGAGATGCACCTGACCATAAGACACACCTAGTTTTCAGAGCAGGAAAACAAGAAAAAAATATTCGGAACCACATGGTACCAGTATGCTAAAAGGTTCTGGGTTACCATACCTTCAGACCATATGATGCACCCTTATTTCTCCCCCACTTTGGGTGGGAAAAAGTGTGTTCTATGATCTGAAAAATATGGTACTTACAAAATAATATGGTAAGCAAGTTAGACTGTTTTTCTAATTCTTTGTAATTCTCCCTCTCTCAATAGAGTATCAAAGGACAATTCTATGACATGAAATTTTGCAGTCTATGACCATAGGGAAGGATTATTGTTCATTATCTGTGAACTGGATGGAATCTGTTATTTGATGGCTTTTCTTGGTTATAGCTCTAAGATAGGCAGAGATTTGATAAAGTTAAAAGCAAATGGCTTGTGTTCTGCCTAGAAAGTGAGATTCTTAATATAACCTCTGAATGGATGACTGCTGTAAGTGATGGAACTAAAAACTCCATCTCTCTTCCTATTCATCTAATTATTTCCCCCGTTTACCCAGGACTTTCACTCATTCATAATTCCAAAATAGATTTTTATATAAGGAATTGTTTTGTTTGATATATATGCTAATATTCTTGAAAAGAATGTAGATGTCTTGAGTCATTGCATCAAAATAAACATAGAAGTATAAACATACTATTTATCATATGGGCCTTCCAATGTAAACTCTATTAATTAGTATTTTATCAAGATCTTTCTAATATTTGTGTTTGTACCTGAATATGTTAGACAGTGTTCTTTAGAGAAATGAAACCAGGACACTCTCCTAGGCAATGGAAGTTCTAATGCATCTACTTGGCCTTTCCTACCATAATAGCCCTTATTCTGAATGTCAGGGATACATTATGGGGGTTCTGCCAGTTACTAAGTATGTCCATTCCAATGATGTATTCTGGAACTGGGAAACAATGACAGGATGGGTTCAGGGACACCACTGGACCCATGGTGAGGTATAGTTGGGCTAAAACTTCATCAATGACTTGACCACCACTCTGACTGATAGGCCTTTGAAACATTTTGGGTCTTCTGGGGTTAGTGTCAGTTCAGAGAAGAGTGTCCAGTAATCACCTCAAAGTTTGACTATTTCCTTTCTCCCAATGAAGAGTCATTCTTGTGAAAGGCAGCTGGTGCCTTTGGGAAAGGCTAGAAGAAAGACTAACAGTATAAACCTTCAGTGATATAGCAGATGCCTCCTTCAAAGGGACCTGGTCTTCCTCTCACTCAGGGGACTGTGAGTCTGTAAACTGACTCACATCTGAGATTTGAGTCATGACTCTATCCTGCTGTTCACCTAATCTAGCATTCATCTGTCTGTAGAAATCATGTAAATATTTAGTAGGTTTCCCATGCATTTCATTTCAAGGGATACCTTGGCTAAGGAACCAATGCTAGAAGTTCACACAAGACAGGTTGCTTTGATTAATATGAAAACATTGCTAACTATTATAACCGTGTCTATTGATTCAGTCCTGAGACCTGCCCTCTACCACATTGGGATCCAATCAGACTCATTGTAGGCAAATGTTGGATTTCATGTAGGGAATTTTCCAATGTTAATTTTGCTGTACATAAAATAGCAATCACAAGAGTCTTCAGAGATGTTGGGGCTCCACTTTACACACTTGTTCCTTACGGTTGAAAGGTATGTCCTTGGGGCACTCCCTTTGTGGGTCTATGGGATTCCTCCATTCCAACATACCAATTTTCCCCAAGCTTTTGGATACTTTCTTCTACAGTGTACCAAGGTAGGTCAGGTACCCCAAGTTGGTCTATTCCAGGCCATCTGGAAACCCATGCTTCAGTGAACCAACTGAATAAGCAATTAGATCCATTCTTAACTTCTCTTGCTGAGGCATTGAAGGAAGAATCTGTGCTTATGGCCCAAATCAGGAAACTCAGATTGGTCTAATGTTACATTCCTTGGTAACCACTCCCAGGGAAATATCCCAGGGTTCTGCTTATATGTATTAGAAAACTCCAGCCGATCTTTATGAGTAAAGCATACTCCTTCCTGAATGATCATCTGAACTTCATGTTTAGGAACTTTCCAAAACTAAATTCTAGTTACAGGTTTATAGGAATTAATGGGTGGTGGGAGTATTTCCTGGGGGTTTTCAGCAATACCTTATCAGGTATCTCCCTCAGGCAATGCTACAGATACAGCTCCACCTGGCATTTCACCTTGAGCAGGTTGGTTATTCTGCTCAGGTGTAAGTTGTTTTACTGATAGTGGCTAGTCCCCTTAGGTGGGCAGGGTGGATTTTTTGACTTAGGTGCCTAAATGAACTCTAGAGGCTCAATATCCTCCTCTCATGGGTCATTAGTCCATTTGTCCCCATTCCAAGTTTCAGGATCCCAATTATTTTTATTAATGCCCTTACTTTAATGTCAGATACTGTTCTAGACCTGAAATTCATCTGATACTGTAATTCAGCTACTCATATGATGAGACTCTGCATTTGTTTTTCAGCAATGTCAACTCTATTATGAGAGGAGAGAAGACTCTCCTTTGTAGCACATGCAGAAGCTTTTTGGTTTGTTATTAGGTACTTGAGACATGGTTCTGAGATTGTCCCTTTCTTTGATTAGATTTTCTATTATAAGGAGGACCAGCCAACCAGCCTCCGAAAACTTCTGATCCTGACAAAACTACCGTAAAATATCAAACACGGGATCACCCAGAGACTCTACTCTCACCAGCACTACATCTATTGGTGCTGATACTGTGGCTATTAACTTTGCAACTTCACACCGTGGATTTACACCACCCACTCTAGTAATAGTAGCAGCTATATCCATCCCGTTAGGGGTAGGGATAGTAATATCAATGCTGTTAAGCCAAATCAGGCTGAAGAGCCAATAAGAGAAGTCCATATTTATAATTTTGTTTCTCTAGAACCCTCCCGGTACCAATTGTGTTAGGCAAGGTTCTATGTAGGAACAAAGCCAGGGCACTTACGATTTTTTTACATTGATAAATACAGCACAATGGAATATAACAGCTCATTAGTCCATAGAGCAATTCGTTCAACTCACTTCCGACCGCCTCCAGCTCAAGCAATGTACCCACCAGCAGTGTGGAGAAGCAGGACTCCACGGAAACTCTGGCTCAAGTGACGTGATCCCTGGGTTGGCTGCCGCCTAGGTAATGTTGAACTAGCTCAAACCGTGGCATGCTGGTCCAATCACCGGAGAGCAGGAGAGAGAGGGGCGGAGTTTGCCCAGCCACGTAGCTCTTTGCCCTCCAACCAAACTGCGACTTTATTAATCCCACATGTTCCTCTCGGCCAGGTTGGCCCAATAAACTTATTTATCAGCGTGGAAAAAGAAATGGTACAAAACCATAGAAATCTGTATTAAACACAAATGTCAAAATGTGGAGTGATTGTCTGCTTCAGAAAGTGGTCATTTCACCTCTTTAACCCTTACCTGAAGAATTCTGCTGCTTCAATTTGAGCCGCACGGTTTGGACTTACTCAAGGGAGTAAATGCATTTCTTTTAAATGTTCATTGAGTTTGGGGAATAAATAGAAATACGAAGAGGCACGATTTGGGCTGTATGCTGGATGGATAAGGATTACGAATCAAATTCTCATTGATACTGTGAAAGAATAAATAGATGCATTGCCATGATGTAAAAAAATTCCCCATGATTTTTTAACTGCCCATGCAGATCAAAATGTTTTTAAAAGTTTTTATATTCTATACTTACTGAGTCTATTACATTTTTAATAGTTTTAAGATATAAATAGCATATCACACAATTCAAAAGCACAATCACATTAAAAATCACACGTTGTGCAGTCATGACAACGTTCAAATTGGGATCATTTATTCCTTCTTATAATCATTACTGTTGATTCCCCACTTCCCCTCAACCTCCCCTCTTTTGCTTCCAGATAATTATTAAGCCAGTTGCTATCTCCATAGGCTCTATCCATCCATCCCGAAGACATACAAAACAGAGAAAAACACAAAAGGACCCAGCAACATTGATCAAATAAAACGGAGAAAAACTTCCATCAAAACAAAAGCAGAATCGCTGAGCCCCGGTGGCGTAGTGGTTGTGCGCGGGACTGCGGCCCGCTGGGACGGAGGTTCAATTCCAGCAATGGGGCTGGGCCTCCTACTCCACCCCCGGAAAGCAGTGATGCACCCCCTCG
>PVJH01000401.1:0-54974 GCA_004026705.1 Nesogale talazaci | reverse complement strand
TATTAGGCAGCTCCTAATACTCCTCAGATGACTAGAGCCCTAGTAAGGAAGGAAGAAGATATCAGAGTCCCTCCCAGGAGAGCCTTACAGGGACTTGTTTTTGTCCTCGAGGTACGACTTTATTCGTTAGGGTTACAATCATTGACTTCAGCTTTAGGTCATGTTTTCCTGATTATGAGCGGATTCCGACTAAAGGTGACCTTGCAAAGTGACCGGATGCCCCACTTTTTAACAATTTAACAATGCCTCTTGGCATTTTAATATTAAAATAAATATATTACAATACGATTTCTGTGTTCTATGAAAATTTTTGCTGCTCCCTATAGACCAAATTTTTCATCAAGAAATCTGGTCCCTTTATTTTGATTATTTCTTTGCTTGGATGCTGTTTCTTAATCTGAGACTCCTGTAAAAGTTGGAAATGAGAAACACTTTTATTTTCAAACGCCTTTAAAATTATTTCAGTAGCTTCCCTTTCTCCTCTGACATTTTCCTAACAGCAATAAGAAAGAGTACCATCAGGTTTCTACCTGGAAGCTTCTTAACTGAATGTTTACTAGTATATTTTCTAAGTTATAGGAAGCAACATAGCTTCTCTTTACCACTCCATAGTAAGAACCCTCCCAATCTCATTCAAGTTTTTTTTCCAATAAATTTTATGTAAATTTTCTGTATCTTTACTGACAACCTCCTTATGGACTATCAGGATTCCACTAACAGTTTTTCCAAAGACTTCTAATGTCTACTGGTCTTGTTTTTGCCCAGAGACTCTAGCTAAGATAGTTATAGGGCTGTATGCATCTCAAAAGCTCCTGCATGCACTTCCGTGTGATCAGAGAAAGGGACATGTAAACAGGATTGGAACAATCAACACTCTCTCTTTCTCTCTGGGAGTCTCATTGAAGGTCATGTGGGTGTGCACAAAGTATATAAGCTT
Organism: Nesogale talazaci; assembly: GCA_004026705.1. Classification (NCBI taxonomy): domain Eukaryota; kingdom Metazoa; phylum Chordata; class Mammalia; order Afrosoricida; family Tenrecidae; genus Nesogale; species Nesogale talazaci. The sequence goes on along the minus strand of PVJH01000401.1, from coordinate 54,037 downwards.
GGAGTCAAGACAGAGTTTTCCACATGGAATATAAAAATTCGTTCGTTAAGCCAGTATGGTAACTATGTATCTTATAACACATAGATTATCTCAGGTGAATTTCCTGTTAGAGACTGAGAACCAGGCACAATCTATATTGCCTTTTCTGATCCAGCATCGAAAGTCATGCATGATCTCTTCCACCCTATGGTGTTTAGCCTGGCTATGACAAAGGTTCAAATAGAGGGAACACAGACCCTGCAGGTTCATAAGGAATGCCAGTCAAGGAATCAGTTTAAGAGCATGTGGTGTAAGAGAGGCATTGCTGTGTCTCTAGTTCATTGCTCTTTATTCCACCTTCCAAATTAATGGAAAACCTATGCTTTTTATTCCTGATATTGTTTATTTTTGTTTTCTCTTTTCCATGGTCGGTCTATCCAGGAGTTTACTATTTTGTTGATCTTATTAGAGAAACCATTTTCTCTAAAGTTTGGCTCATTTTCTTTTGATTTTCACTAATTGATTTAGCCCTGATTTGTATTTTTGCTTTATTATTAATACAGTATTTATGTATGATATTATATTATAATATATAATAATATATTATATTATGGTATTTATGGTATAGATGTATTACTTAATACATATTTATTAATATGATTTTGTATTATTGTTTTAGCTTCTTTAGGGGAAAGCTTTGAGTAGCACCACTAACTGTCGCCTCTGGTCTAAAATAAGCATTTATAGACAGACATTTCTTTATAGGAATTACTTTTGTTGACATCCACAAATTCTATTGTATCATAATCACTGCAGTCAAATATATATATCCTTACTTTCCTATGATATGTTTGATTCATTGCTTATACAGGTGATTTCTAGTTAACAGATATTTAGAGAATCCTACAGAGAGCTATCCACTGCATAGTGGATGAAATCGAAAAGCCTTATCATTTTAATTCTAGTAAATTAATGAGATATCTTCCACGAACCCTGTCATGGTTAACCTTGGGTAATATTTTATATGAACTTAAGGAAAATGTGCTTTTTGCTGCTAGTCAACGGTGTTACCATACATTAAGTGAAGTTGATTCAGAGTATTGTTCAAATATTCCATGTGATTATTAATATGTGTTTTTAATTTGAGCGTGCTTTTTCTATTGATAATGGAGACTGAAGTATTGCTATTTCTCTATGAAATTATATTATCTAATTATATTCTAGCTATTTATTTCTCCTTTAATCTATTTTGATTTTAGATCATGTACTATACTTTCATTTTACAAGACACACACAATTGTAGAACCGCTTGTCTTCTTAAAAAATTGGTCTGCTTATCATTATGCACTGTCCTTTTCTATCTCTGATAATACTCCATGTTTTGAATTATCCGTTGGCTAAGTGCTTCAGTTTTTTGATGAGCACTGTTTTCGTGATTCCTATAAACAGAATGGGAGGTCATGTTTTCCCTCCTCTGGCTTCCCTGTTGCCCCAAGGTGGGAGTCAGAAATGTCTTCATCCTCCATTTTTCTTCACACTGTTCTGATGCTAATTGTTCTGATGCATTGTATTGCTAAGCTGGGTCTGGCAGTTCATTGAAATGGCCACATAGAACTCACAGATGGCAATCGTGATTAAGGGGGATGGCTAGGGAAGTTAACTAGAATCCTTGGTCCACAGCACACTTCTCCTCAGCTAGCAGCCAAGTTTCTCTTGTTCTCAGGATTTCAGGCAAGTGCTCCTTTGGCTTCTGCCCCTCTACACCAGGAAGTCCATCTGTCATTCTATCTCAGTCCCCAAATCCTGGGCCAGTTGAGGAGAAGACATCCCAGAGTCTCACCACTGATCCTCTATGGCGTAGTCTCTGGTACCTCTGGTCTCAGTCCCTGCCACGTCAGACAGAGACCTCCAACATGTTCTTCTGAAGGTCCTGGGTATTCTCTCTCTAATAACAGGGCTCTTATGCAGAGGAATGGCTTTGGTGGATGTGTTGTTTGTTTGTTTGTCTTTTGTGTGTCCTTTAGCAGCACTGACTCCCAATTTAATAATGACTGTGACTTGGTTTTCACCATCTATTAAGGTCAAGACTTAATGTCACCTTAATCTCCATTAATAATCTGAGAACTCCCTAAAAAAACATGGTTTTATACCCAAATTTCCATGAACAGATGAATGGATTAAAAGCTATGGTACATACATATGATAGAGTACTATTCAACACTGAAAAGCAGTGACGAACACATGAAGCACATTGCTGCATGGGAAGACCTGGAGGAGATCATGCTAAGTGAAGTAGGCCAAGTACAAAAGGACAAGTACAAGCTGAGTCCACTGAGGTAAGCTTAAAAAATGCAAAAGGGGCACAGGGAAAAGGCTCCTGTATATAAAAATCAATGGGGTGAGGTCCAGGTAATATGCCAGGGGCCAGACCAAGTCCAGGGTTACCTATGGTAGTCAATCAAAAAGGAACTGCAGGGGGAAGATAACAATGTGTAGTGGAAGGACACTGCATTCACCCACCCAAAGTGAGGGTATTGTTTATATCTCCACACAGAAAGAGAGTCCAGACTTAAATGCAGTGTTCTAGGATGTGAATGTAACATGACCGCATAAAGTGGAGGGGTCAGAAAGCTCAGCCCCAATCCCAACCATAGGAGAGTTACCTCTCTCCCCAACCCCCCACTGAGAAAATTTATTTTAGAAGACAGCACTGAAGCTCAGGGGGGAGGGACATGTCTGACCAGAGCACACGGGAGCAAATGAAGTGGGGGAAGAAAGAGTGGAGCACATCCTGGCCCACCACACCTTGAAGACAATCTTCCCACTCAGAAAATCCAAAGCGCAGAGAGGGCCAGATGGTCAGATCCACTATGAGACATGACACCCCTTGCTGACCCCAGGCTTACAGGGGACAACACTGGAGACACAGCGTCAGAACTGCAAATAATTTGACCCTACCACACCGAGGAAAACACTAAAGCATGCTGCAGAGCAGCAGGGGGAACAGAGTATGGGGAACATGAAGGACTGCCAAGGATAAACTCAGGGGCCAGAGGGTTGAGCCCCATCAGACTTGAACAGAAGTCACTTGTAGAGGTCAACAAACAGACCTAGAACTATTCACAGGTTTTGTTTTTTATTGTTTTTAAAATTTTTGTATATATACATACTTTCATACATAGATATACACATACTTTCTGGACATTGTTTTTTTCCTTGTAGTTGTCCTTTCATTTTCCTTTGTCTCTTTGTCTTGCTATACCTTGTTTTTTTTTGTACATATTATTATCTCTGCAGGTCTATCTAGATAAGATAGGCTGGATGATAAATCTGGAAGAGAAAACAATGAGACCAATGGATCCCAGGAGACATGGGAAAGGGTTAGGTGGGGGAATGGAGGTGTTGTTGACCATGAAGGGACAAAGGAACAACAAGAGATCCAAAATCAGTGGCAAGGAGGGTGTGGGAGCCCTGGTAGGGATTGATCAAGGATAGAGTAACAGAGAAATTACTGAAACCCAAATAAAGGCTTAGCATGATATTGGGACAAGAGGAAAAGGAAACAGAGGAAAGAGCTAGAAGACAAAGGGCATTTATAGAGATCTAAATACAGTCACAGACATAGGTAAATATATTTATAAATGACGATGGGCAAATTGATTCATGTGCACATATTTATAGGTTCAGTATTAAGGGAGCATATGGACATTGGGCCTCCACTCAAGTACTCCTCAAGGAAAGAACGCTTTGTTTTATTAAATTGGCATGCCATGATGCTCACCTTCCTAACATGATTGCTGAAGACAAAAGTGTGCATATGCAATTGTGGTGAAGAAAGCTGATGATGCCTGGCTATCAAATGATATAGTGACTGGGGTCTTAAAGACTTGATGGTAAAGAAGTGGTCATCTAGCTCAGAAGGATCAAAGCCCACATGAAAGAAGCACACCAGCCTGTGTGAGCATGAGGTGTCAAAGAGATCAGGCATCTAAGAACTAAAAATTTTGTTATTGCAAATGAAGGTTAGTACAGGTCAGGGACCCAAAGTCCATCTGTAGGTAGCAGACTTTCCCTTACAGAGGGAATCACAGGGAGAGACGAACCCATTAAGGTACAGTGTAGCACTGATGAAGCATACAACTTTCCTCTAGTTCTTCAATGCTTCCTCTTCCCCTTTATCATGATCCCAATTCTACCTTACAGATCTGGCTAGACCAGAAGATGTACATTGGTGCAGATAGGGGCCGGAAACACATGGAATCCAGGACAGATGATCCCTCAGGAGCAGTGACAAGAGTGGCAATACCGGGAGGGTGGAGGGGAGGTGGGGTAGAAAGGGGGAACAGATGATAAGGATCTACATACAACCTCCTCCATGGAGTAGGGACGATGAGGAAGTGGGCGAAGGGAGACATTGGACAGTGTAAGATATAACAAAATAAAACTAATTTTAAAATTACCAAGGGTTTATGAGGGAGAGCAGAAGGGAGAGGGAAGGGAAAAGAGTGAGAAGGCAATACCAATGGCTTAAGTAGAAAACAAGTGTTATGAGAATAAGGGCAACAGGTGCACAAATGTGTTTGACACATAGCAGACTTATGTGTGGATTGTGATGAGTTGTGTGAGCCCCCAGTAAATGGAGAAGAAAGTAGGGAATATGAAAAACTAGAACAAATTTTTTAAAAAGATGGTGTTATAGTCATAAGTAGAGTCCAGAATTAAAATAAGGAATAATGACTAGAAGGTTCATATTGATTGATTATATCTCAGTGATACATCTTTATCCATTCACTGTAATTTTAACATATTCATATTTTATTTTAAAAATACTCAGATGTTAAGAGCACATAAATCATTTTTTAAAACTTTGTTTCAGTTTGACAACCTCTATTTCAAAGTGGTGCTCCAGTCATTCACATGGAAAATCATTGATTCATTGAGTTTATATTTACTACTTTTTTCTCATTCATTATTCTATCTGTTCTTTGTTTTTCTTTCCTTCCTTTTTATGATTTCATTAGATTTAAATGGTTTTGTCTACTTTTGTTTTCTTATTAATCTTATTATGACAGTTGTCTTATGGGCTGTACTCCTTTTTATAAAATGTAATCTCAAATGAAAAATCTGAAGTAAATGTTTCATGTTTTCTATTTTTATATGAGTAATATGTAAAAACACTTTTTCCTTTCTGCTTATCCTTTATACCATAGTTATTTATAATTTTTGTCTGATATAAATCCTAGAATGAATAGCTGTTATTTTGGTCTTAAATATTCATTTATTTTAAAATAAATTTTAATGAGACAATAATAAATTTCATTTTATGTTAACTCACATATTACCATGTACACCAGTGTTCCTTTCTGAATTTCTGTAATAATTCTGATTTCAACCTGGCCTTATTACCCTTAAGGTAGAGCAACCTCATCTGACAGTTATTTTAGTACAGGTCATCAAGTGAAACATTTTTCTAGATTTTGCTTATTTTCAAGTGCCTGTTCATTTCACTTTGAGATCCCTTTCACTCATTATATAATTCTACTCTCCCATGCTAATTTTTCTTTTGGTATTTTAAAGATGTACTTCTATGCCTCTAGCTGGCATTGTTTGGGATGAAAATAATCATTTTATATTATTTATCTTACTCTTTCTTTATGATTATTAATTTAATCTTAGTGACCTAACTTTTTTCTTTATATTTGGCTTTTAAGAATATGACTATGATAGAACAAAGTCATAATTTTATTTTTGCTTATTCTGTCTGTCTGAGTTTCTTAGGTCTGTGATGTGATTTTTTCCCCTGTTTTATGAATTTGGGTCTATTCTTTTTCAAAACATCTTTGCTCCAATTAATATCTCCTTTGAAGACTATAATTATCTGTATGTCAAACCAGGTCACATTGTCACAGAAGTCATTGACATCATATACAATTCATTGTGAAGAATATAATTTTATACAGTATATAATTTGTTTTTCTGTGACATAATTGATTTTGCATTGTACTGACTCTTACTCACGCTTTATCTCCCACGTGAGGCATGAAATCCCTTAAGATCACAATTGATGCTGGTGGCGTAGTGGTTGAGTGCGGGACTGCAGTCCACTGGCTTGGCAGTTCAAATCCAGCAGCAGCTCTCCAGGAGCAAGGCTGGGTCTCCCACTCCCACCAGAGGGCAGTGATGCCTCCCCAAGAAGATCACAATTGATGTACTGTTTCCATTTAATTTTCCTCAATAACATAATACAAAGCTTAAAAACTTTTGCCACCTAGTCCATTGTTATTCACGGAAAGTTCATATGTGTTGAAGTACAGCAGTGCCATGAAGGCATTTTCATGTCTAATTTTTCAGATACTTATCACCACACCCTCTCTCTGAGGTTATTTGGGGTGACCAGGATCTCCAAATATCCAGTTACCACAGAAAGGAATAACCTTTGGCATACCCAAGACCTCCACACCCTCATGTCTATGTTCTTTATTATGCTAGTTATGTCATTTGGTCAAATAGTTAATAGGATAAATAATTTGAATGAAAGGGGTGAAATTACATCCCAGAAATTTCAAAGACCTCAAAATGGGAGCATCCTCACACTAAGAACTCACATGTACCAATTTTTTAATAATATACAATAATCCTGAGAATACCTGAGCTCTAACAGTCCTTCCTTCTTTCTGCTATTACACGCATTTTCTTTTCACCTAAAAGCATACAAGATACAAGAAACTGGGGTGGGGCAAGGGTGTTGTTCTTGGGGGGATTGATATTGAGATGCATGGATATTTATTAGGAGTCAAGTTGCACATGACTTTCTGTCATTTATGAAACTTTGTAGGTTGTAATTCTCCACAACTGATGTAGCCTAGAGGCAAAGGCAACACTATTGATGAATGTAAAAGTTACTGGGTTGAGAAAACCCACAGAAGGCGAAAGGTCACATTATCTATTTAAGGCGCGAAAAATAAAAACATATATATAACACATAATATATAATGAAGCAAAGTCTTGTATACACACAATTGAGATTTTCCTCTAAGCTAGATATGACCACATTTTCTCTTAGCAATACTCTTGGCATTATCTAGAAATAAGACAATAGGAAGAAAAGATTGCCATTTTGGATTGCAAAATTTCTAGAAGCTTATTGGACTGCCATTAATCAATGGCTCTAATGAATTTTAAATGGTTCTGCTCATTTGATTGGCTCCTTAAACTCAGCTTGACCCCTGTTCTGCCTTTTTTTTCTCCATCATTCTCTCAATTTTGTCCCTGATGATATTATATATTCAGCATCTGTCTACTGTGGCTGATCTATGTCCTGAATCTAAATAATATAACTTCCATAGCACGATAAACTTTCTCTATGGCTATCCAAGGCAAGGATTTTCCCCATTGTGTTCATCCACAACTTAAATAAAAACGAGCCCTGTATTGTCTTCTCTTTTGTCTATCTTTCCCATTTCATAAACGAATGTGGGTTCTAGCTTGTTAAGATCACAACCAGGGCTGCTGTGTTGGACCAGACTGACTAGAGAAACTAAATGAGAGACACTCACCTATGTGTAAGAGAGAGTCTCATGTATGTGTAAGAAAGAGTTTTATGTTAAAGAGAAATTGTCTATTGAGAAAAACTAGAGGGCTGAGCCCTGGTGGCGTACTGGTTGTGCGCAGAACTGCGGCCCACTGGGACGGAGGTTCAATTCCAGCAGTTAGACTGGGCCTCCTACTCCCACCACCGGAGAGCAGTGATGCCCTCCCCCAAAACAAACAAACAAACAAACAAACAAACCTAGAACAAGTCCCTAAGCCCAAGAGTAGTCCTTAAGCCCAATACCAGTGCTGAGTCCCTCTCCAGATTCACGCGTCCACACACAATGATGCAGAATGCAGGCTGATCAAAGGCCAGTGGGTGCAAAACCTTGTGGCTCCCTGGGTGAAGGATGCAACCCCAGGGCTCTGGTTGCCATCCGCTTGGGTCAAAGTGGCTTGTCAACAGAAGGCAGATGCAGAGAGAGAGAGAGAGAGAGAGAGAGAGAGAGAGAGAGAGAGAGAGGAAGTTCTTAGAGTCCTCATAAGAAGGTCCTGTCTACAAAGAGGCATAACCAGGCTGCGAAGTGGTAAACAGGTTAGACTCTGCCCCTTCATTCTCATCACCTCAAGCCGACATGAGATAATATAAGGAACCACGGCTGCTAACCAGAAGACCTGCACTTCCAAGCCATCCACTGGACAAAGAAGGAGCTTTGGTCCTGAACTCACAGGGGCAATCCTACGTTGCTCCATGAGGTGGCTATGAGTCCTCCTTGACTCCACCATCATGGACTCCATGGTAGGGAGCTTTTTGCTGCTATTTTTAGTCACTTTCCAATTCTAAGTATTCTTGACCCCAATGCACTGCATATCGACAATCCTCATTCTCTCTCTAGCGCTTTGACGCCACCGCGGCTCAGCCCCTCTCTCTAGCATTTTATTGAAGTATTGTTCAGTTTCTTTTTGTGTCCAATGCATTTTGAGTTTCATTGTATTATTAGTTTTATTTAGTCCCCATTTTGTTAGATGATTGTTTCTTGAATTCTGTTCCAAAGATATTTTCTGTTTTGGAAAAAAAAAAGTGTCTTTCCAATGCCTATAAGCTTAAAAACAGGCCTGTGAGTTAAGAATTTAATGGTTTTCAGGATTATCGCTTAAAGTAGTTGACATTTGGATGCCCTGCTATTTCTCTGATAGTGTCTGTGTTAGAACCAAACCCAAACTAAAACTAAACCCAATGCTAGCAAATCAATTCTAACTCAAAGCCACCTTGTATTGAGTTGACAAGACTATATATCTTAAAGAATGCAGATAACTTCAACCTCCTTTCCTCCGCCCCCCACCCCCGGACTCACACAGACACACACAGATAAACAGAATGACCAATGGGTTTGAATCACTGACATAGCGATTATCAGCATAACACTACCCAACAGTGTCAGCAAAACTTTTTTTATAGCCAAAGTCTATAACCAAAGTAGCCATCTAAAACCAAGTCTCCACATATTCTCTTCCAGTGTCCTCATTCCTGTGACAAGAGTTAAGGCTGTAGCCTCTATCAGGGGTATCATCCCTTTTCTTTGTCCTGTCTTATCAACCTGCCTTTCTCATCCTTCAGAAAATGCCCATTTTTGCCTCTGATCTTTAGTTATAAGTACATTTGACTAGACTTTTGTTTTTTTTTTTAAGGGAATTTATATACATGTGTCTACCATGTCCCTGAAAGACAATTAACTGACCTTTGGCTGTTGTTCGTTGCTTTGAGACTCATTTCTACTCTCGGCCATCCCAAGTGTGAGGAGGATAACCGCTCCAAGGAGTATCAAGGCTGTGATGACAAGCCTTACCGAGAGGGTTTGAGGTGCAAACTCTTCTATTAATAGGAGAGGGACTGTGTTAACTTTCTTCTTTGTCTCAATTCACATTTCTTGTCAATTGCTGCCGTATAATTACATATGTACTTCTGCTGGCTTTCCTTTGCTCCATAGGTAATGCTTCATTATAAGTATGTGCTTGATTTTATTCATTCTCTGTGTCTTTTTGTTAAGGGTTTGTTGTTGTTGCTGTTTTAACTTAGTGGACACTCTATCATATTGCAAGTCTTGCCCCTCAGGAATGGTTTATTGTTTATTTTAGCACTTCACATGATACTAAAATATTTTACTGTAAGCACATACAATTACAGTGTCTGGTTATTGCCCTCATTTTATTCCTATCACTCGAATTTTCTCCAAACACATTTTGCTCAAGAATTATATCAGGTCCAGAGTCCTATGCTCTGGGTCAATCTGGAATCACATTCTGCCAATAGAATTTTTCTTGCTCTCTCCTTTAATGCCCAATTTTCTTCCAAAAAGCTAAACTACCCTAATGGGTGAAGACACCACTCCCCAAATAAAAATTATTCAAATTGAAGTGAAACTCTGAGTATGTAAAGGGTGACTAACCTCTGGAGAATTTCTGCCTGAGAGGAAGACTGATAGGGGTGATATTTTGGGGCTGGTAAAATTTTCAGTACCATGTGAATCACACCTTATGAGTGGCTGACAAGTTTATCTATGTCTGGGCACTTCAATTAACCACACACACAAGAACTTGCTAGAAAGTGTACCACCAACTTCATTAAGAGCTAAATTCCTGAGCAAGACAGAGGTATGAGTCACAGTCTGTGCCTGCCTGTGCATCCAAAGGGGGCTCATATAAAGTAGAAGCAGACTGTCCCATCTTTCTTCTGTGGAATGGCACATAGGATTGAACAAACAACTTTTTGATTAAGCAGCACAATGATAAACTCGCCGTCTAACCAGAGATCCTTAAAGCATTAATGAGGGTGCAGAAATTGCAATAGTCTGGCTTCTTATTAGGTATTGTTTGGTTCAAAGAGTATCTAACAGTATGGCAATGTTGGCAGAAAACATAAAGAGGCCTTAGTGAAGATCTTGTAGCAAGATATTGCAATTTTACCTTTCATTGAGTTCATAGTGGAGGATGGAATCCTAAATAATAATAGATATTTTTAGATCTGAGTTTTGAGGAATGGAGACATTTCAATATTGTACAATGGGAGTTTGAGCTTGTTGCTGCCCAAAGAGCTAGCAGAACTCATGCCTTATCTATTTATCTAGATAAATAGATAAATATTCTAATAAAACTATATTTAGTAGTGCTTCTTATTTGATGGAAGTAATTGGTAGCAATGGTAATAATTGTGGCAGGGTATAGCCTAGTCTTTCAGACACATTTTACATAATTAAACCAACCTTGCAAGTGTGGCAGTTACATAATCTGTTGCTGATTTGAGAGTTACAAAGTAAAGGGGTGGAGTTTACCTGTCAATAAGGCTGAAGTTTGATGACTTCATTTGTAGGCGCAAAGGAGATAATAGCTCAGTAGAGTCAGGGCATTTTCTGCTCATTACTTGCCAGACATTTTTGAATAGAAGCCACATGGAGCTACCCTGAGGCAGTCAGGGTTTCAGAATTGACAGAACCATGTGGACACCTCTGGCAGCGCTGAGATGCTTACAACGCCATTTGATCCACAAGACTCCCAATCTTCTGGTCTGTGATCTTCCTGCATTCAGCGTCATTGCATGTGTTGTGTGAGTCTGAAGAAATTTATAGATTGGTATCAAACATATGAGTTAAAATCAGTTTTATGAGCTTACTCTGGTCTGGGCTGGGGTATTTTCTCAATATTCAATTGCTCTTGTATATAAATCTCTTTCTTATACACATGAGTGCCTTCAAACTTGTTTCTCTGTTCAATCCAGAATAACACAGAAGGCATCCACATAACTCAGTAAAACATGTAGATGCATTGGTAAATAGGTAAGTGCACTCACTGATTTATGATAGGCCAGAAATATTGCATTGGGTCATGTAATTTCATCATAGTCATCAAGTTGGTCAGTGTTACTTAAACTAAACAAATGTTACCACTTTCTTCTCCTTGCCACCCCCCCCCCCCGCAAAGGATACAATTAGGAAAAAGTATTATGAAGAAGAGAGAGTAACAAAGCAGAATGAAATAAATGAACTTTCCCATTCATTAAGCTATTCAGCTGACATATTTGAACATCCATTTTGCACCTGACCTCTTAATATTATTAACATCAATCCTTAAAAAGCATACTGATCAAGGGAGTCCTTCTTTACTAGCTAAATTGAACTGTTTAGTTTTAAAAGAATTTTAGGGAACATTTTTTTGGTATATGGTATAGAGATCATCATGAAAAGACTACAGATAAAGTGAAAAGAGAAACTACCTCCTAGAAAATATCTTTGAAAATCTTTTACCTGATAGTTCCTAATAGCTAATAATGATAACTAATAGCTAATAGTTACTAATAAGATATATGTTACATTTTGATGTCAAACATCAAAGAGACAAAATATCTAACAATGACTGAGCAATGAATTAGAATAGTGTTTCACTAATGAGCACCTTCCAATGACTACCAAGTACATAGAATGATGTAATATACCATTATCCAGTCAAGATTCAAATTAAACCCTCATAAAATGCCATTTTCACCCAACTTGGTTAGCTAAAATTTAAAACAAAAAGAAGTAAATACTGATGAGGATGTGGGAAATCAGAACCTTGGTTCATTGTGGGTTGACATGCAAAATAGCTCAGCTGCTGGGGAAAAACAACTGTGGTTCTTGCTCAAAAAACTAAAAACCAAACGACTATAACATCAGGAAAGTCTACTGCTAGAAATATACACAAAGAACTTGAAAGCCATCACATACATCTTATATTGGTGCCAAGTGACGTCTGTGTCAGTCTAACCGGATGCAAGATAACCAAAGGGTGTAAATAAACTAAATATTCATCAACTAAGAAATGGATATGGATTTCTCAATAATGGTCGATTTACTTCAATTGCAAGAATAGTTTTATTTTTGCAATCAATAAGTATATACAATGGAGAAGTTTTTTTTATTCTGTATGAAAAGAAAATGTATTTTAATTAGCTTACAATTTCGCTGTTCTTAGCATGATTTAGGAACTCTGGGGGCAACGTGGTCCATGCATTAGACAGCTAACCACAAGCACAGCAATTCAACTCCACACGTGGATTCAAGGGGTAAAAGGGAAGCTTTATGCTCTCAGAATGACTGACAGCCTTGGAAATGCCAAAGGCCAGTTCTGCTCTGTCTGACAGGGCCATTATGAATGAAAATTGACTGCGTGGGTTTAGATTTTACTTTGAGAGCAGTGAAATATCAAATTGGCTGGGTAAGATGAACCTAAATGGAAAAGAAGATAGAAAGGGAGGGAAGGAGAAAGAAAGGCCTGAGGAAGAGTGCATGTGACAGTTAAGATTTATTATATCAACCTGGCCTATAAACACACGTGGGATTAATTGAAAGGCAGAGAGATAAAAAGCTCAATGAACCCCACCTTTCTGGTTCTCTGGTCTCTTGTTCTCTGATGGTCAGGCTAAGGTGCGGCTGCCCTAGTTTCTTCTCTTCCTGAGCCGGCAAGACTCACTTCCAGTGAGACATCGTACAGGAGAAACCATATGGACTGCCCTGATGCAGCCCTGGGTGCTGGAGCAGCTGCGTGGAGACCCCTGCCAGCACTGAGATGCTTACACACTCTCTGATTCAGCTTTCCTCTTGCATTCATCATTATTGAGTGTGTTTTGCATGTTTGAGAAGGGGTTTGTATATCCATATTGGACATATGGACTAATGTTGGACTTAAGGGATTGGACCGGGCTGGGTTGGCACGCTTTCTTATTGTATACTTACCTTTTAAATAAAAACTCTTTTATATACATATGAGTTTCTGTGGATTTGTTTCTCTATTCGACCCAAACACAGCATGCTACAGATAAGATACCAAGAAACGAAATTAAGTATTAATCTGTATAGTACAGAATCTACAGTGACAGTTCAGTCTGAAGTAAATGGTTGGGGGGTGGGGGAGGAAGAAATCTTCAAAAGATAGCTTGAGCTAAGGTTTGGAAATTTAGTATTTGAGTTGATGGAATTCCAGAAGGGGAAAAATCAAGTCATAGGTATGGTAAGGGGAAAAAATAAAGTATGATACATTTGAAATATACTGAAAAGTAATCATTATAATACATGGAGGAATAAATGTAAGAGAAAAATTGGATTGGGCCTGAAATTACAGTCCAAATAATTTTCACTTATTCAAAAAAAGTGATAAATGGAATTCTTTTTGAGGAAGACCAGTCTCACAAATATGCAAGAAGGAAAATCTACTTTAAAATCACTCTACTGTATATATGAGAACATGAGTGTTTTATGGCATTATGATAACATGCTTTGTGAAAAATAGTTGGGAACTTCTAAATTTGGACAAAGATTTCTGCAGAAATTCCCATAGCCTTTAATTTTTTATTATGCACTTAAAATTTTCTAATTAGGGGATAATGCATGTAGTATTTTTGCACTTATTTCATCATGGGACCCAGGAACACTTAGAAACCAAAAAAGCACAGTTACCATAATCAATGAAATGTTAGGATGGCAAGGCTCTCCCTGATCATTTGATGGGACCACATCACCTAATTGATTATTGACTCACCAGTGTAATTTGAAGACCATATCTCAGAGTATTTCAGAGATGGCGAGCACATCTTACAAATACTTTACTATCTCTCAGGACTGTTTTTTCTCTTTACAAGACTGTTGTATTAGGAAGAACTACCTCAAGAGACTGTTGGTTAAGAACACAACTCAATGTGTCCACCCAGGAACAACCCGGTTCGATGCTTTCACAAAGTGTTACAGTCTAGAAAGGCCTTTACTGCAATTCTAATCTGTCACATGGGATCACTATGATCTAAAATTTGTCTTGACTGGATCTAAATTGCCCTGCATGCATATGTGCTCTCTGTTGCATCAACAATAATAGTAGGAGGGGTTTTGGTGGTCCCACGGAAGAATTCTTCCCTTCAAAGGAGGAGACAAAGATTCGATTCGGGGCAGTGCATTTAATATGCAACCACATCCCAACTGTTAAGGGTGGCTTGTGTGTTGTTGTGATATTAGAGGTTTCAGTGGGGTTTACAGATTAAGGTAGAGTAAGAAGAAAGGTCAGATAATCTGCTGGTAAACATCAGCTGTGGTGGTACTTGCCTGAAGCACTGCAAACGGACTAGTCATGAGGAGGATACAGAACTGGCTGGCAATGCATTCTGTTGGGCACGGATCTCTCCCTGACTGCTGAAAACAGCCCTTGCAATGATCTTAGGAGGTTCTTCTATAAGTCTTCTTTATCTTTTTTTTGTTATTTTTTTGGGGGGCATCACTGCCCTCTGGTGGGAGTGGGAGGCCCAGCTTTGCTCCTGGAGAGCTGCTGCTTGATTTAAACCACCAAGCCAATGGGCCGCACTCCCGCACTCAACCACTATGCCATCGGGACTCAGCCCAAGTCTTCTTAATCTTATCACCATAATAGCCTCAGAATTCTAAATTTATTAATATCAACATTTTAAAAAATATCTTGTATCCCATTATTAAAATTCACTTATTTAACCTAGAGCTGGATACTTCCTACCAAACAAGATCCTGAGCAATGCTTTGTATAAAGGAATGACTGAGAGGCAGGACTGAGATTGTATTTACTGTGGAGGGAAGGTTAATGTGAGATTTTGCTATGAATATGAAATTGGAATGTCCCCTGTGCAATGTTATCACTGTGTATTTAAAAATGGCCAGAACGTTTATTTCTAATGACTGCTGGAAAATTGAGTAATTCCCATTCCCAGAATCAAGGGGTCATGAAGAGTCCTCTGATTTAGCAATAATTTCATCCCCAAAATAGACTTTGCTACACAGCACTCAGCTGTAGTGTGGATAAAATAGGGCATGACATAACTCCTTCAGTTGTTTTTGAGGTGGGGCTGTGGGATGCCAAGCACAGCTCCTTCAAAGGCTTGGTCTTTGTGTTTCGCTTCCCTCCTCCTGCCATAGTTCAAGCAATACCTTAATTCAACTTCTTTTTGCACAATCTAGCTAGTACTCCTACCTGTTCTATGTAGTTGAAGGGTATTTCTTTTAAGGATGTTTCTTTGTCACCTGGGAAAGAGAAAAATGAAAAACTGTGCAGAGCAATAAATAAGGAGAAAAAGTTAAAGGGTAGACACACACAAGTACTGGTAACCATCATGTATAAATATGAACTTTGTAACCAGTGGACTATGTTTCTATAGTTCATCTTAAAGGTAAGCGTCAGAGATTATGGATGAGATACCTATTCCAAAGACAGGGAATTCAACAAAAATGAGGAAGTTGTCAAATGGTATCATCAGTGTCACACACCAGTAAAATGTTGCTGAGAATCATCCGGAAATGCCTTTAGTCCTAGCCAGATTCACCGAGGGACTTGACATGAGGACTCTGATTACTGATACCAGATTGATCTAGACTGAACGCAGAGAATAGCAGATAGCTGTTGACCTGTGCTTTACTGACAACACAAAAGTATTCAACTGAGTAGGTCCTAACGATCTAGAGAAAATACTGTGAAAAATGGGAGTACCAGAACTCTTAATAGTGCTCAGGGAGAGCCTATACACAGACAAGAGACAGATATTAGAACATGAGAGGATGGTAGGAATATGTCTCCACATTATACCTTTTCACTGTCTTTATTCAATAGGAAGATTCAGCAATTTATCTGAAAAAAAAAACTAGATTATGAAAAGAAGAACACCACATTAGGATCAGAGGAAACAAATGAACAATTTCTGATATGCAGATGATACCATGGTGCTTGCTGAAAGCGAGGAGCACTTATGAATATCCAACAAGTCAGGCTTCCATATGGATTACACCTTAAACATCAAACAAAAATTCTCAGAATTCGAAAAATCACCAACCTCATGATAAACGGAGAAAATATTTAACTTGACAACAATTCCATAAACATCCATAGAAAGAGGAGTAGAAAAAATCAAATGGCCTGTGGCTTTGGGTGAATTTACTGCAGAAGATGTCTTTCAAGTGTCACAAAGGCAAGATTTCACGTAAAAGGTTAAGCTACACCTCATCCAAGCCATAGTGTTGTCAGCGGTCTCAGATGCAAGTTAAAGCTGGTCAAGGAATAAGGAAAACAAGAATTGGTGCTTTCAAATTGTGGCATTGTTCAGGAATATTAAATGTACTGTTGACCGTCAGGAGAACGAACAACTCTGTGTTAGAAGAAACACACCTAGAATGTTCCTTGAAAGTGAGAATGGCAACAGTTTGTCTCTTGTCATCTACAGAATCAGTCTTCTTTTGGTGGGGGGGGCATCACTGCCCTCGGGTGGGAGTGGGAGGTCCAGTCTTGCTCCTGGAGAGCTGCTGCTGGATTTGAACCACCAAGCCAGTGGGCCGCAGTCCCGCACACAACCACTATGCCACCGGGGCTCAGCCCAGGATCAGTCTTTAGGAAGGATACTATGCTCGGTAAAATCGAGGGTCAAGGGCTGAGCCCCGGTGGCATAGTGGTTGTGTGCGGGACTGCAGCCCACTGGGACGGAGGTTCAATTCCAGCAGTGGGGCTGGGCCTCCTACTTCCACCACCAGAGAGCAGTGATGCCCTCAAAAAAAAAAATCGAGCGTCAATACAAAAGAGGAAGCCCACAGTAAAATGCATTCACACTCTAGCTGCAGCATAGCGTTCTGTGAGTGAGAACTGACAGGACAACACCCCACAATAGCAGATCATCTCAACTGATTGGAGATAAAGGATTACTAAAACATACTTATCTTGAGGTGAGTTTATACATATTGATCCCAATAAAGCACTTCAAGAGCAATTTTGTTCACAATGGTTATGTAATGCATGATACACAAATATATATGAGGACCTTCAGAAATCTTGAGGAAATTCCCAAGTTTTTATATGAGAAAAACAATTTTGTTTGGTCCTGTAATCTATAGATAAAAAATTTAAAAAGATTTATTGGCAGATATGTCACAGCTCATGCATTTTAATCATTCAACTAGATTAAGAAGATGTATGCAAACATCAAAACAGTTTTAGAACATTTTCTTCTCATACTCATGACTGTTAGCACCCCATTTCCTCCCATGTTCCCCTGCCATACCTCTAAGCTCTGATTAATCCTGGTACTGTCTCTGTAAACCTACCTATCCTGTATTTTAGAAATAGAAAATAATAAAATACAGTCAGGAAGCAAATAAACACTAACAACCATAACCAGAAGAAAGCCTCAGTTAAAAGGAAGAAAGACATGTAACCAAAAGGAATTGCTGAAATCAAGGCTGAATATGATAATGGGACAAGAGGAAATAAACAGAGTAATGAATTAGGAGGCAAAGGGCATTTATAGAGGTCAAAATACACAAACATGTACATATGTAAATATGTGCATATATGATTATGGGGAAACAACTCTATGTGCATATATTTATAGGATTAGTGTTATAATAGCAGATGGACAATTGGGACTCAATTACTCCCTCAATGCAAGAACAGTTCTATTAAACTGGCATTCCATGATGCTCACCTTCCTGACATGATCCCTGAAGACAAAGCAGGTGCATAAATAAATGTGGTGCCCAGCAATCAAAAGATTTAACCTCTGGGGTCTTAAAAGCCAGAAGATAAAAATGTAGCCATCTAGTTGAGAAACAATAAAGTCCATGTGGAAGAAGCACACAGCCTGTGTGATCATGAGGTATGGATGGGATCAGGTATCAGGCATCAAAGATCAGAAAAACATATCATTGTGAATGAGGGGGAGTGCGGAGTGGACATCCCAAACCCATCTGTAGACAACTGGAAATCCCCTTAACAGAAGGGTCGCATGGAGGAGATGAGCCAGTCAGGGTGCAGTATAGATAGCACTGATAAAACATACTACTTTCCTCTCGTGGTTAACTGCTTTCTCCACCGCCTTTACTATGGTCCCAATTCTACCTTACAAATCCGGCTTGACCAGGGGATGTACCTTGGTACAGATGAGAACTGAAGACAGGGAATTCAGGATACCTCAGGTCCAATAATTAAAGTAGTGATACCAGGAGGGGAATGGAGGTAGAAGAGGGGAACCAATCACAAAGATCTACATATAACCCCCTTCCTGGGGGATAGACAATAGAAAAAGGGGGTGAAGGGAGACATCGGACAGAGTAAGACATGACAAAATAATAATTTATAAATTATCAAAAGTTTGTAAGGGAGGGGTCAGGGAGGGAAGGGAAAAATGAGGAACTAAAACCAAGAGCTCAAGTAGAAAGTAATTTTTGAGGGGGGTCATCACTGCCCTCTAGTGGTGGGAGTAGGAGGCCCAGCCTTGCTCCTGGAGAGCTGCTGCTGGATTTGAACCTCCAACCCAGTGGGTCGCAGTGCCAGGCACAACCACTATGCCACGGGGAATCAGCCTGAAAGAAATATTTTGAGAATGATGATTGCAACATATGTACAAATGCGCTTGACACAATGAATAGTGATAAAAGTTGTATGAGGCCCCAATAAAATGAATTTAAAAATAAAAAAGGAAAAGAAGGTAGGACAAATGAAAAGTTGAAATAACTTCAGAATGGGTCAAAAGGAGATTAAATGATAAAGTGTTACATTTTAACCTAACTACATCTGCCTTAATCAACTTTACACTACTTGGGCTGATAGCAAGGCCTTTCATATCTCTGGACTAGGATCAGAACGGTGTCATCTGAGACTTAATCCGTGTGGGACCCCTGCAAATGGATCTTGGGTTTCCACTCTCACTAATGGACTTCTATGAACTGGAGTTTCAAAATCTCTGTTATCATTCTCTTCTTCAGATTTGGATTTTGTTAGTTACAATCATTGCATCACACAGGGTTGTATGATTTTTCCATGTGGATTTAGTTGATGACTCACTTGTATGGCTACTAGTTTGAAGACAAGCCTTCAAGATCCCAGAAACTATTCTTCCTGATAATCAGGCAGCACTTTAGGGTGAGCATCAAGCAAGGTCATATCAGAGAAATGAATTATTCTTACGTTAGGACGAAAATTAAATGAAAGCCCAAAATGTATCTATGTGTCTCTGGTTCTCTTTAGGTACATAATTATCAAATAAGAATAAAGATAAGCAATTTGTAGGCTTGTATTAACTCTGTAATGAATTCGATAAAATAAGCTTGGATCTGAAAAAAAAAAAGTTATTAGCAAAGTACCATATAGAAAAGCTCTATTGATTGATTTGTTTCTCCTGATCAGAGTTATGGTTGGTTGGTAGCAAACTCTACTTTTAATGTTTTCTTTTCTTTCTTTTTTTTTTTAAATAAAAACGTTTTAAAGTCATGAAAACAGAAATAAGCCAAATCGGTTTTATAATGATGGAAATAGTTGGAAATGCAATGTACAATTTTGTATTAAATCAAAGTCAGAGTGTTTTTTGGCCTCAGCTGCTAATGCTTTCTGCAACCGTAAAATTTGGCTGCAACTCGGCAATACAATACTGGTGAGAAAACACTGGGAGTTTTACCACTTTTTTAAAGAGAGGTTAGAAGTGGCCAAAGGAATATTAGCACTGCATGTAAAGCAGTGGGTGTTTCCTCTCATAACAATCAGAGGAACATAACTATTTTGGGGTTCAAACTGCAGCCCATGGACAAGAAATTTGCCATTTGCTTTAATATCCTCAGGCGCTGAAAGATTTCACCTGGCAAGCGTTCGCAGGGTTCAGGCTGAGGCATGACTGTCTGTGTTCCTTGGCCGCTTTTGCCCCAGCAGCGGCCTCTCGGTTAGGTGATGGAGTTCTTGCAATGCTTTAGAAGGAAAAGGCGACAGCATCACCTACGACAGCTCAGAGCCCAACAAACCCCCCACGCGGCTCTCCAATTTACGACGAATGCCCATCCTGATTCCTGACCGGCGTGATACGGAAGGGATTCGCAAGCTCTGAACTCATAAAACTAGCAATTCTTTGTCCCTTTGCTGGTCTCGCTTTTGGCTGAGGGTTTATTTCCATGAGAGACTCAGGAAGAACTTGACTTTAAAATATTAGTTTTGTTTTTCCTTTTGCTCTCTTTGGCTTTCTTTGCTACGAAGAGTGAGGACAAAAAAATAAATTTATGTAAAATCATTGCTTCTTTGAATGTAAAAAATTAAAATATGCCCATGCTTACAAACAGATACAGTTACTGTCTGGAAGTTTTGGATGAGCCACCAATTCCACTAAGAAAAGATATTGTCTTATATAAGGGAATATATTTTTTGTCTTCCCTGCAGCTTTTTGCCCACATGCGCCCCTTGGTTTGCATGTGTAAAAATGCTATTTCAAAGCCTTTTTCATGGGAACCCTTATTAGTATGTCTTATCTATTGATGATATTTTCACTTTGTAATGCTGTTACTATATAATAAATTATATTCATGGTATGCTAACAATGTGGTGAAATAAAATTTGTTTGTTTTTCCTTTCTGCACATGAATCACTTTGAATTGTGTACTTTCAGATGTGTTTCAAGAAGTGACTTGTGGTTTACTTGTTACTTTTTAAAATTCTAAGTGAAAAAGTATCTTTTAGGGTAACGTTACTGCTTTTATTTATATATATAATTTCACATAAATCTTATTTGATTGCTTTAATTTTTTTCTATGAGTTTTAATGAGTCATCTCTAATTTTGAAACTGGTCATGTGGCTTTAGGTAAAAAATAATTATTTCCTGAAGTTTTAATTTCTCTTTTGGTTCTTAGGAAATGATGGATATCATTATAAAAAATGTGAATTCCAGAACACTTAGCTGTACTCATGTAGAACCTGTACACAGACCAGGAGGCAGTCCTTGACGTGGAACAAGAGACTACTGCATGGTTTACTTCAGTTGTATTCTTTCACCATACTAACTTAACCTTATGCTGAGCAAAATATCTGAGAGGTCAGACTACATGGAAAAGAACAAGGTCTTGAGTTTGGAGAGAAATTAATTAATAACTTATAACATGCAGATGATACAATTTTGCTTGTTGAAAGTCATGAGGACTTGACGTACTCATTGATTAAGATCAGAATAGAGAACTGAGCAAAACATATATCTATCTATATATATATATTTTTTTCTCAATCCTCACAACTGAACCAAGAAGCAACATCACGAACAAAACAGAAAAGACTGTAATTGTCAAGGATCATATGTTACTTGGATCCACAATGAGCATCTAAGATGAGAGTCAAGAATTCAAACTGTCCAAGAAGTCAACAGTCAGGTGCAAAAGAACTTTTTCATCATCTTAAAAAGCAAAAATGTTACTGTAAATACTAAGGTATGCCTGGCCCAAGCCACAGTATTTTTTAAGACAGTAGAAATTTGGATATTGAAGCATTTAGACTGTACAACAAACAAAACCAACCAACCGATTTGAATGGTGGTGTGGTAAAGGATATTGAATGTATACTGGAGATTGCCAGGAGAATGAAGTAATTTAGCTCAGAGAAGGTCCAGTAAGAATTCTCATTAAGAGTGAGGACAGCAAGATATACTCTCACTTATTTGGAAGTATTAGCAGAATGAACTAATCCTTGGAGAAAGTCATTACCTCAGGTAAATTAGAGAGTGGGCAAAACGCCGAAGGTTTGCCATGAGATGAGCGGACACAGTCTCTACAGCAAGCATCTTAAACATGGCGAGGTTTGTGAGCATGACTCAGGATCAAGCACTGTGTTGTGGGCATGCACATAGGGCCAGCATGAGTAGGTACTCAGTTAAGGGCATCTTACAACAATTTCAGCAGCACGCGTGGCTGTGTTATGTTCTTTTCAATCAATTGGACTCCACAGGTAGTGAATGCATAATAGTATATTGCTAAAATCAGTGTATATTTTGAGTATTCTCTTTGTTTGTGGGCCCATTTTAGTTCAAAACACATAACTGTACCCTAAGTAAAAATATATGCATCAAATCATGTGCATAACAAGAGGCCAAGTTTATAACATCTGGCATTTTTATACAATTCCAAAATACCTCAGTTAGGTTTCCCAACTCAGAGTATTGTTTTGGACAGTGGGGCATGATGTGCTCTGCACTATAATGACAGAGGCCTGTGAGGATGCACCCTCTGTCTCTTTTGTAGCCTTCATGGGTCTGGAGGAATTTTCTTTCATGGTGGGGTTCATTTTTCTCCTACATTTTCAGTGGGTTTATTTTCTCCTTTTCCAAGTCAAGTTAATGTTGGGGAAATGCTTTGTGGTGACACTTTTATAGCCTGTTAATTAAGATAAAAAAGAAATTGGAGGGTCAATATTATTGCCTTCCCCTAGGGAGAACTGGTTGATTGTTGGCTCATGCCTCTCCAAATGTTAGTGGAGTCTTGTGTTTTGTGTGATCTTGAACAGGTTTGAATGAAGTTCCAGACTGAGACAGACTAGGGAGATGGAGATCTCAGCCGGAAGATCAATCAGGGGAACCGTATGGATCCCAATAGTCTAAGTTGCAACTTTACATGGGACTAGGAAGCGGTTTGTTAATGCATGCAAGGGTTCACCCTGAGTTTGAGGTAACCTGTATGTCAACTAATGGAAACACAACATGAATAATACTAGGAAAAAGGAAAGTATATTTGTTCTGCAACTACTAAAAATGAGTCCTGCTGGAATCAGAGCACCTTATCTTGGTGCATTATGTGCATTCGAATTTACAAATCAAAAAACTGAAACAAGGAAGAAATGTAATGGCAATCTAAATAAATTACAAGTGGATGGCTTGCCTGTGTTTGCAGGTCTTTTTTAACAGGGGAAAAGTGTGAAGAGTGGAATGATTTTGAAAATAAATTCATCATGACAATAACAAGGATAACAATCTGTTATTCAGATAGAATAAAGGTTTCCCATAATTATAAATTCTCTTAGTCACAGTGTAAACCAAATTCTATTTCTACTCCCTGAGGTAAAAATTAACTATAGAACAATATTGTTGATATCATATGAAAATAAAGATTTTTTCCTGAGGATTATGCAGCAGCATTCGCAGCAGCACATGGTCAGGTATCTGCCAGAGATTCCAGCTGGATTCTGAAGTGAACATGCAACTAGAGTTATCATTGCTGATGCCCTATGGAACGTTGCTCAAAGCAGAGAACACCAGAAAGGCATTTACTTGTGTTTTATTAACTAAGACAAGACACTTCTCTGTGTGGATCATAACAAACCTCAGATAACCTTGAAGAGCATGGGAATTCCAGAACCATCCATTGTGCTCCTGCAGAACTTATAGATGGAGCAAGAGTCAATTGTGCTGAAAGAACAAATGAATGCTTCATATTTTCAAATCACAAAAGGTGAAAGTTGTATAACAGAGTTGTATCCTTCGACACGAATATACAATCTGTATGTTGAGCAAATAATCATAGAGGCTGACTTATGTGAATAATGCAGCATTGGGATCCGTGGAACTCTTATTAAAAATCTGGGATATGCAACTGACACAACATAACTGGACAAAGTGAAGAGGACATGTAGCCCTTGCTGTGGGAGATTAGGGACTGCAGTCTTCTGCATGGAGTAGGACTCAATGTGAAGAAGACTCGAATCCTCACAGCTCAACCAATAGTTGAAACAGGGAGGACAGGTTGAAGTTGTGAAGAATTTTTCTTGCTTGGATTCGCTATCAGTGCTCATGAAAGCAGCAGGCGAGAGATCAAAAAACACATTGTAAATTGGGTAAATTTGCTGCATATGGTCTCTTTAGGGTACTGAAGAGTAAGGCTGTAACTTTGAGGAAGAAGGTGCGCCTCACCCAAATCACAGTATTTTCCATGATCTCACGTGCACGTGAAAGTCGCCCATTGACTAAAGAAGACAGAATAAGAATGGATGCATTGGAAGTAAGGTACTAGCAAAGAAAGTAACATGGACTAGTAGAAGGACTCACTGATCTGTCTTGAAAGGAATGCAATCACAGTGCTTCCAATATGCAAGGTCGAGTACTCTAGGAATGTCAGCAGAGGTCTGTGCCCGGGGAAGGACATCATGCTTAGGTGGAGTGGAGACACATCAAAAAAGAGGACTGTCCTCCCTGAGATGGATTGACACAGGGGCTGCAACAATGGACTCAGACATGAGCACAATTGTGAGATGGGTGCCGGATTGGGAAGCGTTTTGTTCTATTGTGTGTGGGATTACAATGAGTTAGAACTGACTTCCTAGCACCTAAGAACAGAAAATTAACCATGATCTCCCAAGAAAAGTGCCTTCCTGACATCTCCTGTACCTCTGCTTCCCAGACCATCACGGCGAGCTTCTTTAAGCAGCTCCAAATACCCACATCAAATGAAATTGCAAGTTTGTCTAGTGTCCACATTTTTTGCCTTGTGGGCTAGGGATACGTTAGGAATTATCCAGAGATTGTTTTTTCCCTTCCTTCTCTGCAGTGGACAAGGCTACACCACGACAGTGTGGGCGGGAACTAGAATGTCAGACACAGTTGTGTCTGAGCTCTGCCGCCTGTAGACAGGGAGCCAGGGAGAGCTGCATGGATCAGTGGGAAGAAGTATTGAATTGCTTGCAAGAAAAGTATGTGAGAAATCATTGGACAAGACTCAGCGATAATCATCACAAGGACCCTGGCAATATTTTGAAACAGATGCTTCTAGACTCCTTGTGAAGGGAGGAGGGGTGAAAGGAGGCTTCCCTCTCAAGTTTCTTTTGAGCCTTTCTCTTTTCAAAGCAAAGAAAACAGGAATGTAGGAAAAATAGCTTCTACCCACATAACTCCAAAGAGATACAACAGCATACTGTTATTTCTGTGTGTGTGTGTGTGTGTGAGAGAGAGAGAGAGAGCGAGAGAGAGAATACGTGCATGCTCTAACTAAAACTTTTTTCGATTGCAAATTATTCACAACCTGGCAGTGACATTGAATACATGTTTTTGTGGATTATCATTCTCTAATTTTACTCTAGGCTTCCAGCTTTTCCTGTTTCCAAAGATATTTATCTGTTTTTTTTTAAGGCAATGTTAGGCATGAATGTCCTTGGTTTGTGATAGAATGGCAATAAATATTACATAATGATGTATAAGTACCTATGTACATGTGAACATGTACATACATACAGAGCTCAGAACAGATGTAACTCATTAATACAACCCTGAAAAGAGAGATTTTTACTTGAGGTGAACTTTAGCAGGTTGCTCATTTACGTGCTCTGAGATACACTACTACAAAGCTAATCAATTGGGAGAAATTCAGGGAGACTGTTAAATAAACTTTACAGAAGAGGGTAATCAAGATTGGAGGACTACAGTGTTTGCACATTTGTGTAACAACAAGGTGGGCCAGCTGTTTGGGGAATAAACTGACCATATGACTCCTAATGTATGCTAAATTTTTGAAAGCCTAGTTAACCAAGAGGAGTTGTTTCTAGCTGCAAAAACAAAATGAAATAAAGAAAAAGAAAAGGAGAAACATGAACACTTGACAATTGTTCTTTTAGCCATGTGGATCAGCTAGAAGAAAAGAGGTTTGGATAGGAGATATTCATATGTAAGAAAGAGCTTCAATAATTTTGTGAAATTTGAATAAAATATAGGGAATTTTTTTCACAGAACTTTTAGAAGTCCCTTCATGAATGGATCCAATACTCAACATATTAAAACTTCAATGCAATACTATAATACTATTAACATACATGTATATATACATAGAGGGAGATTTTTTTTGGAGGGATCACTGCCACAGTAGGAGTAGGAAGCCCATTCTTGCTCCTGGAGAGCTGCTGCTGGATTTGAACCATGAACCCTGTGGGCTGCAGTCCTGCACACAACCACTATGCTACCAGAGCTCAGCCTCCATACAGGGAGATTTTTACAAGGATGTTTCTGATAAATGCCTCTCATTCTTAGTCAATTCATCCAATAAAAGTCGCCTATCTACATTCTCCATAGAAGTATTCATATGATCTTCCAAGCTTAAAAAAAAAACACCAAACATCTATTCAGTATTAAGTACTAAGAGATAGTGAGAATGGAATTAATTAAAAATGACCACGCTTTTAAAAATTATCATTTAAAGTCAGATATTGATAATTATGCCTTCTACTTTCTAAAATTATATAACAAAAGGAAGCAAAGTTACTAGTCAAGGATAAAACATCAGTCCATCTCATTGAAGTCCTTCCTCTCTTTCGCTAACCCTACATCTCACCAAGCATGCTGCCCTTCACTAGGCGCTAATCTCACCTAAAAACACAGCCAGAATATGTAAGATGAAGTGTAGCCAATCTCACATGTAAGAGGCACTCTGGTCCTACTTCTCCCAAGAGAGATTTCGTTGTCTTTTTAGTTGTCCACCGTACTTTAAATATTCTTTGCTGGCACCACAATTCAAATGTATTCATTCTTCTTAGGTCTTCCTTATACAAGGTCCAAGTTTCATGTGCACATGTGGCCATGAAAAATAACATGGTTTTCTGGTCAGGTATGCTTAGTCACAGAGTAATATCCTTCCTTGCCTTTCAAAATTTAAAACTGCTACCTCGAGAAATAGTGGCGTATGGGCTAATTTATTTTGACCCAGGGACTTTCTTCTTTTGATGTTTCCTGCACCACTCAATATTTTGCCCATAGACTCTTTCAATATTTCAACCTGAATTCTTTCTTAAATTCTTTCAGTTTAAGATATGTTGTATTTCTCTGACTCTGAGTATTGGCATATTTTATTGTAATATTTAGTATTATGTATAATATTATATTAAGCCATCAATGTGATACTATAATACTATTATAGCATTGTAATAATATTTTGTCTTCTTAAAAGGCTTTCTATTCAGAAAATATCTACTCAGAATATCAGAAAATTTCTATTCAGGTTTTTGGCTTCATCATTTCTTACTCCATGGTTAAAAGCAAGTTGCAGAATATCTTCTGCCAAACAATTTGTTCTTTTGTCCTTTCTTGTCTTATCAATGACCCTTTTTTTCCCCTTCTTGGATGAGGTTCCTGAAGTCCTCCCACATCTCATCAGGTCTTCTGTCATGAGTGTCCAACATATCAAATGAGGAATTGGGATATTCTCAAAATGTCGTGGGTCTGGATGTAAATAACAGTTTCTGAAAACAACAATATTGGTCACCCACAGACATGTTCTTGGTAAATTAAATATTTTTATGTGTTTGATTTGTCTCAAACAAGAGCATACAATCTTTGGAAGTACAGATATGCATTAGAATCTCTCTGGTATTTGAGAAATAGTAGTTAAAATAAGTATGGATTCTTAAAAAATGTTAAGAAAATGACTGCAGACAACTAACTATTTTGCTCATTAATGCTATCACTAGGCACTGCCTAAAATAGTTCTCATGTATTATGTCATTTCATTGTTTCTCTTATTCATGGAGGAGGCATAATTGTGATCTTTATGTAGAGATAAGAAAGCCGATGCTTAATAAGCTATTTGTCCAAAACCCACTGCTCAGAAATGATGGAGCCAGTATTAAAATTTTGGGTTTTGGTCTCTGAAATTGTCATTAGCTATTAATACTCTACTGTTTGTGACCAGCATAACTTAACGATCATTTAAACTTACAAGTAGAATATTTCACCCGCTTTAGTTTATGTTCTTTGAATTTTGACAAAAGTACATACTCATATCTTCACCATCAGAAATGATAATATAAAATACTCTATCATCCCAAATTTCCCTTTGCTGCTATGAAGTCAATTCTGGTCCCTGACCAGTACCATTGTTTTTCTATCTTAAACATTTTTCAGGTCACAAAGTGAAGTTTACTTGTTGTACAATTGGTTACAAATTTGGCTGCTAGCCACAAGATCAGCAGTTTGAATTCACTGACCTCTAAGGTAAGGAGATGAGTTTTTTTGTTCAAGAAAAGATTTCCAGTCTTCAAAATTCACAGGTGCAATTTTTCTCTGTCTTGAAGGGTTGCAATGAGTTGGTGCCAAGCCAATGGCCGTGACTTTTTAATTGGTAAACTAAAACCATCTAATGTGTGCCTTTTTGAATCCAACTCTTTCATTTAGAATACATTTGAGATTCATTCATGTGGTGCCTTCTATCAGTGGTGTATTTATTTGGTTGCTGGAGAACATTCCATGTCATGGATGTACATGATGAAGGGGAAAGGGGTTGGGGTGATTATGGATAAAGGCACTGTAAACAAAAGTCTATAACTACATAATTCTGATGTGAAGATAAGTTTTTGTTTTACTTGGAGTAATATCTAAGAATGGAATTTGGGGGTCAGATGGCAAATACATTTCTTGAGAAATTACCAAACTAATTCCTGTCATCATTGTGCCATTTTGCCTTCCTCCTGGAGTGGTGAACTTGTGTCTTA
Source organism: Nesogale talazaci (assembly GCA_004026705.1). Lineage (NCBI taxonomy): Eukaryota > Metazoa > Chordata > Mammalia > Afrosoricida > Tenrecidae > Nesogale > Nesogale talazaci. Next base: position 25,251 of record PVJH01000401.1, on the reverse strand, counting down.
GTTCTTAAATAAATGCCACGTGAGCTGATGCATGGCCTATTATATATTGATGGGACTTATTTGCTAGCATTTTGCTGAAGATTTTTTTCTAGTTTACCAAGAATCATTTCATTTTCTTTGTCAGAAAATAATGGGTTCTTCCAGCAGTCCTTATAATGATTTTGAGACCATGTGAACAGTCTGGACAATCACAAGTGACAGTGCCATCGTGAAGCTGAAACACAAGGCAAGCATTATGGGTTCTCCATCTCTCTGCCTTCCACTGTCAAGGTGATTGGTGCTGATATGGCAGAGCTTAAGGAGGAAATAGTCAGAAACACTGAATAAGTACTTGCACAACCACTTACTAGAGAGTTTAAAACATGCTGCATAGTTTGGATGAATAAGATACTGGGTTTATTAAGTCACTGGGCTTTCATAATCTACCCACTATCTTATCACAACAAATAAAATTGCATTGTTTCAATGAGGTGCTATTAAAGAAAAAAATAAAAGCACTTAAAGATTATTGTTTGGGGTAAAGGAACTCAATTCAAAGCTATACATCTGCTATCTAGAATTGTCTCCAAATTCCATTTCACATTTGATTGAACTGTTTGGAAAAGAAAGAAATAGTGAACCACTGCCTTTTAAGATTTAATAAGGAAGAAAAAGAGAAAACTCAGCCAAGCACTTTAAATTTTCTCTAAAAATCCCCTCTAGAGAGTTTGATACAATTCAAAATGTAGAATGAGATATAATTAATATTTTCAGCATAAGAATATACTAGAGAAATTCAACTAGCTAATGTTGACCACTGTCAGCAATTGCAATGAGTGAGCTCATCTGATTACTCAAGCAGGCCTGATAAATCAAATGAAAACTCTCAAAACAATTCACATATGATTTAGCTACTGGCCACAGTTATGGCTAAGGATGACTGCATTGTGATCTATCTCCTCTTAAGAAAAGCTTCACTCAAACCAACCACATTTAGTTTCTGAATGCCACATAAAATGAGCAGATGGGATCGTAAGTCTGACAGAGTGCCAGCGCTTCATCTTGTAGTAAGAAAATGAAGGCTAATGATAGCCAGACACCATTTTGTCATTAAAACATTGAGGAAATAAAATTGAAAAAAGGACTGTTATTGCCCAATTATCAATTTGGCAGTGAGGTATTTTTTTCTTTCAAATCAAAGGTAAAAGTAAATTCTATGTAAAATCATAAATATCACAAAAGTCAGGATTTCATATAACATAAAAATGTTGTATTATTGCTAGATTTTATCATTATCAATGCATTTCACTAACTTCCTAATGGGTTCCTACATATGAGTGGTGCATTTTAAGGTTTTTAAATCTATTTTATAGCAAAATGAACTGTGGTAAGAAGGAAAGTTTTGACAGCACTGTTCAGTTTGATTGGTCTTTCAGTAAATGAAGCTTAACCATATGATCAGAATTGGCTTTAGACTCTATATGAACCTTCAAATGGAATTGGAGGCTGCCCCCCAAAGGCCTAAACCAAGAGCAGTTATTTTGGGGTATGAAAAAAATCTAGGTCTCTGCCTGTGCATTTCCTAAAGACATCGGTGTCCAGAACACTGTTCTTAGCTTCATGTAGCATTTGGGAATACATGAGCAGATGTTGAATTTGTATTGCTTCAGGGTTATAAATCTCAAAAGCAAGAATCAAGCTCAGGCCCTGGAACAAACAACCCTGCAACTCACCTTAGCTTTTCCAGATGTTGCCCTCTGCCTTTGCATACTAGTATCATGTTCACCTTGTCAGTTTACATTGCTCTTCACGTTTGTGTTTCTTTTCTGCCCATTTCCTTATAACTAGAAAACTTTTCCATCAAAATCTACAATTTCCTTTTAACCAGTCATTTTCATTTAAAATGTGAAAATTAATCTTACATAAAGCCTTCTTGGGTGATGGGAATTTGATTGGAGAATAATAAGACTCATCTTCCTTCTTCTTTGACCCAGAGAAACTTTATCTTGAGAATGTTTCCAGTTCAATGACTATATAAAGGAGTATGAATCTGAATCAGTTGTAAAACACTTTGCTAAGGGTTTCAATGATAGGGAACTTGTCTTGGTGAAATGAGAGTATTTAAGTGAGTTCAGCATTTGCTAATATTAATTCCTCCACTTATTTGTCTTTTCCCTCTCAATTCCATTGAAAATATCATGACTTAGGTTGAGTGTACCTTAGTCTTCAAAGTGGCATCCTTGCTTTTCAAGACTGGAGAGAGGTGTGCATACCAGATTCCTATCTCTAAACTCCTGCTTCCATGAGCAGAGATTGTGGATCCAAGAAAGACAAAATTCCTGACAACTTCAACCTTTTCTTTATTTATAAGGATGTTAGCAATTGGTCCAATTTTAAGGATTTGGGTCTTATTCACATAAGTTTTAATCCATACTGATGGTTGCAAGAATGTTCATCAACAGTGGCGTCAAGTCCTCCTCACTTTCAGCAGGCAAGGTTGGGCAGAATATCACAGGTTGTTAATAAGCCTGTCTCCAATCCTGAAGCCATCTTCTTTATCATGGACCCAGGTTCTCTGATGATTTACTCAGCATACAGATGGCATAAGTATGTCAAGAGGATACAATTTCAAGTGAACACCTTTTCCTGATTTCAAACCATGAAGTACGCTCCTGTGTTCCCACAGTTGATCCATGCACAAGTGCTCCCAGGGCACAATAAACTGTTCTGGAATTCCCATTTTTCTCAAGGCCACAGTTGGTTATGATCCCAGCAGTCAAATGCTTTGGCATAGTAAATAAAACACAATTAAAAATCTTTTAAGCCGATGAATGGCAACCTTATACACTTGTATTTCTAAGGTGGGCCAGACCACCTCCTTGGAGATGCTTCCATGCTCCAGAGGAGTTGCAAAAGCAGATACAATCACTTCATCCTGGATAATGGATGAACATTTTGAATTGCCAAGAGGGCACCGAGTAATTTTTTTTTTCTGAAAAGGTCCGAATCTGTTTAGGAATCTGTCCTAAATAGGGTTTTAAAGACTGAAGATCTTTACCAGGGAAGAGAGTTTCATATTCTTCCCTCTGAGAGACTGATGGATTTGAACTGCCAACTTCCTGGTTAGCAAACTACCACCTAACCCACAGAATCTATTCTTGCTACTTGCCTTCAAGGTGGTTCTGATTGATGGCGGGCCCTACTCACAACAGAAGGAAACAATGCCTGGCTGTTCACCCTCCAATTCGTGTGCTGTTGTAGCCAGTGCCAATCCGTGTCACTGAGGATCTCTGCTTTTGCGATGCCCCTCACTTCACCGAGCATGGCACTATGGTAGAGGACTTTATAATTTTTTTAATGGAATTGTCAATACTTTATATAAACTCAAGTTGATTGTACATGACATGGGGAAAAAAAGCTGGTAAGATGAATGTATCTCATCCTAAACATGAGTATACTTTTACTTTTACTAGGACTGAAAAAAAAAATCTTCTTCCTACAAGAACACACATGAAAGTCTTATTTCATACATTCATGGTGCCTCTACAGCTAAAGAGAATACTATAAGATTCTGGTTACGATGTGATCAAATAGGAAAACATTTTAGACATTGAGACATTCAAATGCATATGTGAACCAAATTCTGAAATTATTTACATTGACTTACCTTGGTGGAGAAAATTCTAAGTGAAAGTAGTCTTGAATCCATGAGGTCTAGCAAACTGCACAATTCCTAAACCATACTAGAGCTAACCATTCTAACCCATTTTGAGAGCCACACTTCTCAAAACAACTTATTGAAGAGTTAGGGTGTCATGTTGAGGACCGAAGTGTGCCTGAACAAAGTTATCATATTTTCAATCACCTCATGCCTATGAGAATTGGACCATGAATCCGGGAACAGAAGAAGAATGGATGCATTTGAATAATGGTATTGGAGAGGGATAGTGAAAGTATCCGGAACTGCCCAGAGAACAAACAAATCTATCTTAAAGAAAGTACAACCAGAATGCTCCTGGGAATCAAGAATTCCAAGACCTTATCGCATGTACCTTAGACTTGTTATCAGGGGTAGCCAGTTTCTGGAAGAGGATATCATGCTTACTCAGTGAAAAAGAGGAAAACCCTCAACAAGATTGATCGACACAGTAGCTTACAATAGTGGTTAGAACATTACAGTGATTGCGAGAATGACACAGCACCAACCAGTGCTTTAACTCTGTTGTACTTAGGGTTTATATTGGAACAGATTCAACTGGACCTACCAGCACCAGTGCTTATTAATTTACTTTTTCATACTAAAAGGTACTTAATTCAGCAATATATTACTCAATATTTGATTTTATTAAAATCTTATGTTCTTCAAGACCTTTGTCAAGACTTGACTTTTCCATGAAGCTTTATGAGGTGAATGACACACCACAATGGGTTCTTTCTTGTTCTTATGCAAGATTTATTTAGGTTGATTGATTTACTCTTTAATTGCTGATAGATTACCGTTTCATTACTCAACCTTTAATAAAAGTTCCCTGAATCTACACTGTAAGTTTTATTTCCCATAACATAGGCATTTGCATTGATTTGTAGATCTTTCATCCTCTTTATTAAAGGTCTTAATGTTAAATTTAAATAAATGTAAAATTAAAACGTTTTATTCCCATAGCACACCCTGACTCATTGACCTATGAAAAAAAGTTAAAAAAAATAAAATCATAATTAAACTTTGGCTTCTTATAATTTGACTATTTACTGTAGCTTCTTACTCACTTCACTCAATTGGCTACTTGAGTCTTTGTTCTTGGATGCTATGATGATATCCTATAAATCAGGTCAGTGTGTTCATGCAGGGTTGTCACTCCTGTGATAAAGACAAACAATATAAATGTTCCACATTAAAGAAGCTCCAATTGGACTGACAGATTCACTTGTAAAACTAATCATTCACATTCACATTGTATTATAGAAACAGAGAACACACATCTGCTAAAATTGGCATTCTCCCCTCAACTGACTCATGTAGAGGGAGTGATAAACTACATTTAGCCAATAGGTTCATGTACTAATCTGCAGCCCGGACTGATGTTATGTGATCTTTCTACTGTTGCAATCTTTGGCTCAGGCATCTCACAGAGAATGCCAGCTGTAGGTCAGTAGATGTCTCTGAGAAAAAGAACACGATGTCAGAGAAAAGTTGCCATTTCTCAAAATGAGTTAGCATAAAACACATTAAATTTTGATGAACAGGTTATAGTGGGTCAAACTAATCTTTAGCTTATGTTTTTAAACCAAATGAAGCATACAAAATGAGAGTTCTTTAATTTGAGTTTTTAATAGATATGACATTGCAACACAGAAAAGCAACATACATCACCATTAAGTGCATTTCTTTTGAACTAAAACATGAGCAAGCTTTTATAATCTCTCTATAGAATGATTAATTATTGTATTTTTATATGTGTGCCATACCTCTTACTGCAAAAAACAAATCTTGAAAATATCCAGCTTAGAAAACAAAAATTTACAGATGAACCTAAAAAAACTGTGAAGTATTTGGTTCCTCTTCAAAAATGATGAAATTTACAAATATATATTAAAACAGAGATGTGTTTATTATTATAATGTTGTATTTCGTACTCTAAACTGTATTTAGGAGATTACAGAGAAGTGATATATTTGCCATAAATATGGGTACACATATAATTGTATGGGAACTTCCACATGGTGGAACAGAAACAAAGCCTGCAAAATTGAAAAGAAATATTGTTAGGTTCTGTCTAAATCGTGTTGCTAGCCATTGTGTCAATCCTTCTCATCCAAAATCTTCCTCTTTAATCCTGATCCTCTACGTTACCAAGCATAATATCCTAGTCCTGGCACTGGACTCTTTTGATAACAGGTTCATTGAAAGTGAGGCAAAATCTCACCATTATCATTTCTAAGAAGCATTCTGGCTGTACTTCCACGATGGATCTATTTGATCTTCTGGAAATCTGTGGTAGTTTAAATACTTAGCATCATCATAATTCAAATACACCATTTCTTCTGTGGTCTTCCTTATTCTTTATCTAGCTATCACATGCTCAAATGCCAATGGGAAATACCAGGCCTTTGATCAGATGAATTTTAGTCTCCAAGTCGTAGCTTTGCTCTTCAACACTTAAAGGATGTCTTGTGCAGCATAGTGATCCCACGCATTATTCCAGTTGGTTTCTTGACTGATGCTACCCTGAGTTTGATTGTGCATCCAAGCAGGGTTACACACTTTACCACGTAAATCTTTCTCCATTGATCATGATGTTTTCAGTTGGTACAGTTACCAGGTTTTTTTTTTTTACATTGAGTTGTCATCTATACAGAAGGCTGTAAGGCTGTGTCATCTTTGATCTTCAGTAAGTTTTTCATATTCTCTTGATTTTCAGCAAGCAAGGATGTATCTTTTGCACAGTGCAAGATTCTAATGAGCTTCCTTCTGGTCATGATACCATGTTCTTCATATAGTCCAGCTTATGTAATTACTTGTTCAATATACTGATTGGATAGCGATGGCACTGATTGCAACACTAAAAGACATATGTTCTGATATTAAGTCATGCATTATTTATTTGTTCCAATTGAATGACTACCTTTTATTCTCCGTGCAGGCCCTGCATGAGCACAATTAAGTTTTATGGGATTCTCATTCTATGAAATGATAGCCACAGTGTGTTAGGATCCACGCAATGAATGTCTTTGCAAAGTCAATAAAATACAAACGTCTGTCTGCTATTCTCTATTTTCAGCTAAAATCTATCTTGTCTCAGAAATTATATCCTTTCTGCCAGATCTTCTTCTGAGTCTAGTTTGAATTTCTTAGAACTCTTTTTAAATGTACCCATATAACTTAAAAAATATTATCTTCAGTAATATTTTAATTGTTTCTATATTAATGAAATTGTTCAGTCTTTCCTAAATCTGTCATGTCACCATTCTTTAGCATGGGAATCTCTTCAGTAGGAAAGTCAACAAACTCTCTTACAAATTAATAAGCATAGTTCTTACAGCTTAAGATATGCAGAGTGAATTCTTCTCCTTGAATTTCCTAATTACAATTTTTCTAAGCAACTTATTTAATTGCAACCTTTTATTTTGTATTTCAAATTTAAAGTTTCCAATACCCATCTTTGTCAACTTTAGTACTGAGAATATATTATTTGTATTCCATTTTCTTTTTGATAACTTCAAATTTTCCTAAGTGCATCCTGTGTGTGTTACATGTGCTGGATAATAATGGGTGTTTACAGATGTTTCTTTTCATTTTGAGTCATACCTCATCAGCATTTTACTCACTCTTTCTTATTAAGGGCAATTCTAATTTGAGGCAGCTCTTCCGCAGTCCAAATGTGAGTGTCTTCTCACCTGAGGGGTTTGACAGAATATCTTCTGACAGAATATCAAATGTGGTTCTTCTGCTCTTTTTAACGTTTTCCGTGACTAATTCCATCAAAACAAACAGCTCACATGAATTAAGATTGGCCTTGTCATCATGGTTATCAGTTCTGCTTGGCTTGGCTTCTCCCACTTAACGGTATCAGGAAAGTTAACAATATTATTTAGTAAGTCAAGTATTATAACAATATGGATAACCATCCATGATCATTTGGTAAATTTTTTTGTATTGTGTGTTGCTCTCATGCTGGAAACTATGCTGTGGGTATTGTAAATATCAGCTGTATACACCATGAACGAGAGGTTTCAGTTGACCTTTCAGACTAAGAAAGGCCAGGCCTTTTACTTCCAAAAGGTAGCCTATTAGGGGGGAGGGTGTCAATGGATCAAATCAATATTGTTAAATATAGTGAGATTTAAGTCCTGGGCTGCATTGCTCTCAAAAGACACCATCACTTCAGGGTTGAACCCATGTATAGTTTAAGACGGTGCAACATTGATTGATGCTGCACATTGGGTTACCAGTGGTATTAGGCTAGATTGTCTAGAGAAACAAAACCCTGACAACCAATTATGCATAGAAAATAACTTTATATCAAGAAGTAATTATATATCAAGGAAGCAACCTGGTCCAGTCCAACTCAAATCAATAGGTGTGATCCTAGCTGACACACTCTTCAAAATCCAGTAGCTGTAGGCCAGTAATGCAGAATGATGAGATGAGATACAGAAAGGACAAAGTCAAGATAGATGCAGAATCACCTGCATCCAAGGTTGGTGGAAAGAAGCCAAAGAGCCAACAGCGATCTGGTTAGCTCCCAGGGTCAGTGGCCCACATGGGGCTGCCTCTGGAGGCAGACACGGAATCCCAGCAAGGCTGAGGGGGAGAAGGAGCAAGGAAAGAGAAGGTGTCTCATCTCCTGGGAGGCCTCATCAGGCTGCCACCCCTTCTTCCACATAGGTAGCATAGAATCGACAAAAAAAATCTCACCACCATAATAGTGTGGGAGCTGACCGGATGCTAACTAACACCAAGCCGAATCACATAATTTAGCAATAATAGGACACAGATATCATCAAATTTATGTGAACCATTGTGAAAACATCTGGATATCTATTACATTCTTTTAACATTAAATAAATAGGTTATGTTAGTTTCATTATGCAAACTGAAATAAAAGATCTTTATGAGCTGTTCCTACCCCCACCAACAGTCTATCAGATCCTTATCTCAGAGATTCTTGGTTAGCTATAGTCTTTTCTGTTTACAATGGACTTTGATGTTAATCGTTAAGTCAAGTGTGAATATAAATATTGTATCTAGGAAAAGGTATGTATTGGGAAAAGTTTGCCGTAAGCATCTTGTTGTCACATATTTCAGTTGAGTGCACACATGTTTTGTATGTTGACACAGTCTAACTTCTCAAAATCCTCTATCAGACCTTTTTTTGGCTCTGGTTATAGAAAAGGTTTTATATGCTTCATTTATTAAATGGTGTCTAAGGCTAGGAGTATCACATTGGCAGAGTTGTTCAATTATTGAAGCCTTCTGCATTATAAAATTTATGTTGATAGCTAATGATTTTTTTTTAAGTATGAAATCAACATACCTGTCAGGTGGCAAAACAATGTAAGATTATCAGCACCTATGTTACAAAAATGTATCATTGGAAGGAGCACAGCATGGGGTTTTTCAAGCCACTGGGCGTATACAAAGAGTTGGCAAGAAGATGAAAGTACATATTATAAATCCCTGAAAGCTTTGATAAGTTATAGCTGGAAGACTTGGCAACATTTTACATTTTTAGGAATTAGATTTTGCTTTTTTTTGTTACAACAGAAGACTCTGAATTGTTCCTCTATTTTGGTATGAAAAAGTTTCTCTGTTGTCTCAGTTGAGTTTTTAGCCACCAGAGTTTTAAAAGAATTAATGTCCTAACAGTGCTTATGAAATACCTAAATTATTCATTTTCAGTTTTAGACATATCTTTAATAAAGCTAAGTTAAAAAATGAATGTATACACATCAAAGACAACTAGCTAAAATCTAGTTCTACTTTCACGTGGTGTGTGATACTTATCAAGATAATCATCAAGCTAAATATTGGTGTTTGTCATCGAAGTATTTCTTTTTTGGCTTTTTTTTGGGGGGGGGCATCACTGCTCTCTGGTGGTGGGAGTAGGAGGCCCAGTCCCACTGCTGGAATTGAACCTCCATCCCAGTGGGCCGCAGTCCCGCGCACAACCACTACGCCACCGCCACCGGGGCTCAGCCCCGAAGTATTTCTGTTTGTGTTGATATTAGGTGCCCTCTTTTTGGTTCCAATTCATAGGGCCATTAACTACAGCTGAACAAAGCACTGGTCAGCCCTACATCATCCTCATGATTGCTTTGTTTCAACTCACTGTTGCAGTCATTATTTCCATTCATCTCATAAAAGATATCGGTAATCCTATTTTTCTTCTCCCCCTCTCTTCACTTTACCAAGCATGATGTCTTTCTTTTTTTTTTGAGGGGGGGCATCACTGCCTCTGGTAGTTGTGGGCTCCTGAGAGCCGCTGCTGGATTTGAATTGCCAAGTCCACGGGCTGCAGTCCCACACTCAATCACTTATACCACCGAGGCTCAGCCCAAGCATGATGTCTTTCTGTAGAGACTGGTCTCTCCTGATAACATTCAAAGCAGGTAAAAACAAAGTCGACATCCTCACGTCCAAGAATCATCTGGGTAGACTTCTTATGAGACAGATATTTGTGTTCTTCTGACAGTCCATAGTATTATCAGTTCTCTTCAATAGCACTATAGTTGAAATGCATTGGTTTTGTTGAGTTGTTTCTTATTCATTATGCAACTTTCACATGCATGTGAGAGTTTAAATTATCATGGCCTGGATCCAGCATATTTTAATCCTAGAAGTGTCATATTTGCTCTTTAACACTTTAAAGAGGTCTTGCGTGGCATATTTGTTCTGAAACATATCTTTTGAGTTCTTGACTGCTGCTTCCATGCATGTTGATTGTGGACCCAAGAAAGTTAAAATCCACTTGAATCTTTTCTCTGTTTATTAAAATGTTATCTTATGATGGGAGGGGGGGCATCACTACCCAGCCTTGCTGCTGCTGGATTTGTACTGCCAAGTCAGTGGGCTACAGTCAACCGCACTTAACCACTAAGCCACCAGGGCTCATCTTATAATGTTATCTTTTGATCTTGTTGTGAGGAGTTTGGTTTTCTTTGTAGTGACTTGTAGCCTTGACTGGATCTTCATCAATACGTCATATTGTGTCACCAGTATATACCTGGTGTTGATAAGTTTAAGTTTAATGTTGATAAGTTTAAGTCGTTCTAAAATATACATCCATCTTATGGGTTTCCTTGAGATTTGAAGTACCAATCTTTTGACTAGCAGCCAAGAGAATTATCTGTCTGACTCAAGGGCTCTGTATACACAGAAGTTGTCATCAAAATGTGCCTTTCTCCCTCCATTTTAACGAAACATAGGATTGGATGTAGACAAGGTGTACCATGTAACTCAATTAAATTACTTTGAGATGGAAAATGAAGATAGTTGGACTAGTGCAAAATAGAATAATTGTCACAAAGAGCTGACGTTTACTCTCCCCAGGTAGTTTAAGTTTAGAAGGAGAAGTGCCACAGGTTCCTAATGTCTGTTTGGTCATTCCAGTATGTTCCCTCCATGTTTCCTCTTTCAAACAGCACAGTGTGTGGTTTGAATAATGTGGCTGTGCGACTTCCTCTCCTTTTCTCTCTCTGGATGGGGCTCACTTGTCACTTAGACTGCTGGAGCTGGCATCTCGCTTGCTTTCCCCATGGCTTCAGCAAAGTCTCTGAAGAAATACAAATGTTTGCAAGTCCAGAGCAAAATGATATTTGAAAGAAAAAAAGTCAAACAGCCTGAATGGTTTTGTTCCAGAGACCAGAACTGCTTTGCCGTAATACTCATTTAAAAAATGTATGGGTAACTTCATCTAAGCTTTCTTCATTTTCACTGATTAGCTAAAAAATGTATCTACTATTTTCACTCAGGTAAAATGAAGTGAGCATTAACTATAAATTGCTTACTGTCCATCAGAAAAATTCACTACATTATCAAAAAATTTTAAAGTGTTTTTCCCAATTATTTTTTAAAATCTTACTTATTTTTCATATAGTAAAATTCACATATGGATAAAAACTGTTCCTTTGCCCCATTAGGAAAGGTATTTTTGAATTTCCCTTGCTTTAGTCACATGACTCTAAACAGCACACAGCTCTAAGTAGTCAGCAAAATGTGGAAACACACACAGAATAGGCACCTTTACTGTCCACATCTACAAAATGGGAAACGCAATGTGACACTTGCCAATGTGTAGAACTGTTTAATACTTAATTAAGTATTTATTTTGAAAGGACTTTGATAAATGCAAAGGGACCAGAACCTTTTGCACTTGAAATTCAAATCCATTGTTCAACTGTCCACCAACAATTTTCAAACTATGTTGCTAATTTCTGTTTCTCCATATGATAGTTTTGGAATAATATTTATTTATTAATGTTTGGGTACTTTATAATACTTTTTTTGCTTTATAGTACTTTTATAAATACTATACAAATATAGTTATGTGCATATATATGTGTTTGTGTGTGGATATATGCCTGTGGGTTAATAAAAGTAGCTATGCCAATACTTGTCAGTGACTATCATTTCCCCCCAACATATATAAAGTCTAAGAAAGAGAGGTTACTATATTTAGCTTCTTGCCATTTCAGAGACTTATTGCAATCATTTCTGCAATGGTAGTACTCTCGAGAAACATAGTTAAGAATTTGTCTTTTCATCTTTTTTCCCTGCCCCAGGACCTAACAAATTGGTTGGTACATAATAGGCAATCAATACCATATATATCGGATGAGCATATTTTTAAAATGGTGAAAATATGGTGCACCTTTGTGAAGCACAAGTAAATTGGTACTATAAAATGAATGTGCAAAACAATACTGTGTTATAAAATACACACAAATTAAAATTAATTCTAAATATCATTACTTGTATATTTTCCTTTCACTTCGCATTCATAAGGCCTCTGGGGCAAACTGAATGGAGTATTTTGGGGGAGAAGTGAACTTAAAGTACCTTTCTTCTTCAGGAGTTTTAAAACTAATCCCCTTCATTACTTGGTAAAGAAAGCACAATGGTACTCCACCAGAATTGGCTTCCCTTGCATTGGCTGAAACCAATCTAATCCAAAACAAAACGAGTTCCATAAACATATATAAATATATTCACTGGGTCGAGGAAAATTCAGATTAAATCCTTCAGTGTGATATGTCCTATGAAACCAGCATAATCAGGAAGCGTTGTTAGAGCCTGCCACATTCTAGTCATATCAGACAGGCTCAGTGCCAGAAGGGGGCTTAGACAATTTAGGCAAAAGGATTTAATGCAGAGATGCAACATTTTTGTAAGTATTAAGATTGTAGAAGTCAGAGCAACCAGTGGATTTATCTGATTTAGAAATCACAGTCATAACTGCAGACTAAGCATCTGTCAGTCCCATATGCTGGCATCTCTTCTGCTACCGCCTCAAAGCCCCATACCAAGCTCGTGATCTGGGGTGACAGGTAATGGGTTGGGAAACTTGAAATGACATGCCAGGAACTGGGTCACTGAATATAGCTCTACAACTTTGTTCCTTCCCCAGCCAGCAGAAATAACAGTAGGAAAATGACCTTGTACCCAAAGGTTAGGTCAAGTGGCATTTCATAGAGAAGATCCAGAACCTAGAACAAAACATAACAAACTGGTGGTCATCGACTCAATTCTGACTCACAGGTGACCCTACGGCAGGGACTAGAACTGTCACCGTGGGCGGTTGGAGGCTGTAAATCTTCTTAAGGGCAGAAAGCTTCATCCCTGTACTTCAGAGTTTCTTGTGATTTTTCAGTTGCTGACCTTGCAACGAGTAGCCCAACTGTGACTAATCCCCTCTGGCATCAGGGCTTCACTGCCAAGTCCATACTGACACACACACACACACACACACACACTCCACGTTTCTGAGACTATCACTGTTTGCGGGAGTAGGAAGCCCAGTCCTTCTCCCACAGAGGTGCTGGTGATTAAAAAACTGCCAACCACACAGATTGCATAACTTCTCCACCACCAAGGCACCTCACGGATTCAAAGGGATCCTGAAAAAGGAGGCAGTGTCAAGTTTCCTAGCAAAGCCTACTTCAGCTTTAGTCAAGTTCTTCCTTTTTGCACAATCTCTTGCCCTCGGGTTATAAAAATAACCCAATCCTATATTCTAAGGACACAAAAGAAAAACAATGCACAGAAATCTATAGTAAATCCCCAAAGGGATCATTCAAGGATGTAGATACACTAACCCAAAAGGTAATTCCGCACTATTCCTCAGTACTGTACCATAGTAAATAGAAAGAATATTTGAATAATCTTAACCTCAAATGGAATGAGAAGAATGCTAAAATAGCCAAGTAAACAATACCATTACCAATTGTGAACAAAAAGTGACCACATTGGAATCCAAACTACTGCCACGGATTGAGTGCATCCTAACTCCTATGTATCCCATAAAGAGCTTCTGGAGCTATGGATCTTTACAGAAGCATATAGTCTATCTTTCTCCCACACAGTGGCTGGTGTCTTTGGATTGCTGATTTGACCTGAAGGTAAATCTTCCAACTTTTCACCCAAGAGCACCACCGGGGCTCCTTAAAAGCAAACAAACAACAAACAAAAGCAAAATACAATCAATGAAAATGGAAAGAAAAGTTCCCTAGAAGAAAAAAAGCAAGAAATTCTATGGAGTCATCACTTTGCATGAATTATACTCCTTTTCTTTATGGTTTAACTAATCTATTTTTGGTGGCAATGTTTTGACACATAATTTATTTCCCTAACTGAAATCCCTCTCAGTTGGCTTACTGTATAGCCATTGAAATATTGTTAACAAATTACAGTAGTGTGCAACGAATTCACAGTGAATCTTTGTGCAAAGTGACTATTCTGGCCTCAAGGAAATGCTTAAATGAACACTGAAGAAAGCAAAGGGGGACAAGGTGAAAGGAATGATGAGGAAGAAGATGGAAAATGTGGAGAATCTATGATGACAGGACAATAAAAGGGAAATCATTATTCTTTAAAGTTGTTTTTGGTAGCTATTGTGACTCTTATTAGTTACAGAACAGAATTATTCCATAGAATTTTCTTGCTTTTAATCTTTCTTGGAGCAATTCTCCAGGTCTTTCTTCTATGACCCCACTGAGTGTGTTCCAACCATTAGATTGCCGCTGTCGTTGTGCGCTGTTGAATTGATTCTGACTCATAGTGCCTCTTTGTACAACAGAACCCAAAACACTCAATCCTGTGCCATTCTTACAATTGTTATGCTTGGGCCCATTTTTGGAGCCACTGTGTCAATCTATCTTGTGCAGCATTTTCCTTCTGTTCACTGTGCCTCTCCTTTACCAAGTGTGCTGTCCATCTCCAATAGCTGGTGTCTCTTGATAACATGTCCAACATAATTAAGAAGGTCTAGTCACCTGTGTCAGTCTGGGCAGACTAGAGAAACAAATTCATAGACATGCATATGTGTGTTAGGGAGTGGTTTATATACACCAGGAATTGAACATTAAGAACACATCCCAGGCTGAGCCCCGGTGGCGTAAGTGGTTGAGTGCAGGACTGCGGCCAGCGGCTTGGTGGTTCAAATCCAGCGGCGGCTCTCAGGAGCAGCACTGGGTAGCTCCCATGACCACCAAAGGGCAGTGATGCTCCCCACCCCCCAAAAAGAAAACATCCCAAACCAGTCCAGTCCAAGCCTACAATTCTGATATTAGCCCATATAGCTGATACCAGTCTATGAAACCTTCAGATTCACAAAACACATTCAATGACACCGAATGCAGGACAATCAAAAGCTAGTGGGTAGAATGTCTTTGGATCCAGTGATGTTGTAAACATCTCAGTACTAGCAGGGGTCTCCACCAGTTTTCTCTAGGTCCAGGTTTCTGGCTACATCAGGGTAGGTCCATATGACTTCTCCTCAGGGATGTCTCACAGGGAGTCAGCCTTGTCAGTGGAGTTTCTCAGGCAGCATGTGTTGTCAATAGAAAGTATCCAAGAAAATGAACCAAGAGAGATAGTGTCTCTGCCTGATTTCCCAGAATTCTCAGGAGAAGGCCATGCCCACATGGAGGTCTCATTGGCTATGTCCATATTGACAGGCGAAGCTCCACCCCTACACTCTTAATCCTCAACTTGACACCAGATTAGGTGACTACCACACCATCCTTGTCACCAAGGTGCACTCTGACCATACTTGCAGACAGATCTGTTGGTTCTTGTGACTGTCTGTGGCAATTTCAATGTTCTTTTCCAACACTATGCTTAAATGCAACGGTTGTTCTTCCACCTCCAGTATTCAATGTCGAGTTTTAACGTACATATGAGGTGATGGGAAATACCATGTTTTGGGCAAGGAACACATCAGTTCTCAAAGTAACATTTTGCTTTTGGACATTTTAACATCTTGACTGTATTCTCTGCTTTCAGCCAGGACCCACTTGACATCAGCAATGATATCCTTTGTTCCCTGTTCAGGAAGCAGACAGCTGAGTCTTCCATAGAGCTACCAGGCAGTCTGGTCACAGATAGCTAATAACAGGGTAGGTACCAACAGCCAGCCAGATGACAGGATCTGACAGTCTCCAGCTCAAGCGATGTATACACCAGCAGTGTGGTAAAGCAGATCTTAACAGAACCTCAAGCTCTAGCAGCAGATTCCACAGGCTGAGTGTCCCATAAGTAGTGTAGTTCACAAGTGCAGGCAGAGTACTAGCTAAGGCAGCTGCACACTGGTTTGATCATCAAAGAACGAGAGAGAGAGAGAGAGAGAGAGAGAGAGAGAGAGAGAGAGAGCTTGCTGAGGCATTCATCTCTCTTCCCTGCAATCAAACTGTGACCCCATATGTTTATTTATCCCATATGTTCCTATTGACCAGGCTGGCAAAATAAACCTACTTATCACACAGATGATAAATTTTATATATTGAGACTTCTAATGGGTTCACAATAGGATTACTGGAACAATAGAGGAGTTTAGTAGAATAGCAGGATACAATATTAACAAGCAGAAGTCAATTGGATCTTTTATATATCAGTGATGGGAATCAAGAAAAAGTAATCAGGGAATGAGTACTATTTATAATAACTACACAAAAGCCAAAATACTTAGGAATAAACATAACCTCCAAACCCCAAAGACCTGTAAGAAGAAAACTACAGAACATTACCACAAGAAAAATAGAAGAAATCTACACAAATGGTTCTGTGTCTGTAGATTAGAAAACACACTATTGTGAAGATGTCAAAGCTGCTGAAAACAATCTACAAATTCAATGCAATTCCAATCCAAATCCAGGCTTTATTTTACAAAGAAATGGAAAAAATGATTAACAACTTTGTATGAAAAGATAAGAAGCTCAGGATAGGCAAAGAATTCCTCACAAAGAAGAACAAAGTAGGTGGCCTTGTGCAACCTGTCCTCTAACTCTACTATGCATCCACAGTTGTCCAAGCAGCTTGGTACTGGTCTACTGAGAGATACTTGGACCAATGGATCAGGACCGAAAGCACAGGAATAAAAGCATTGCATTCAGACACTTCTATTTTTGACAAAAGCTTCAAAAACCACTAATTGGGAAGCAGATACCTTCTTTAATACATTGTGTTGGAAAGCTATATATCCATTTGCAAACGAATGAAACAAGACCCATATCTCACTCCATGCACACAAACAAAGACCTAAATGTAAAACCCAAAGTTATCAGGAACATCAGTGAGAAAATTGGGACCAAGTTAGGAAGCCCAGTCCAGGGAATACCTGAGCAACAAGAATTAACAAATGAAACACTCCATGGAAAATAAAAGAGATGAATGGGACCTTTTAAAAATAAAACAGTGCTTTGTGTTTCAGCCCTTGGCACTGAATCCTCATTTTTCCCTCCCTTCCTGCCCCCCCTCCCTGGTGAACACTTGATAATTTACATATTATTATTATTTTGTCATATCTTACATTGTCTGATGTCTACCTTCACCCACTTCCCCATTGTCTGCACCCAGGGGAAGAGGTTATATGTGGATCCTTATAATCGGTTCCCCTTTTTACCGCACCTTCCCTCCACCCTCCTGGTATTGTCACTCTCACCATTGGTTCTGAGGGAAATCATCTGTCTTGGATTCTGTATGTTGACAGTTCCTATCTGTATTAGTGTATATCCTCAGGTCTAGCCAGATTTGTAAAGTAGAAATGAAGAACTAGAGGAAAATTATATGCTTCATCATTGTTACACTACATCCTAACCGGTTTGTCTCCTCCCTGAAACCCCCCAGTAAGGGGCAGTTCATTAGCTATAGATGGGTTTTGGGTTCACAATCTGTACTCCTCCTCATTTACAATATTATAATTTTTAGTTCTTTGATACCTGATGCCTGATCCCTTCAACACCAATGCTTTGAGAATGAGGAGGCAACATATGTACAAATGTGCTTGCCAAACAATGGATGGATGAATGGATTGTGAAAAGAGTTGTATAAACCTTCCATAAAATGATTAATGAAAATACAAAGAGGAAATCATTTGGGGTCAGGTGATTCAGAAAAATTGCAATGACTGTCAATTTTATAGAAAACAGCTATAAAGCAGTTAATAGTTATCACATAAAAGTGATTTTCCAAAAGTTTTTTTTGGACAGTATACAGAGAATTTAAAAAAATAAAACACCCTATACATAAAAAAATTATTTCCCACAGATTAGGAAAAGATATTTAGTAATGACATAAGAGACAAAGAACTCATTTCTAAGATCTACACAATTTTACAAGCTTATAAGGAAAAAAACCCTTGAATTTAAAAATGCATATCCTTAAAGGTGTGGGATATCCTACATGAAATCTGACTCCCACTCAAGAGATTGACAAGGGAAAAAGGAAGAGGCAATGGCTTGCATATCTGGGTGAAGGGGTGGGTGGGGCTTTACAGGAAGAATGGTTTGAGGACTCTCTGGATTCACATGAGTCACCAGGACAAGAGGGTGCATTGTGTGAACTTTGCAGGCAAGTGGGATAACCCTAGGTCCTATTCAGGAGGACCTTCTGGGGGGTCTGCGATAAAAGATTGGACATGTGCTTCTGGATACCAATTTCATACTCAAAACACAGAAACTGATTTAAAGTGACATAACATTAAACATTCTAATTATCAAATTGAAGTAATTTCCTGATTAAACAGATTATCTGATAGCTTATCTCTCTCATATCCCTAGAAGATAACCTGGAGGAATATTATTCTGTCCTTGGAGTTAAGAGAGAGAAAAATCTTAAAGAATGCAAAAAGAAAAGGATGGGGTTGGGGAGGAAAATCTAAAAGACTGAAAAAAAATCTCTTGGGATATGGACAACAGGGAAGTGGGTGAAGGGATATACTGGACAGTGTGTGATATGACAAAATAATGATAATTTATCAATTTTAAGGGTTGGTAAGGGAGGGGGAGTGGGGAGGGAGGGGAAATATGGGGGACTGATACCAAGGGCCTAAGTAGAATGAAGATGTTTCAAGAAGGATGATGGCAACAAATGTACAAATGTGGTCTGCATACAACTGCTGTATGTATTGATCATGATAAAAATTGTATGATCCCTAATAAAATGATTTAAAAGAAAAAAAAACTATGGGAAGGTGGGCAAAAGACCTGAACCAATGATTCACAAAAGGTGACACACAAGTGGCTAATAGACACATGAGGAAATATTCCAGGTCATTAGTTAAGAGGGACATGCAAGTCAAAACAACAAGGATAAAGCAGCTAACACTCTTTACTTTAGCCCAATTTTAAAAAATAAGAAAGACAAGTGCTGAACTACGATAAATTCCAGCAATATCATTACTGGGCCTATACCCCAAAGAAATAAGAAACAGATCCTGAACAGATGTTTGCTCCCCATGTTCATCGCAGCACAATTTACAACAGCAAGAAGCTAGAAACAACTAACATTCTCATCAATAAAAGAGTGGATAAAATATCTCAGGTGCATACACACAACGGAATATTACACATCCCTAAAAAACAGCGATGAAACACCTTGTTGCCTGGAGGATTCTGGAAGACATGCTGAGTGAAGTCAGTCAAACATAAAAGGACAAATAACTGCCTGATCCACTGCAGTAAGAGCAAGCAAAAGAATGGGCACAGCTGAAATTTGCAGATCACCCATCTTCTGGTGGCAGATATGACAGCTTGGGAAACAGGTGGCCCAGGGCCTGTATACCACACAACATCTGCTCCAGTTATGGGAAGTGTAGAGTAGGTCGCTTGACTGCAAGGCAGCTCATGGCAGCTGGGATCAAATGGTCGGAGGAGAGGGGGTGATGTTGTCTGCTGAGTGGTAGCCACGTGGATCTGGCATGAGGCCCTCAGAGAGGGAGACCACCGTTTCAGAGGGATGGGGTTTACTGGTGGGAGGGCAGCACTGGAGAGGGGAGAGGGAATGGTCAAGTTTGGGCCAGTATAGGTGTTTGTCTGTTAAAGGGAGGGGAGGGAGAACTGATCACCTCGTGGGACAAGGAGAGACTAAGGATGTTCTTAGTCTCAGGAACTGGGGAGGTTCTTCAATGGCATGCAATAGGAGGGCAGAATTCACATACAGTCTCTGGTGGTATCCCAGAAACCCCGGTCAGGTTACTGAACCCTGGATCTGCAGCATGCATGTCATGCTCCAGTGGCTGCACTGGGGAGGACCCATATGGGAACTCCACTGGGTGCACTGGACTCTAACTCAACACACTTGCAACCCAGAACTTAAGCCAGAAAACACATGGTGTCTGAGAAGGCAGAAGACAGATGTACAAAAGCTCTGTACTTGGTAAACAAGAAAAGGCTTGCAACATCAATGTCCAGTATGCTGTATTATGATATGCATTGTTTTGGTAATGCTGTGACAGTCATTCTGTTATATTCTTCTCATGCTCGTTTATATCAGAGTGCATCTTGAAGGTGCATCGTCATTGGGAATTACCCTCTTAAGGCTATCTTTTATAAAAGGTTTTTGGTAAATGAAACCCATGAATGTTGAGCCTATAAGGAAAGAAAATATAACATAATTTGGGAGGAAAGGGGGATAGAGAAGGAGATGATGCCAAGAAGTCCAGGAAGGTGAAGTATGTTTGGTGACTGAATATGAAAGCAATTATACAATTATGTCTGACATGATTGAACAATGGAACGATATATATATATATATATGTATATATATATATATATCTCCCAAGTTATAGCAAATTTTAAATAAACGTAGTCCCACAAGGGGTTTGGGGCTTGTACTAAATCCTGGTTAGAGTTTAAGAATAATTATTTCTTAAAGTTATGATTCTGCTCAATAAGGACCTTCATGAAATGATCACTGAAAATAAGGGTACTAAGGCAAAGTGTGGTGAAGAAAACAGATGGTGCCCAGTTATCAATTGGAATAGTGTCTGGAGTCTTAAAGGCTTGTATTCAAGCAAGCGGCCATCTATGAGCAGAACCCACTAAGTCCATCTAAGAGAGTAGTCAACTAAGAAACATACCAGCTTGTGTGATCCAAAGATAACAATTACAAAATATGAATTTGCTGAGAAGAAAGCCATTAGAGCTAAGATTATGAACTTCCAATTTATACAAGACTATGGCAGATATTGGGAGTCCCCCAAACCATCTGCATAGACTCTAGTTAGACTCAGCTGCTGGCTGATTCATTCTAGCCACAAGCAAGTCTTGAAAAGCCTTACTTTTAGGGAGAGATCATTGTAATCTTAATGATGCTGGCTTGAACTTGACACTTGACTAGTTGATCACCCTATAGACGTAGTCTGAATTTGTTTTCTTCCAAGTGTCTCTTACTGGTTCCAGGAGAGACAGTTCTTCCTTGGCTTGTTGAATGTTGATGAGGAGCTTTCCCTTTTTGCGCATATTTGTGGTTGTCTTTGTACTGCTATAATTTTATCCTTTCCACTTTAGTCCAACTTGTTTTTTGTTTTGTTTGCAGTTGGGTCTCCCAGGTGTGAAGCCCCGGAGGAGTGGAGGTCTAATGGTAAAGACTGATAATGGGAACATAGGGTACAAAGAGGGAAGGGGTGAATGTTAGGGAGGAAAGGAGATATCAGGAGGAAATTCTGAAAGGGAGAGTGGAGTGCGAGCTACAGAATGGTTATCATTACATAACTAACTTTAAAGGCAATGTAAACCTGAGGGTGGGGTGGTGGCCTGCTCTAAAATAGCTGTGGCAATTATTGTGCACTTCTCCTTTATGTGATAGAATTATTGAACTATTGAACTGTCAGAGATGTAAACTATGTGCCAATAAAATTGTTGGAAAAAAAAAGAAACCAGGAAATATTAAAAATTTGAGCAACTTTAAAATGGGTCAAAAGGGAGCACAAATGATCAGGTGTAGTATTTTTAAATTTTTTATTAATTGGGATGAATACATACTTTTATATAAAATCACTCCATAGTTCAATCACATCCAACAGAATTGTACATTTGCCACCATATTCAGTTCCCCCAATTTTTTTTTCTCTATGGAAAGTATCACATTTTAATCTAACTACATATGTTCTAATGAATTTTACAATGCTCTCTTGCAGATAGCAAAGCTGTTCACCAGAGGACTGGTGAAGGCCTTAAAAAATTATCTCTTTCGGTCATTTGCCGCCGCGGAGCGGAGCGACCTCAGGTTCTCTGAATCGCTGGCTCGTGGGGCTCTCTTTCGCACGCTGCCCGGTCCTGCGCGCCACCTCCCTCCCGCGTGCTCCCCCTCGTTAGCCGTCGCTCCCCTCCAAGGAATCGCCGCCACCGCCCGAGAGGGAGTCGGAAGCCCCCCCAGGCCGCAGTCATGCCTAAGAATAAAGGGAAAGGAGGTAAAAATAGACGTAGAGGTAAGAATGAGAACGAGTCCGAAAAAAGAGAGCTGGTGTTCAAAGAGGATGGGCAAGAATATGCGCAGGTCATCAACATGTTGGGGAATGGACGATTAGAAGCCATGTGTTTTGATGGTGTAAAGAGATTGTGTCACATCAGGGGGAAATTGAGAAAAAAGGTTTGGATAAAATCCTCGGACATCATATTGGTTGGTCTACGAGACTATCAGGATAATAAAGCGGATGTCATTTTAAAATACAATGCAGGTGAAGCTAGAAGTCTGAAGGCCTATGGCGAGCTTCCGGAGCGCGCTAAAATCAATGAAACGGATACCTTTGGCCCTGGAGATGACGATGAAATCCAGTTTGACGACATAGGAGATGATGATGAGGACATTGATGATATCTAAGTCGAACCCAACGTTTTGCATTCCATTAGACCTGACGATTGTCCTGTAATTCGGATTTGGGGCACTCTCCCATTGTAGAAGATTAAAATTTCATCAGCATGAGTACTATTTATTCAAGCAGGTTGATTTGTTTTTAAGGTATTGGTGTTTCCTTTAAAACTGAGAATGTTGAAAATAAGTAAAGTGTTAGATCCACTTTGTTCTGTTGAAGTAATAGAGGTTCAGGATAAAAGATCATAAAAGCTATTATTTAAAAATATATATTTTAAAGCAATATTGCCTTTCCCAGGTTGACCACTTCTCTTCCAGGAACTAGATACTCAAGTTAATAAGTTGCCCTCTGCTTATGAAGGGTTTTGACAGGTATACAAAGTCATTCTGTCTGCTCCAGAAACCTATTAGTCCCTGGAGATTTTGATACTGTTTAAGAGAGGCAGAAGTCTGCATCTAAAGTCAAAATAAATAGGTCTTTTTTTCATATTTGAATAGCATGTGGCATTTTTTATACTGATTTTGATATCACATAGTTCTGTTTGTGACTTTGTGTTGTTACCAATAAGAGACATAATGAAAAAGCATTTCCAAAAACACTTTTCAAAACTTCGGTTTTAATGGCAATTTTTAATTTCTTTCTTTTTTTTTTTTTGTTCCCATCACTGCTCTCCGGTGGTGGGAGTAGGAGGCCCAGCCCCACTGCTGGAGTTGAACCTCCGTCCCAGTGGGCCGCAGTCCCGCGCACAAAGACTACGCCACCGGGGCTCATCCCAATTTTTAATTTCTAAAGCTAGTAGTTACAGAAATTGGAAGCTAGCTGGCACCAAATTATTTTAACATTGGAAATACTAAGTATTTTGACACTTTTTTCTAAGTCTTGTGCATAGACAATTTCCCAAATGGATATGTTCTAATGTGATGCATGTATGTAGAATGTTTTACAGAACAAAATACTTAAGCTAGATGTGTATTTTTTATTTTCAAAAGTTACACGTCATAAGGTATAATTTGGAATACTTTATTGAGTTAGGTATAAATGAAAATCTAATTCCATAGCAATTTATACAAAGTAAGCTTTTTTCACACTATCCCTAAACTAGTGAAGGAGAATGGAATCACTGCAGCTTAATAAATGGGAAAAGAAGAGTACACTTTCTAAATGGAAATGCTATAGCTAAGGAATAAAATAATCTAGTTGAAAAGTGTATTATATACTTTACATTAAGGGTTATGTATTCGATTGTGTGTACATTTGTGGGGGGCATTAAGTTTACCCCTTTAAAAAAATGGTATTAACTCTGCTAAAGTGAAGATGGAGGCTGGACTAGTTCGATCTCACTGACCGCATTTGAGTTTCCTCCAACTCTAAGGAGAGATCCACAGTGAACTGATCTCCTGAGAACTTTTAAATGCTGAGGAATCATTGAACATAAAGGGTATAAACCTCCCTTCACATG
Source organism: Nesogale talazaci (assembly GCA_004026705.1). Lineage (NCBI taxonomy): Eukaryota > Metazoa > Chordata > Mammalia > Afrosoricida > Tenrecidae > Nesogale > Nesogale talazaci. The sequence goes on along the minus strand of PVJH01000401.1, from coordinate 1,005 downwards.
GCTTCAGGGAAACTAATGTTATCTTCCCGAATCCTTCTCTGCTATAGTTCCCTTTTCTTTTCTTTTCTTTCTTTCTTTTTTTTTTTTTGTGGGCATCACTGCCTCTGGTGGTCGTGGGCGCTACCCAGCCGCCTCTGGATTTGAACCACCAAGCCCCACCAAGCCCGCGGCCTGCAGTTCCGCATCAACCACTTACGCCACCGGGGCTCCGCCCTCTAGTTCCCTTTTCTGAAAAATCTGAGGCCAGAATATCGACAAAGAATTGAAAACTAGGAGTCATGTCTAAACAAAGATGTGATTTGTGTGTTTTATTTTAAGGAGTTCCTAGACTTGATAAGACAGAATGCATCTGAGACCAAGGGCTGGCTTTTGATATTTGTAAGATGGCACATGAGGACAACAACACAAAAGTGCTAAGCTGAACTTAATAGTACATGCTTTTCCACATTCTTCAGAACCCGTGTGGCTTCTGTACATAGGTTACAGGTTGGGGGAAGAAGAGTGCAACTTAAGCATCCTTTGTTTTCCTTCCACGAACAAATACGGTATGTCTGAAGAGTAATCATTTCAGCCTGTGGTCCCAATTCATGGTTGTTTTCCTTACTAAGTAGTTAAAGCTCAACCAGTTGCCACGTGAAAAATCTCAAGTTCCGGTGATTAATCACAATGGGGACCCAGTTGTAGCTTCTATGCAACACTACTTGGAGTTATTTTAGTAACATTTCATGTGAAATTTGTCGTATCATTGACTTGATTATATTTCAAATGAGGAATGAAGTGGTCTTTGCGGAAAGTTAGCTTTTTTAAAAAAAAAAATACGTTCTTTGATTCCAGTAATACAGTGACAAAACTGTGCCCAGAAAGAAAAAAGGAAAAGAAATTGAACAATAATATTCTTGGAATGTCTATTCCACTTCCCATTAGATTATAAATAAATTGTATTATGAAGGTGGCTAAATAACCAAACTAATTCAGCATTTGTGTAAAACGACTTGCCAACTTTGA